>CM029776.1:10844730-11444730 GCA_017562165.1 Ectropis grisescens | reverse complement strand
TTGTCTGTGACCTTAGATAAAGTATATGTATCATCCTTGTACGTGACATTTCTATTATTATTTAATTTGTTTATTACATTTTTGACATTAATGTATTTGTGACATTTTAACATAATAAGGGTCGGGTCAACTAGTACTAGGTGCCTATACATTTAGGTAACTTCGTTCCACCTAAATATATAGGCAATAAATGATCAGATTTAAGATTTTGCCGGCTAGAGTAATGTTTCGAATATCATATTTTAAGGCTAATAATCCTATTTCGGACGAACACAAATCCTAAAACACAAATAAATAATACCACTTTCTTTTTTTATTTATACCTATAGATTTACTCTTTTTCATTTACCAAAATCATAATGCTTATTATCCTATACCGAACGAAGACAAATCCTAAAACACAAAAATCATATTGGTCCAGCCTTAATGGAGATACCCGTAAGGTGTGTGACTAACACAACTTTCTTTTTTAAATACAGCTTTGATTTATTTCTGTTGACTATATTCTGTTGAAAATAGAATTGATGTTAATAAATAAAATGATTAAATGTCCTGAATTGAATTCACTTAAAAAAGACGGAATATTTATAATAACGATTTAGCAAAATGAACTAATGAAGTTTAATCCTTAAATCTATTAATATCGTATAATTTTATTGTGAACGGAATTCAATGATTTATTTTGTTGACTATACCTCTCAACATTGTCCTGTCTAAATTGTGTGAGCTTGTTACATAAAAATAAGGAAACGTTTAAAATAAGGCTTACCTGAAAAGAAAATCTAGCAAAAAGCTCAATAAACATTTTTATTTTTGTATGTACAAAAAAAGTGACTCGTATCCCATTTTCGCACTGAACTCAAGCTTTCTGTCTACCTCCGTAGTAATGCACACATTTTATAACTTCTCTATACCAATCGTCTAATCCTATCTTTCCGTAGTATTTTCACAAAAACGATTTCGGCCCCTGACAGAGGCAATGATGCTCAATCTCGCCACACCATCATACAAAATGTCCTTCTATGAATATTCATTCTTGGATAAGACTATTTTTTTGCGGAATAACAACAACAATTATTTATTTTTCAAATAATATCAATCCATTTATAATCAATGTCCTGTCTAAATCTGTGGATGTTTTAGTTGGTAGGGGCACCATGTCATCTCCCATGTGTCGAGCCCGACATACCCCACCATGTCCCTGCTGAAAACTGCGTTTCGTTTACCATCAGTCAGTGGTGGGCATACGTAAATGTATTTCCCCCACATAAACCACTGAGTTCACCAGTTTGTACCCCTCCAGACCAGACAGTAGTTTGGACCCCTCATGTTCAAATAGCGCCTGGCACTGGGCAGGCTAGGCGTTTTGTTTACCATCAGTTCCATGTATTGCTCGTTCGATACTCAATACTTAATCATTTATTGCTTTATTTTGTTACGGATAGAAAAGATAACGGATCCAAAGGTAAGCCATAACACAACGGACCCCAATTGGGTATCGCAATTTAATGTTTTTTGGAAAGTAGCGTTTTATTCCGCAGTTAAATTTATTGTTTTCCGTCCTCGAAATTTATAGCATATTCTGTTGAAAACTCGTATACTTAGACAATGATAGGATTCGACAGCATCAAATCTCTGAATGTACTAAAACCTACTAATTCCTTCACTTTTTGTTAGAAAAAATTACTAAACTACTATAATTAAGATAACAGTGGTATGTAATGCTTCTCAATATTTGACAAAGCTCGACGTAATCACATCCTGTAGTGAGTAATTCGATTTGGCTGCAACCGCAATAAAAGGCGCCATTCATGCAACACCAAACATTGAGCCTATCGGAGTGGATCATCTCCATTCCTATCCAGTGAGTCTTCGCATCTTTCGTCACTGAACTCCTAATACTCATAGTTTATGCCTGTCAGGTACCTCTGAGCCAGGTCTGAAAGTACAACAATAAATATATAGAAACGCTTTATTATCCATAAGTAAATACAAATAAGTAAATACAAATATGTCAAGAGGTCATTCAAACAGTATTGGATTTCAATACGAGGCGCAAGCGGTGTGCTGTCATCGCTTCGGCAGAGTCCGGATTATTACGTCGTGCGAGGCTGCTTGAAGACATTTCGAACGGGAGTACATTCCTCCTCCGATAGCCGTCGTGTGACCACGTAGTTCGGGAACTGTCTCACGTCTCGTTGATAAGAACTTTCTAATAAGAAAATTGTACCACGTGTCTAATCGAGTAGTACCTACTTTGTGTTAACTTGTAAAGCTCCTACACATTTGTTCTTGTTCGTGAACCACATCGAAGCCCACACAATGTTTACTGAAGAGGACCAACACCAGTACCATCCATCCTGACTCTCTTAGTACCACTTCCGCCGACATCAGAAGTGGGATACGAGCAAGACAAAGAGAAGCGCACTACGAAGAGATAACGACGGGAGTGAAGACAAATGGTGTTTACTATTAAAAAGGCAAAATTCAAAATAATCGAATGAGACCCCGAGAAGAGCGACATGGATGCACGGACGTGGTGTGCAATATCAGATCTTTGTTGATGATGGTGAGGAACTGATCGTGATACTCAGTGAGGTGCTTATGGTAGCAGTATCAGCGTGGCTATCGTCAGTTTCATATCCAGGTGTGACGTGGTCATAATTTAAAGAGCTGTTTACTGCAAGATTCATAAACACTGAAACGCTCGCCGGTGCCCTATTAAAATTAAACAACGACAAATCAGAAGAGAGCGAATCTTTAGCAACTTACGGCAGTCGTGTTATGTTGCTGTTATCAAACCGGTGCGCTGGAAAGATCTTACCACAGAGAAAATTATAGTGACAACAACGGTCGCACATATTTCACATTCACCTGAAATAAATGATCGCCAATGTCTACAACAAAAACTACAAGCTGTTACCTACTTGAACCTTGAGTCAAGTACCGGAGCAGAAAAGTCAAGGGTGTGAAGACATCTCGGTTGTCAACAATCAAATGTTTTCACTGTGCGAAAATTGGACACAAGCTAGCTGATTGTTTACGCAAGTAGCAGGCGAAAGGAAAACCGACTAACAGACAGCGCGTTCAACCTTCGAGACATGACCCTCATCAGCAAGTTGCAACCACAAGCTCGACCGTTTGCTACAAAGGTGGAAACCAAGGACACATCTTCACTCGCTGCCCAGAGGGCCGCAGCAGCATCGAGACATCGCGCATACAACATAGCGAGCGATGGGTTGTCATGTGCATTGTCGATCCCCAACAGGAACGTTTTTAATCAGGTCAGTCGTTTTCAATTTGAGTCTGGTGCTGAATATTCTCTTATTAAAGAGAGTGTGTCGAATAAAATGTTGTCGTAAATGCGAGCAAAATATGACAACCTTACAGGGTTAGTCAGCCAAGTGTTCCTATACAGTAAAATGCAGATTTTAAGTTTTGTTGAGAAGGATAATAATTTAATTGAAATTTGGTTGCATGTTTTGCTTGATGCCAATTTGCGAAGTGATATGATAATAATGTGGCTGTGTAAAGATTATCTCATGGATTTAGTATTAGCATTACCGTGACACATTTTGTTCCATGACAGACAATGTAGACATTAGACAATAATTGCAATTTACATCTAGTCCCGGTTGGCACACGGTAACGGACCATCTGGTTACGATACCTAACTAAAATAATTTAAAATTAATTGACACCTTCGTTTCCAAAGAACAAAAATCTTTGATTATATCTCAGTTAACCCATTATTTGGACTATTTTATGAGCGGGATGACGTGAATTCGCGTGACGACATGTGAATGTAATATTCGTCAAGCAGATTTAAATTTAACTGATTGCAATTAATTGAAACCTTCATGTAAAAGATTGATTTGATACCGCGAGTCCACAGGTGGTAGCTAGTGTCTTTAAACAATAATGATAAAAGACATGGCACGCGTAGATTTCTTGTCGCGAAATCATCCCCCGTGTGTCGGATCTGAGTTCAAAGCAGAATTTAAGAAAATAGTCAACTTAGCTGAACTAATTTGTAATTGGTTACTTGCTGAAAAGTAGCGCGACTTTGAAATGTCTAAGCTCATTACTGATCTAACTAGTGGAAAATTAAATGATGACTGAACAACAGAACTTACGATATTCGCAAAGGTCTCTATCGTAAGATGCAACGTAACAGTCGTACTTAGTGCTTACCAATATTACCTGGAGCGATCAGATTGTCAGTCGTGAACAACGACATGAATCAGTCATTCATTTCGGCTAAAATCTTAGAGAAATTTGATGACATTTTGAGCATAACAGTGTTATTGTTAAAGTTAATGTTAACTACGGTAGAAACAAAAGATCGTTCATATCAAGACTCCTTAGTCAACGTCAACTTGTTATTTTTAACTGTACAATCAATGTGTGACAAAAGAACTGTTTATTGATAAGGTGATACAGCCCGTTTCATTTTTCCGCTCACAACGTAGAGCGTAGAGCTCGAGGTTGACATAAATGTAGTGTGAGATGATGCCTAATACATAGAGCATGCCGCCACTTATGAAACGCGTAAGTTTGTTCAAACACAGGCGCACGTAAATCAATTCCCTGTTGGTGACTTTGTTTTGATTATGAATGAGAAACGTAATCAAATAAAATTTGATCAGAATTATGAAAGTCCCTTTGTAGTCATAGAGTTGTAGAGGTTCTTTGTGGAGACCGCTATAGATTAAAGACGCTTAATATTTGTAATCGTGCCTAAAAGTATGCACACGATAAGTTGAAAAAGATGACGGAGAATCAAAGTATAACTGACGAGATTGTAGTAAAGGAAAGTAACGATGGTCTATCGATGGTTAGAGATGAGAATAGTGCGTTGAGTTTGCATAATGGTCGGACCGTACCAGAGGTTGTCGTGTAGCCGTAGCTCAGTAGAAATCGGCGTCTACTATTTAGTAGTCCGTGAGTACGCGGTGGGCAGTCAACTCTGGCGGAGGTTTGGATGGGTTTCAAGGGAAACCATTGTGAGTCCGGTGGTGACTCGGCGATCCTGGAGGATGCGCATGGACCAGAGATTATGTAGAGCTCAAGCACATGTTTTGATTCAGCTGTGATCTATGTGACTCTAGTGAGAGTACATATTTTGGTTATCAAGTCAGTCGTGTATTTAATTTTCCTAATTCTTTTGTTTGTTGATGTTGATTTGTTATCGAAGCGTCATGAAAAATGTATTAAGAGCCTCCTCCTCTTTTTGTGAAGTCAGTTATAGATAGAGTTTTGTTGAGTTTCTGGTTTTCTGTCAATTGATTTGACGAAAGGCCAGGAGTGGCCGAGCTATGTGATACTGTGCGTGGAATATTGTTCCAGATAAACACACAGAGACGTGTGTCCAGCAGGATGGCCGTGTCAAGAGGTCATTCAAACAGTATTGGATTTCAATACGAGGCGCAAGCGGTGTGCTGTCATCGCTTCGGCAGAGTCCGGATTATTACGTCGTGCGAGGCTGCTTGAAGACATTTCGAACGGGAGTACATTCCTCCTCCGATAGCCGTCGTGTGACCACGTAGTTCGGGAACTGTCTCACGTCTCGTTGATAAGAACTTTCTAATAAGAAAATTGTACCACGTGTCTAATCGAGTAGTACCTACTTTGTGTTAACTTGTAAAGCTCCTACACATTTGTTCTTGTTCGTGAACCACATCGAAGCCCACACACAATGTTTACTGAAGAGGACCAACACCAGTACCATCCATCCTGACTCTCTTAGTACCACTTCCGCCGACAAATATATGTACATTTTTTAAAGCCAGTGAATCAAACGGCGACATTAAAGCTATAAAGATATCTTGCAAGCAACCGAATGTTGGAGAGTTGAAACCATGGACGTATAAAAAAGCACACACACGGGCATATTATGTGGCCGACTCGATGGACACAGTTTTTGTTTTATCGAGACTACGCCCAACTTTTTTATACGTAATATTGAGAGAAACATTAAATAGAAAAAAAGAAGAGTAAAGGATGATGTGCTGCAATTCGTCATATAGGTACAATAAAAAAAGACTAGAATAAATTGGCAGTCATAGGGACTGCAGAGCTCACTTAGGAAACTACGCGGGTGAAACCGGAGGATGCCGTTAGCCTGGGATAATTATGTGTATGGCAGCGGTTTCGTAAAAGAAAACAGTGCGTTTTTAGTTCCTACGTTTTCGTTCTGGAAATTTCGACCAGTAGCCCTGTGGACGGCCGGAGACCAAAGTTGATAATTTGACTGTGGCTTAGTGGGTAGTAACTCTGCCTGCGAAATCGAGGGTCGTGGGTTCGATTCCACCCAGTGTAAATATTTGTGTGATGAATTCAAATATTTGTACTGTGTCTGGCTGTTTCTATGTATAATTAGTATTAGTATTATTAGCTGATATAATACTTATATTTAAAGCTATATAAGTATTATATCAGCTATCTGGCAACTATAGTACAAGCTTTGCTTAGTTTGAGGTCAGATGGTGTTGTGGGTGAATTGTCCACCAATATTTATAATTTATACTTTAAAAAAAAAGAATTTAAGGCTACTGTGGTAGCAGATCCATCGCAGACCACGTCCGAGTTAGCTGCAGGCTGCGGTGTTAGTGGTAAAATTGTTTGAATCCACTGGAAGCAAACTGGGAAGGTTAAAAAATCTTGAAATATGGATTGAGTGCAGCAAACCGACATACACGGGTTGACTGCTGTGTTATATTACTCAACCGGCACAATAATAAAGGAATTTTAAATCGAATCATTACCAATAATACCATAATCATTGCAATAATCGGAAACGCCCATCGCAATGGCTGAACCCTGGCGAACTAGCCAAATCCTGTCAGAAGCGAAAATCGACTCAAAAAAAAACCTGTGGTTTGGTGAACCAGTGCCGGTACCGTTCACTACAGCTTTCTTAAATCTGGCCAGACGATTCCGGCAAATGTCTATTGTCAGCAACTCTGTGAAGAGTTCACTAGGAACAGACATTACAGTGATAGGAGTCTTGGCAGAGTCCACCTGGGGAAGTATTTGTATTTGGGAAAGTAATTTGCCTTTGCCAGTTATTCTACCGCCAAGCAGTAATGTGCGAACATTACTGTGTTCCGGTATGAAGGGCAATGTTTCCAGAGAAATTACTGGGCTTAGAGATATAACATCTTAGATCTCTGGGTGACGAGCGCAGTGCAGTGCTATACATGTTGCTTACCATCAGGCAAATGTCCTGTTAGTTTCGTCACTCTTTATATAAAAAAAATATGATAAGGGATTTTGATTTGTTAAAATTTTGCAATCTAAAGTAGGTACAAAACTTGATTGATAACAATCATCCTGCGTTTATACTTACAAGACTTGTACAAACAGGTGGTGACACGAGAGACGCATTTATGGCAAGTAATGGTTCGTTCTTCTGGGCTCGGCAATTTAGCGTGTGCCTTACATACGAAATGGCTAATAATGGTCGGCGGCAACATGTTGCCGCCTGAGTTCGTCACCTCACCTACTGACTTCTTAGTCACTTAGTCAGCCAGTCGATTCTGAAATAACCAACTCGACACTCGACACACCACGACATCGTCTATGATTTATTGTTGTTACTATGAGAACTACGTATGTAGGTACCTAACTTAGACTAAACAACTCCGAATTCACCAAAGACCGATGAAAGTCTAAAGATATTCATATTGATATTCACCACTACCAGTCGGATGTTACACAAATAATAAAAAGAGCCAAATGCGTTTTAGTCAAGCGTAGCATATCGACCGCTCGGAAAGATTTTTGAAAATTAGAAGAGCTTCAGTCCTCCACGGCAG
Source organism: Ectropis grisescens (assembly GCA_017562165.1). Lineage (NCBI taxonomy): Eukaryota > Metazoa > Arthropoda > Insecta > Lepidoptera > Geometridae > Ectropis > Ectropis grisescens. Next base: position 11,436,910 of record CM029776.1, on the reverse strand, counting down.
AGATGTACAAAATGGTTTTAAAAAAGCGTTCAAATACAAAAGGCGAAATACTTTTCAAATTTATATTATATTATAAATTTATTTTATAAAAAAGCTAAACTTCTGAGTACAATCACATTGATATAGAAATTCTAAACGTTTCTACGTCGAAAAATGAAAATGAGTTGAAACTCAACGTGGGTTGAGTCTGCTGGTCGTCTCGCCATCTTATCCTGGATATACAACATTTGACAGTCATAAAGACTGTCAATAGAAGTGAAAACTTTTAAATGCTACTGTGTTAAACATCACTAATGTTGCACAAACGTCACCTCTATAGATGTACACTACTATTACGCCCGTCGCGTTGCGTCGGTAATACGAACTCACGAGATTTATTTCATCCAAAAAGCGTCTGACGCGCTCATCCCGCTCCGCCGCCGCTCCGCCGCTACGCCCAATCAGCACGTCGATGATGCCATAAGATTTTCTTCTGCCAACAAGTACGCAATGCGGCTACGTTGAAATGCAATTTTCAAAGACTATCGTAGTTGGGCTCTTATAGTCTCTTATACCCTTAACGAACTTTGGGAGCAGAGCCCTACTACCCTAAACATACCTACTAACTATACTCACGCACGTATGTACAACATACACGAATGCATACTTACAGCATACCTGAAATCATTCCACATACTTTTTTTTTTTTTTTTTTTTTTTTACCTTTTATAGGCTCACACTTGACCGCCATCTCGCCTGATGTTAAGCGACGATGCGGTCTACGATGGAGCGTGTTTACCTAGAAGAAACCGATTCACTCTCGATTTGAAGACACAAAGATTGTAACCATCGGGGAAAATCCACTCAGGCAACGTATTCCACAGCCTAGACGTTCTTATCACAAACGTAGAGTCAAATCTCTTCGTTCGTGTCTTTGGAACATCAACCATGAAACGATGTCGCTTTTTCGAGCTACGAGCATTCCGATAGAAAAAAGGGCAAGGTGGTATTAGATCATGCAGATCAGCTGCACACTCTCCGAAGTGTAAACTTATCATAAAAACCGATTCAATTCATTTATTCATACCATAAATTTATAAGAACACTTGGTAACATCATTTACAAAAAGGCAAAGAATCTGTGGACATAATATGATAAAATAACAACGTCAAAAAGAATAAAGCAGCTGTAAAAGGGCCTAGTCAATTACATGCAGCTGTAAAAAGGCTTTGTCGAAGACAAAATATCAAATAATCAATACACACAGTATACAGATACTACATTAGTACAAACAATGTAACATCAAAAGTCTTAAAAATCTATTATTTTACCTAATTACAAGATTCTAATTTCGACACATTTCTCTTCCATACGTTACTATATTTAACCAAGTCGTCTATATTATAATATGCCTTGCTCAATAGGTAGCTTTTTATTTCATTTTTATTGATTATTACGATTACGTTACGACCTCGGTTCGGGTTGTCGCCGCTTGGAAAATCGAGGACTTACTACTAGCATCCCCGAAGGGAGTCCCGTTTGGTCCTACCGGACGAAGGATCTGGTACTTGCAATCTTTTAGCCAATTCGAGGAGATACTATCTGGTGTTGGCTGATTTATTATTTGGGGATTGTGTTGCGAAATAAGCATTTGTGTCGGCTCACTGCTTAGTGCTAGGGGGATAGTTGTTGTCGGCTGCATTATTGCAGTTAAAATTAATACATAGATAACTGTGATGGTGCATCTCTTTTCCTTTATTTAATTTGCTCTTCAGTAAGTTATTTATAACCGTTTAAACGTCTCAAAGTTGTTGCTACAATTGCAACATTCGTCAGAACGCTTCTACGCATGTGTGTCATGTTCCCTTGGGGAATATGTTATGTTTGGATATGTATGCCTAACAGAATAATTCCAAAATTTTACCAGAAACTTTAAATTAAATTTCTAATAGTAATTAAATAAATTAACAAACATTTGAGCATACAGATTCACACAACAACATCTGACCAGAAACTAGCAAAGTTTTTACTACAATTTAAATAAGTAACTTGGTAGACAATGAATAAGACAGTGAAAAGTTTAATACTGAGCTGTGGTTTTAATGTACTATAAATAGAACTGGATGTTTACGTATTTTCCAACATTGGAAAATACGGCGTCGGTTTACCATATTTGTCGAAACAGATATTGATCCAATTTTCAAATGTAATGCAACGTTTTATTTAAATGCTCTGTTGTTTATGGGTGCAATACCCCTTTTCTTCCCAGTAGACCTTGTCTCATATACTTGGCGCCGGCCTAGTATTTATTTTCCACTGAATACGATTGTTGTGACGCATCCGTCTCGATTCGAACTTATTTGGTTGAGGACTTTTTGAACCATCGTATGTGAAGTGATGGAATCCCACGTGAACTAATCATCGTAGGCAGGACAAGCTTCACTATGTTATCGTTTGATCGGCTTCACACATTTGTGCAACCTTTAAAATATAAAATAGTAAATAAATAAATATTGGTGGACAATCCACACACAACACCATCTGACCCCAAACCAAACAAAGCTTTTACTATGGCGGCCAGATAGCTGATAAAAAGGTACTTATATAGTTTTCAATAAATACTTATTATACATAGAAACACCCACACAATGCAAATATTTTATCACACAAATATTTGCACTGGGTGGGAATCAAACCCACGATCCTGAATGAAATTATTATTCGAAACATTCAAGTCATTCATTCATTCATTGAACAAAAACAAAATTAAAAAATTTTGATTTACCCCAGACAAGCGTTTTCATTTGATACCCATATTGAGGGAGTTGTGAAAAAAGATATGTATTTCGTCATTTTGTGGCAGTAGCCATCTTGGAGTTGAAATTTGTCATAGTGCATAGTATTCTACTAGTCAAAACCCTTTCATTTGATACCCATATTAAGATAGTAGTGAAAAATTAATGTAATTCGCCATTTTGTGGTGGTGGCCATCTCGGATTTGAAATTTGTTAAAATGTATATTATACGACTAGTCAAACCCTTACATGTGATACCCATGTTGAGGTATAGGTTGTGAAGAAATATTTTTTCCGCCATTTTGTGGAGGCGGCCATCTCACGGAAATAACCTTCAAATAAAAAAACACATCGAAATCGGTTTATCCGTTTGAGCTCTACGGTGCCATAGACAGACACACAGACAGACATCGTCGTCAAAATGATTTTCATTAACATCCCTTTTTAACCCCCGACCAAAAAGGGGTGTTATAAGTTTGACGTCGATGTCTGTCTGGCTGTCTGTCTGTCTGTGTCTGTCTGCGGCACCGTAGCGCTCAAACGGATGGGCCGATTTCAATGCGGTTTTTTTTTTATTTGAAAATTAATACTTGTGCGGATGTTCTTAGCTATGTTTGGTTGATATCGATTCAAGATGGTCGCCTCCACAAAATGGCAAACAAAATATTTCTATACAACCTACCTCAATATGGATATCAAATGAAAGGGCTTGACTAGTAGAATACTATACACAATAAAAAAAATCAAATCCAAGGTAGCCGCCACCACAAACTGGTGTTTTTTTTTCACTACTATCTCAATATGGGTATCAAATGAAAGGGCTTGACTAGTAGAATGTTGTACAGATAACAAATCCGAGGTAGTTGGGGGCTAACCAAATTTATTAATTTTGTTCTTGTTTTGGTCGGGAGTTGAAAACATGTTAATGTCAACGACTCTACCACGGTGTGAAATAATAAAGTGCAGTGCCCTGCAGTTTTACCTATGATAAAAAGTAACTTGTGTGCTTCTATTGCTGTTGACTATAATTTAACTAAGTTCCAATTCAAATTTCACCCCGATCAGTTCAGACGTTCCAACGTGATTGAGCAACAAACATTCAAACTTTGACATTTATAATATAAATAGGAGGCTAAACAAATAAAATTCCTAAACAAGTTTTAGAAAGGGTGTTTGTGTCATGACTCTTTTTATAAAACTAGCGGCCCATTCCGGCTTCGCTCTGATGATAACCTAGATTCCAACTGCAGCGCCATCTGCTGATTGTTAATCTAAACCATCCAGGGCCTTACCCAAACGTTTACAAAACAAATCATTCAAACGGTCGAGCTGTTTAGGAGGAGTTTACTTACAACGAAAAGTGGCATTGATTTTTATATAAATAGATAACTAGCAATCCACCCGGCTTCGCCCGTGGTACATAATATATTATAGCATATATTATATAGCACTTCATATCCAATGGTAAAAGATTTTTTAAAGCAGGCTAGTAGTTCCTGAGATTTGCGCGTTCAAACAAAAATACTATCTTCAGATTTACTCGTATAATATTAGTATTCGCCCACTTCACTGGTACAATTTTTGCAATTGATTTACTATCAAGCTAATTTTGCGTGATAATACATAAATAAATAGCGTCATTTTGATAAGACGCTCAACAATTTCCTGTATGAAACTCTCAATTGTGGTAGCTAATAGAGTAGGACCGGAATAATGTACCACGCAATTTGTAGGACAATATGACTATTAAATTATACTAATATTAGGGGGAAATGTAGGCCTCGAAACCATGTATGGACATGATGGCCCTACCAATTACACCCCTCCCCCTGTGCAGGTTTCCCCGATATGGCCTGAGGTCACATAGTCACGGGCCACCTCACCCCTGTGCCAGGTTTGGGGGCCCCGACATGGCCTGATCTCCGGGTCACATAGTCACATGTTCCAATAGCTGCGTGTCACGTGCTGTTATGGGCAGGCCTGTTGCTTATTATCAGACATATGTCCTGCTCGTTTTGTTACTTAATGATAAAAGCCTCATCCTAAGGTGGGGTGCCAGACGACACTAAACGTCGGACGCCCCCGACCCTTCAGTTGAAAAGCGGTACGAGCCAGAGTGGCAGATTTCCAGGCTCGCCCAGTATCCACTTACACCTCAGTGATTGAGCGAGACGTTGTCAACTCCCGCTCCTCCACCACACTTGACCTCCCACTATCGAGATTCTGGGCCATGGAGATATACGGTTAGGGATATCTCTACTTCTGTGGTCACATTGCAGCTCTTGTCCTTCCACTTACAGCAGTATGTCTTAAAGTCTTAACGAAGTTGTTGCTCAACAAATGAATGTACATATATACTAAATATGTATATAGTTAATATGCGTGAGGCCAAAACATCTCGAAATCGTAAAAGATATACCAGTGTAATCCTGGCTGCATCATGTCATTAGTTCTAGAAAGATCTAGGTCTTGAGCCAAATTCGGAGCCAAACAAGGCGCCGACAAACATCCTCTCTGGTTAAACGAGACGACGATGTAATTCCAGATAATATCAAGTACTTAGTACTGCAGTCAGGTTCAGAAACGGGAAGCGTGTGTTGGTAACCACATTGATGTGGGTACGGAGATAAATACACGTAAAACAAAGATAGCGGTTTTCCTTTCTATAACCGTAAGGATGATAGCATAATTGGAACTTGTGCTAAATTTTAAACAGACCATCCCTATACTTTATAGCTTGATACCGGTCCACGCTTCTATTTTTTTTTTGCAATTCTACACAATTTGAAAGATTTTTGAAATTGTTCCGAAAACAATTCAATTTTCTGCGAAAAAAAAAAAACATATTTCAATTTAAAATTAAACTCAGGCAGTCGACGAAATTTCATATTTTTGTGAAATTAATGAATACGCCGTGCAGGTAAGTTTAAACTACAGGCCCGTGAAAAAAAATTATGGGTCAAATGAACCAACAGGAGACCTATGTAGGATGATAGAAGGGTATAAAGAAATAAATTCAGCACTATGCCGTCACTTGTAAGCTGTCTAACTGAGTGCAATTGAAGAGGGGGGTTCTGACCCTCGACAATTTCTCCTTGTCGCATGATTTTTGTACGGCGCCGGCGTTGCGAAATGATGGATTAGGTGATATATTAAGCGTCTAATAAGCATGTAAGCAAAATGTTGTTTTTTGTTGATTTCCAAAAACCACCTCAGCGATTTCGATAAAACTTATACGGCACCACCTCTGAAGTAGTATCTATCAAACTCAAAAAGAATAATCAAAATCGATTCATTGATTTAAGCGAGACTATCGCGTAACATACAAACAAAAAAATACAACCAAATTTCGAACCTGCTCCTTTTTCGAAGTCTGTTAAAAAAGAATACAACAATGGAAAGGCAATCCTTTCAATACTTTGTCAAGTCCATTTTGTCCAAGTTAATTTATGTTGATATACACCATGTTCACGTGTACACATGGTCCATGAAACTGCATCGAAATATCAATTAGTCGCTCCGCTCTAAATATTGGTGGACGTGCCACTATCCTGTTATGTAGTAGGCTTGTTGCTTACCATCAAGCACATGTCATGATCGTCTCGTCACTCTATATTTAAAAAAAGAGTTCTTAAGACACGTTGGAATTTTTTAGTAGAGATTGTTTTTATTAGTTCGTGCAGCGTAGCGTCGGAGCGACGGCGAAGTAACGAACAGTCCTTAGCTAACTAAATCAGTCCTTGCTGTCTCTATCTAACTAAATCGGCTTTAGCTTTGCTATTTCTGTCTCTATCTATTCAAGGGAAAAGAAAAGAGAGAGTTTTGGATAAAACCAAAGTCATGTGCAACGAGTTCGTTACTCCGGGACCGATTGCCGTTAGTGGAACCACTCTTGAAATTGTACAGAAACACGTTTACCTAGGGAAGACGCTCGAACTAGGTAGAGGTAATTTTGAAAGTGCGGCTATGAGAAGAATACAGTTGGGCTGGACAGCATTTGGAAAAATTTGCCGAGTCTTCTCGTCACCCATCCCACAAAGTCTCAACACAAAAATATACAACCAGTGCGTCCTACTCGTTATGACCTACGGTGCTGAAACGTGGATACTGACAGTCAAAATGGTCCGTAAGCTCAAAGTCGCCCAGCGAGCTATGGAAAGAGCTATGCGTGGAGTTTCTCTGAGGGATTGCATTCGCAATTAAGTAATTCGTCAGAGAACTAAAGTGACCGACATAGCTCACCGTATTAAGATATGCTCGAGCGTCTTCAAAACTTTTGTATTAGGAAGTGGCAGTTCTCTTTTCCGGCTCAGTGGCTCCCTATCCGGACACATCTGTCGACACTCATTCAATAAATCAGACCTGATAACCGTTCGTCGGGTAGACGGGTTCTGGAGTGGAGAGCGACCGCGAATCGGTAAACACTGATTTAGTTTAGGACGCCCTATAAATTAGATGGAGTAACGATATTCGAAAGGCATCTGGTGGAGTTTGGAGACGGAAGACCGGGGATTGGGCTGAGTGGCGTATCATGGGAGAGGCCTATGTCCAGCAGTGGACAAATACAGGCTGATGATGATGATGATCAATAATATGCTGCTAATACTAAAATTCTAAGTTATACATTTTCACTTTTATGGGCATTTTAGGGCATTTTTTTATGATTTATAATATAATTTCCCTTTCTAATCAGAACAATGTGTTTGCGTTCCCCTGCATTTATTTTAATAAATACGATACAAAAAAAACATGCATCGCAAATTTTTTATATCATATTATTACTTGTTGTAAAATATAATTCCTACTCAATTAGAATAATGATCACTCTTATCTCAAATGTATAACGTATAATAACAATTAGCTAAATTATAATGTTACTACTCGACAATTGCGAAACTTAAAAGCGTCATTTCAATGGAAAATAACACAAGTCGACACTGTTTACGGAAACTGTATGAAATAGATCTCTTATAATTTACGCATCCGTTCATTTATGCTTCAATATTCCTGAATAATTATTACCATAAATACATAATTAGACACTTATTATTTTATTATATATAAATATAGACATAGTAAGCAGGTACGATCATACTCATATTATAAAGCGGCCAGTTTGTGTGTATATTTGTTCACACGTTTCTCTGCAACGATTCAACGGATTTGAATGAAATTAAATATGGTACAAGTATGTTATACTCACAGAGTTTACATACTAAATCTATGGTTACACCTCATGCAAAGGCTCCATCTTCTCTCCCATATCTTGTCAACCGTCACAGCTGCTATGTCTACCCCCTATGCCTATGGCCACCTATGCCTATAAGCCTATGAGGGGGCCCCAACATCGTGGCCCACTTCAGTTGCGCCTCAGTTTCAACTGAAGGCTAGGCTTTTTCCTTAGTGCAGTCACCGTCGTCCTTATCATTTCTAAATTTGAATATTTTCATGAATCGTTTTTACCCAAAGACTTCGATTTTTTTTTTGCTTTTTACCACTTCAAAAAAATACGATTTTTCCAGTGTTTCTCTAGAAATTTCTTACGTCATACAAGGTGCCCCGTGGAGGTTTTAGTCGGTAGTGATATCCAACCGCGTCTAACCGTGGTGTCTAACCGTCTAACGGAAGTTATTATTGTGACCCAGGATATCTGTGGCGTAGATCCATTTCCTACACGTTAAAAATGTCTGTGTAAAGGAAGGTAATAACTGCAGTGCTGTAAAAACATAAAGAAGTCTCATGACTCCGTCGGTAGTGTATCTCCTTACTGAGTCGTGGGTCGTGGGTTGGATACCCGGAACAAACATCTGTGTAAGGAATACGGATATGATTAGTTCTGAGGTTGGGTGTTTCAAAGTTATTTTTAAAATTATCAATGTATTAAATCAGCCCATTTGGCTTCCATTGTACGAACTTTGCTTAGTTAAGTTCTAAAAACTGTTATGTTGTGCGAAAAAATAATAAGCTTTAAATAATACATAATATTATGTTTCCCGAGATAAATAAATAGCCTATGTGCTGTTCTAGACTTTTATCCAAAGTGCTCCAAATTTCAACCTGATCCGTTGTGACGCTTCGACGTGATTGAGCAACAAACATCCAAACTTTCACATTTAAAACCAATCAATTTAGACGATGAGGCGATGAAAACGCAGGAGGTTCTCAATGTGACGTGATCTATTTTTTTCCTTTTCTTTTGGATACATCGAATCCAACATCCGTCTGTTCCTACTAAATCAAATTCGTAGCTACGCCAAATTATTATGTACTTAATATATCACATCCTATGTGATATATTAAGTACATAATAATAATAATAATTTTTATGATTCTTACTTAAGTCTGGGCAATGTTAATAAACCAGTTATTATTATGATTCGTTTCGATACCAGTACAGGTACAAATACCTAATAAACATTCTTGGGAAACCCATAAGAACCATCTATCCACATTGTCTTGTGTCTATGATCAATTTAGCGTCATTTATCAAGTGTAGGTCAACGACTCAGAAGTTTCTCGGGAAACGTTTATGGCGTCGATAAAAATAGTTTTTATGTTATTTTTGTTAAGTTATTCAGTGCACATTACGGACGTGGTCACGCGCGATATGTCAGCGGGACGTGTGACTCTGCAACATATCGCAAATATACCCTAATTGCATCAATTAAATAAGCACTACTTATGCCGTATTAAATCCTACTGTACCAGAATACTCAATATCTTCTCAGTAACTGATGTGAAAACAATTTTTCATTGACTTGGCTAGTAGGCTAGGGTGCGTCTCTCCGAGATGACACAAAACGACTGAATAGTGAAAATATTATTTTAATGAAAACAATTGACGTAGATAATTTCTTTAAATAGAATCATGTTTTTGAAAGAAAAGTAAATATAGGTAAGATTTGGAAAAAAAAGTGATTGCAATAGCAAACTAAAAATAAAATCTGTATAATCAAACTTTGTCGTCATTTTATTTTCTTTAATACTAGGTCAAATAAATGTTAGAAAAGCCTGGATGGTCACCTAGTGTGGGGTCCGCACTAACACATTATACTAAACCTGCCACCTACTATATTTTGTCGCATATCCTTTGTCATGTGTTTTTATTTTATGATTGATTTAATTTGGCACAATAAACGATTTCATTTCAAACACACATTTTTTCTTTTTTTAAATGGACCACGGACCTAAAGCCAACGTATATAATGCGTACCTACCAATAACTTTTCACAAACCAATTTTAACGGTAGATGAAAATTATATTTAGAAAAAAATGAATGAATATTTCTTGTGTTTTTGTTTATGTCTTTCGTTATTGCTACATAAACATTTTTTCATTTATTTTCATCGGTTTTCTCGATTCCTATTTATTTAAAAAAAATCATTTATTTTAAGTTACAAAGATTCATTCATAAAATTAATTAATAATTAATTTAAATAAGATTTTAATTATTTAAGATTTTAATTTTTTCCTTTGACTCGCTGCTTCAACTTCAAAAAAGCCATAATATGCTGTTATATACAAAACGAATAAAAACACAGACACTAATTCGAAATTTGAATTACGAAACTGTTTATTTTGTATGAAATTCTAATTTCAAAGTTTCAACCTGTTGCACTAAAGTTGCAGAATGATAAGAGCGTACTAACGCGTCAGTTCAGTCAGTCAACTTACACATCTATGTGTTATAATCTTAACCACGTAATTAATTCCAAGCACACACATGACCATATAGAGGCAAGTACAATACGATGCCATTTATAGTATACGGAGACCATTTTAAGAGCTTTTGTCTTACAGTGCGGAGTGTGTGGGCGCCCCTCGTTTCATTCATTTGATGTGTATTTTCTTAATGACGAAGCCTTCGGCGTCGCAACGGCGGGGTTTTATCACTCGTAGACTATGTGACGAGCCTGCCTATTTGGAGCTCGGCGGACAAGTGCTCTGACTAACTAAACTTACGAGTGAAGTGATTCGGAACAAAGCCACTTAACTAGCCTGTGTCATAAGACTCTTGAAATGGCAAATTCTTTTATGGATTAATCATACAGCGTAGATTCATAATAAAAGGTATCGAATGTGTGTTTTCATTCATTTACACTCAAATTAGAGTTGTACAAGATTTAGTAACTGAGGACAATAATATTTTTTTAATTAACACAGATAATTTGAAGTCCAAAAAACTTACCCGTTCTTCTGTTGTTTACGATAAAGAGTAGGTACATGCATCCTTTCCATTTTAGTAAGGCCGAGGTAGAACATAAATTCTTCTCACATGTTTCTAGAAACATCTCTGAGCTGGTGAGCTGTTTCCTGTGAAACGAGCATCACTCTCATCACCCGCGGCCATCGTTGACAGCAGCTGTAAAATTATGCAATCCACGTTTCCTCTGAAATCAAAAGTCGATCGTTACTTCGACCTTCACCAAGAAGTGAGCGAGTGCAGCTAGGGCAAAGGTGCAAATATCGCCATGACATGGCTGGATTTCGCGGTTTTATTTGTCTTGTATTCTATCTAGTTTATTATGTGAGGATCTCATTCAAATGAGAACTTCACACAATAAACTTGTTTTTAGTGAGACTTTATTCAGACATTCCTGAATGAAGTTACTTACAAAATTGCATTCTAGCAGAATATTTCAATGTTTTTTTTTTGTATTTTTTAGAAATCAAAAAAGTTTATTTATACCCAGGGAAGTGCTACATATAGGTTCTTATGGGTCTCTTTGCAGAACCCACCTAAAGAAATATCACACCTTTACCAGTTATTGTACCGTCAAGTTGTAATGAGCAAAAAATACTGTATTCCACTTGAACGGTAATATTTTATGAGAAATTACTTAGCTAAGAGATAAATGATCTTATAACCCCAGGCGACGATGACGAGAGCAGTGTGATGCTAGGCGGTGATGATTTGGAGTTTTCATGTTTTTTTTAAGGTCAATAACGTGAAGATGTGGTTGGTGCTAGCCTATGTCCAGCAGTCGCCGACAGTGGGCTAATTATGATGATGATGTTCAAATAACTGCAAAGCATGAAGTTTTTATGGAAAGTGCTCACTACTTACCATCAGGCACATGTCTTACTCGTCTCGTCGCTTTATCTTATAAAAAAAAATTGGTTGCCTGTAAAGTCGGTATACGGGCGAAAAGACAACGACTTTGAGTGGTAAAAAAACGCGTGCCTTTCACTTTTTATGTCTGTCTCTCTCGCTCTTAGGCGGGCCAATCAACCGAGTGGAAGGGACGCGTCCTCACTCTATGTGAGCGCATAAGAACGGAGCGTAAAGTTTTTGAAGTGTCACCCGGCAAAAATTTATAAGACGTTGTCACGTCAAAAGACATCTGGCGTAAATAGCTCGCCAATCAACTTTTTCCTTCTATAAACTAAAGAACTCTATAAATTTTTGGATAAAAATTTATGATTTTGGATAATAGTTTATAGGTTATTACAAACACATCTAAGTAATTTCTAAATTACAGACTGACCAATTCAGTTCTTACAATATATGTAATTACACAATAAACATACAAACCTTCGTATTTAGTAATATTAATTGGATAATATTTACCCTACGGGGAATGAGCAATATAGGTACTAATCACTTATTACAATTATATTATCCTATCTTGTCCCAATTTTGTTCGTAGACATCTCATCCCTCCCTCCAGTTATTTCTAATTGCAAAAACAACGCTCAACAAAAATCTGCCTTATTTGCATAAAAAGGAGCTTACCATCCGTCATTCCCACGCACCCATTAACCTACTAATTTGCAAATAAACTACCAAGTATTTTTACTTCTGGAGTTTTCTGGCAGCCCTATGGCGTGGGCGGTGGCACGATCCAAGAAACGAGTGCAAAGAATTGCCTTGCAGGATCAGATAATTGTATATCAACGTACTACTATCGAATACTAACGATGTTATTTATTCTGCGGCGTATTCTTTGATTTGCGGGTATCCGCTGAAAAAGCTGTAATTAGATCGATTATTGACTTGAAACAGAATTTAAACGAGCTTTGACAATTGTGGTGTTTAAGGATCCGTAATTACTCGTCTTTTTTTAAAGCCGTTGACATTACTTTTTGTTTTATGATTTATTAGGCCACGATATACTGTATGACAATACTCTCATACAATCAATTACTTACTAGTCACTAGTAAGTGACCACAGAAGTTAACACTAGTAAGAAAGCTGTTCTGAAGTAGATTTTAACGCTAAACATAGAGCTCTGTGTTTATTTTTCTATATGCATTTTCTGTTTCACCAAAAATAAAATCTCTGAAAAAGAGCAATTTTTCAAGCTCGTAGATCCTTTTACATTGGCTCGGTGCCATATTTCCGTCACGCCATAAAAATCTGTTTTTTTTATTTATGAACATAAAAATGGACCAGACTATTGTTTGAAATGAAAGAGAACATGAGTCATGTCAGATAATTGGTCAGAAAATAACGTGGTTAGCCTGTATTTTAATTAATTTGAAGTATTTAAAGAGGTTAGGACTCTTTGTGCTTTGTGTATTTTAGTCTCATTTGTGATCACGGGTCTCCCCGGATTATTGTGGAATGTAGGCAATTACAGTTCACAGATAGTTGATAGATTTATACTTGAAGGGTCAATTTCCCAGCAACTTTCCTCGTTTATTTTCACAGCTACAATCTGAAACACTTGCAGCGTCCTGTGGTCTTACCACCTCCATTCCCGTTTCCGTTATTTTCCCGGGATAAAAAATACCCTTTATGTTCTTCCAGACTATAAACTATCTATGTTCGAAATTTCCACCATTCATTCAGACGTTACGATGTGATTGAGCAACAAACATCCAAACATTGACAAAACAACATCTAAAAAAAAATCGAAGGATTTAAAAATATTTCCTGTAAATGTTCTAATTTGTAATGACTTAAATTGAGCAACGACAAAACGTAATAATTAATGTGTTTCTGCCATTACTTCTCAGCTATAAATATGTTTTTTACCAGGCTGTACGTTATAGTCCGTAAATAATGTTATATATTTACGAGGAAAGAATGTGCCCGAACATTTTTACGACAAAATTATCGACAGGGCAAGAATTTATCTATCTGAGGCCTGATTTACTGGACTTTATTACGTAGGTACCTAAACTAGGGCATTCCCAATTCACTTGAGATGGGGTCAAGACATAACGACTGATAAATGCTTTGGATTTGAATGATTCTGTTGGTAAATAATGTTAATGTGATAAACACTTATTATGTACTTACCTACCTACTACGAGTATATAGTTTTCATTTGATATTACAAATACAAATTGTAAATACAAGTGAAATCTCTTTCCAGCCCAGTCCACGGGTGCTCCAGCTACTATTATTTCTTGCTATCCGCATTTTCACTGCGAACTATAGAGAGGACTTTACTTATGGTTTCTCAGAAAGATACCATGTACTTGTACAACGAAGAAATTAGTCAATGATCTTTGTTCATTCATAAACAACGAAATTCAATCTTACATGAAATTGACATAGTGGAGTCATATCAGCTATCTGGTCGCCATAGCACAGCCTTTGCCGGAGGTCAGATGTTAGTGTTGTGTGTGAATTGTCAACAAATATTTATTTATTGAAATAAAGGTCTGGATTTCAACCTCTCTCTCTCTCTACGTTTAAAGCTCTCTCTCATTATCATCTCTCTCTAGTAGAATCTATTAAACCATTGCAAATACCTCTCTCTCTCTCTCTCTCTCTCTCTCTCTCTCTCTGTCTCTCTTAATCACGCTATCCAAGTCCGCACTCGGTAGATTTCACATGTCTTCGAATGATGTATTTATTAGAACATGTTAGACTCTTCATGATGTTTTCCTTCATCCGTTAAAGACAGTGGCGATGATAAACTAACACATCTGCATTTGAAGAAATGTTCAGAGGTGCAGACGGGATTCGAATCTTCGACCTCGGGATCACGATTGTGATCTCGGATGCTCTCGCTACTAGCCATTATGGTTCAACCACTGTAAATATCCCACAATGATGCTAGTGTAGTAAATCTTAACAGCTTAAAAATCGTATAAGATCTAGGGTTTTATTCTTTTGAATTTGACGCTCACATAAACTTACAAAAAGATAGCTTTCCACTGCAAGCGAATGTCTGCCAGTCTCATTATCTAAAGGGCTGATTGCCCTTGTTAACCTCAAATTGTGTCACATCATAAATTGACGCCAGACTTGCTTGATACGTTTCAATTGCTCGGATCATTTCATTTTGATAGACAATTTATACGGCCAATGAAGAATGCAATTTTCTTACTCTGTACAATGTAGCAAAGTGAAGTTAATGTGTTCTGAAATTTGATTCATCTCAGCCTATGCTCCATGGAACGTGGACGATACAACTCGCGTTATTAATTTATGTTCTTCTGATTTTATAGTTTTGTATAAATCTGTGACACAAACCTTGGACACAACGTATTCTTGTACTATGAGTAATTGAAGTACAATCGATCAATATTGTCACTTATATATTCTGGTGACATTTTCGACTATATTTCGTAAATTGTTTTCTCAATAAAAAGTAGCAATTAAAAATCATCAAAATATCAAACCTCGAAAAGAAAAAAGGAAAATATAAAACCCCGAAATATTCCAAGAAAGATACCTGTCGAGAGTGTGTTTAACCCATCAACCATTCATCATCATTGGGTATCGTGGTAGAGTATGCTTTTGACTCTTTCTTTTTAAGATCAGATTTTTTTCAATATTTTCACAGGTTCAATATTTTCCACACTACACTACACCTAGCTTGTTCATACCGTTTAGGTGATTACAACATCTCTGTTCCAAATATTTTCATTTAGCCATTGAGTCTCGTGTAAGGCCTCTTTGTATGCCCTTGACGACAATAACGTCGACAACTTTTTCTCGATTTGAAGGGTAGCGTAACCCTTGAGTAATTGTTTGAAATATGGCACTTAGACTAAAATTCCGTCTTTGGGATATTATTTATATACGACACTTAAACTACTGATCTGCGAAAACAAACTGTCATAATGTCGAAAGCCTGCTCCAGTACCAAATTTTCAAAATCTTGTAGTTTTAGATTCAGGTTTTGATTCAATAGATAATGAGACGAAAACAAAAATCTATAGTTGGGTTTGAGTGATCTTTATTAGTACGTAAAAAATAGTTATAATCATATTTCACACTTGATTCTATAAGATTCAAGAAATCACGCTCCATCGCAAACCGCTTCGCTGGCGCCGCTTAACATCAGGCGAGATGGCAATCAAATACAAAACTAAAATTAATATATATATTAATCTCTTTGCCCCGTATTTTTTGGAAACATTTCCCTTCAAACCGGAACACAGTAGTGATTCCGGATTCCAGTAGATTAACTGGCAAAAGTGAATGGTATCCTTCAATTACACGTGTTTTCAATATTTTGCGTAGTTCATGACCTTTGATAACTTGAACAAGAAAAATTGAAAAAATTACAATCGTATTTACATTATCCTCAACTTTTTTGCTTGCCAGTACCTTTAGTGTTAACAGCTAAGTACTTTGTTGTTGAAACTACAGAGCACTAAATAAAATCTAAGCCCCGATCTCGTATTTCTGTCTACTAACCTTCGGAAATACACAGAAGCTGATTTACAATCTAATGCAGTCATAACAACGGTTTGTAACGTCTCCGTCTAGCCTGAGCCATTTATCAGAAATAATGTTTATCGAACGCACACGCCAGGTCACTTGTGAATGCTATGACGTCATTTTATAAACCTACAAAAGGGATGTTTCAGAACGGACTCAGTAGCTATCGTGGTTATATCATAAATGTGAAAGTGTGTATGTTTGAATGGTTGACGGTTTGGATGATTAGATGTTTGGATGTTTGTTACTCTATCACATCGGAACGCCTGAAGTGATCGACTTAAAATTTTAAACATAAATACCACGCTAGTGCAAACACAAATTTCTTCGAAAGATGTCTTTTTTGCAACATGACTGTTTCCTCGCGATGTTTTCCTTCACCGTAAAAAGCCAATGCTGAAGACAAACTTGTACAAGATGCAACTTGCACTTGAAAAAATACTGCGGGTGGGATTCGTACCTACAACTCGCGATTGTTCATCTTACACTGGAGCCACTAAGCCACCACGGTTTTAAGTAGAACACCACGGCTTTTTGACTGACAGAAATGGGTTAGTCGATAGTATTGAGTCTAAGAGTCTCGTATATCCTTACTCTTTACTGATATTAAAAACGGGAAAATTTGTCCATATACAATTATCCATATACTCGTTGAAATGTTTGTTACTCATTCACGCAAAACTACTTAATGAATCTGAATGAAATTTGATACATAGATAGATAATATAATGTGGAATAATATATACATTGGCTATTTTTATCCTGGGAAAATAACACGAGTGAAACCGCAGTGCGTTATTTGTACAGATAAATAATTAAAACTGATGCATAATCAGAGAGTGTTTCACGTGTTTTAATCTAACTAAATAGTAGAAGAAAAAACAATTTTAAATTGGCTCGTGTAACTTACACATTCTTAAAGTTATTATAATTCTCTATCTATATATTATCAAGGTTTCTTGGCAAATTGATTTTAAGAGGAAGTTCAACTAATAGCTAAACACCATACTTATTAATATTGAGTCTGTAAGTGCAACACCATTCAAGGCTTTAACAAAAGTGGAGAATCTACGAAAGGCCCCTTATTTCAGCCCTGGGCTCAGTAGTGACGACAATTGCGATTAAGTTAAGCAAATTGACGCACGATGGTGAAAACCACTGACTGTGCTCTCTAATGACATCGCCTACGCATACCCACACTCCACTGAAACGCTAATAAATGAGGGAAGCCCACGGTACTGGATGTAGTCTCACTCGAACGTTAGGGATCTATAATTATTATTAATTATTAAACTAGCAACGCACCATTATTTCATTCCCATTATTTCATGCAATTAAAAATCATGTCCCGTATATGTGCTATTCCAGACTTTAGTCTGTGTTCTACATTTTATACCTGATCCTTAGAGCTGTTCAGACTTGATTGAGCATCAAATATCCAAACTTTGACATTTATTATATTTGTAGGATGATGGGACGAAACGAGGCTATTTTTTAAACATCATCATCATTCGCCTTCGATTGTAAACTGCATAATTTCGTTTTTAGCTGCCGATGTGCGCGCGCATCGTTACTAGTATTTTATTCCAAGTGCCCTATAAGAAGTTCAAATACAACGTATTATTATTAGTCTACCACTATTGAGTAATTCCAAAAATTCCCTATGGGGATCCTTTACTATACCGCTATCTACATAAAGTGCCTGAAGTCTATAACGGGTAAGCGTTATTTTTACACACAGTAGAATAGCTGTGCAAACACTCTAGTGAAGTACATTTCACGCGAGCTTTAACAACGTGTATTAATTTGCGTCATCGCATTATCTAATACTGCTGATTGTTGCGAAATGAGTTCCCGATTATGTCGGAGCAATATTTCAGTTACGTTCAAATGAAGGTTATGCTGTAATTTAAAATAGGAATCACACCAAAAGTTTTTACTGTGAAGGTTTTAATTAACGAAGTTCGAAAAGGCTTAGGAAAGTATTAGTATGTCACTTTCATTGAAATGTATGTTAAGTTTTAGCAAATGTGCTGGACTGCACTGCTGATGTAATTCTTTAGAGCACATCCCGCTTTCTAATATCCTAAGGTTGCCTGGAAAAAGGGTTGCGTAAGTATAGGTAACGATGTTAGTAGGCCCTTACGCCTTTATGGCTTAGGATTAAATAAGTAGAGGTGGCAGTTAAAAAAGATTGATTTCAGCGATAGAGCTATAACACAAGTTTTATTGTTTTTCTACTCTTATTTCATACCAACTAACTATAGACTCTTGTAGGTAGTTTTACGTGGGTGAATTAGACGGTTCCAGGTTTTGTAGATGATTAATTGAAAGTAAATCAGATTGCAGTAATATGTGTCTAAAACATTCTCACATTTTATAAATTTAAATAACTGTTGAAATACAGGGACAAAACGACATAGGCTAAAAAATGATCTAAAATTTTAACATTGGCTGGAGAAATATGTGAAATTTACAATAAAACTATTACATCATTCAGACGACAGAAATTCCGGTGATATTATAGGTATTGATATTTTGTAATTTTACGTATTTGTTAATTTAAAATGGTAACTGATAATTCGTAAAGCAATAAACTTATTTGAACACTCTATAGGAACGTATATGTAATAATAACGAGCAATTAAAAGGAGCTAAGAAAATAACAACTAATCCATTAACAAAAAACGCTGATATCCATTAGAAATAAATGAAAACTGGTAAATCAAATAATATTATTATGGTCTCAGTGCCAACAGCTGCTAAAACAAAGTTTAACATGATATAACACAGTGGGTGTCCTTTAATTTAACACAAATTAGACCCATTATCTGCGTACATCCGGCAAATTGCCAAAGATATCGTGTATAACTAATATCTTCTGACATAAAGTTGTTGTTATCGGTAACCTTTGCCACGGATGGTCCGCACTTCAAAACAGGAGGGGAAAAGTAGGGCTAGTATTATTAATGTTATTTATCGGACGCATAAACAGGAAAGATTACATAAGTACAGATTTCTACAATGGAGATAGTTTTATTTGAAAAATAAAAATATGTCCCGTGCGCCGCATCACGTTAAACTAGCGTCCATAGACCAATCGACTTTACAGACAACCATTTTTTTACTTTTGTGGAGGTATTGAGAAATACAGTTTTTAAACGATTATGTTTTTTTTTTTTTTTTTTGTAGTGAATATTTATTTTGGCTTTCACAGATCGTTTCGTAAGCTGTGAATGAGGCTAATCGTCACACTCGGAAGTTAAAAGCTTGATTGGGTAATCTGATTGGGACCACCGTATGTAAATATGTACTATGTACCTACCCGAGCGAGACAGATACAGTTAACTGTTTGCTCTTCACTATCATGTCGCAGTCGCACTAAAAATTACTTATGAAAGTTTGGGTATATTACTGTAGTTTTAGTACAATACCTAAAGGCTTCAACTATACATAAAAAATGACTTCTTAGTTTCAAAAAGAAACAGGTTTTAAATCTATCGAGTTGTCAGTTTTGCAATAAATTTTAATGTACAGATACGGATAATTTATTGGTAAATAGCATTTACAAGTCACATAATATATTAATTATTCAATAAAACTAAAAAGGAAATTATAATACTATTGTCTAGAACAATCGCTTCTGGTATTTGTCACCAAAAAACTCATTCAAAGAAAAATAGGCGTTTTTTTATTAAATATGTCTTGAAACGTTTCTTAAATAGCCCGACAGAGGCCGTGCTTCGTACGTCGTCAGGCAGATGATTATCTATAAGTATAACAGAACCTCTCACGTAAACCGATTTACCGGCCTTATCGAGCTTATGTGTTACAGGTTTAAATTTGTTTTGGTTCTGGGCTCTGACAGGTCCTTTCCGATCACAGCCCAAGGCTTGGAACTTTTGCTGGTGTACATGAAGCGAGCTTACCTGGTATGTTAATATCGACGTTACTGTTAGTATGCCCACTTCTGAGAAGTATGGTTTAGCGGACACGCCCCCGGTACCTCTGCTATTGCACGAATTACACGTTTTTGTAAAATTAGTGCTCTATCGGACTCAGCTGCATCTCCCCACAACTCTGTTCATTCATTAGTAATGAATGAACCGTGGCGAAATAGCAACTTCGAACAGCGTTTCTTGGAGTTGACTTAGCTAATCGACTTAGGGCGTAATACGCTTGACTTAACGTGCACACAGGTGGTTTATATGTTTATCTCACTTAGAGCACTATCAACATGAAAGCCGTTTCACACAAGATACCTATATAAAAATATAAAATTAATTAACTAGAATATTGAGAGTAATTATTAGAGTAATACCATAGATTTCGATTTTTCTTTTTAGTTATAGGTACTGATAAAGTTGCTCAATGAATTGACACTATTCTAAGTGTGTAACTTTTTAAATTTAATTTATTTGAGTGTCAAATATGTTCCGATTGGACCTGAACATCTGTTGATCTAATGTAATCTGCAACATATTTCGATATACCAACTTATATCATACCGCAAAGACAATATTTCACGTGTGATGAATTTATGACGTAGTAAATAAATTTACGGTTGGCTTGTTCTATGGACAAATCTATACATTTGACTTGTTTACTGAATATGCTGTGGAGATTAAATTAGAATCCCAAAATTATGTTGTCTCGATAAAATGTGAAACAAACAATAGAATTATCTTACCTACTCGTGCTTACCTTAGAATTAGAATAAGTATTCTAAGTGTAGATATCTAAATAAATAAGTAGGTACATAAACAAAGTAAGTTAGATATTAAGAATTTTTTTTCGTGGTGTTACAGTAATTTTCAAGACGGTTTCAATGGTTTCTACCACGGATATGGGGGATATGCCTTGAGGGCGTGGCAGTGTCTTCTCGATACGGTTAACATGACCGCATAACTTTGACATTCTTTCAGTCGCTCTGAAGCGCCTAGAGAGTACGTTGGCGCGTTAGTGATGGGGTAATGGAGTTTGCTGATGTGAAATTTCTTCGAAAATTTATTCGGTAATTTACATGGACAATGTTCGTTTTGACGTGACAACGTCTTATAAATTGGTTTGCCGGGTGACACTTCAAGAAACTGCGTTACGCTCCGCTCACGTTATGCGCTCACAACGAGAGCGAGTGAGAGGCACGCGTCCCTTCCACTCGGGCATGGTTAGCCCGCCTAAGAGCGAGAGAGACAGACATAAAAAGTGAAAGGCACGCGTCCCTTCCGTAAAATTATTTTACCACTCAAAGTCGTTGTCACGTAAAACTTTCGCCCGTATACCGACTTTACAGGCAACCAATTTTTATTTTTTTCATTTTTAATTAACTACCTATTTTTCCATGTTTTTTACTTGTTTATAATCATAAAATCATATTACCTATGTACAAAGAAATAAAATTGGAGCGTTTGTATGTAATATCAAATTAACAACTGTTTACTAAGTTCAAATGAAAGTATGTACGGTACCTATACCTAAAAACTCTTTTAAAACTTTTGTCTATCTTGTTTGTTCTACTGATCTACCAAACAGCTGGACCAATTAATTATGACGGGACTTTCACTACCAGACAGCTGATTGTCTAAGGCATAACTTTTTACGTTTTTTTTTCGTGTACTTTTCTCTTGCTTTATGAAAATAAAATGTTAATATTATTACTAGCCGACATTGTCCCACAGCTGGGCAAAGGCCTCTCTTCCTTCCTTGCAGATAGTCCAATTCACGGCATTAGGATTTACGGCGTTCGACAGTCTGAGATATAATGTTTAACCACCATGCCTTGTAATTAATTTCTCTGGAAACATAGTCCTTCAAACCGGAATAAAGTGATGTTTATTTAAGCCTATAGCTAAGCTATCAGCTATAAGCTTAAATAAACTGTTTCATTAAAAGTCCTTTAAAATTAGTCCAGCCGTTTCAGAGATTACCCAGTAAAAAGCAGGAAAGCAAAAAAATAATAATGTTTTTTTGTCATTGGTATCTTAAAATTCGTAAATCCTACTACCTAATATTACAAATGCCAATGTTTGGACTTTTGGGTATTAGGATGTTTGTTGCTCAATCCCGTTTACGTATGAACGTATGAACGGATCGAGTTGTAATTTGAAACACAGTAAGATTATATTTTGGAAAAACACATAGGCTTAGGCTACTTTTATCGCGATAAAAGAACGGGAACGAAATCCACGCGGGTAAAACCGCGGGGCACTGCTAGTACTTTCGTATACATTTGACGTAAAACTGTTAATTCGAAAAATGCACTGATTCCTACTCCAACTTTATACATTTCTTTATAGTATAATACATGTCGTACAGGGTATCAATTTTTATATATAAATATATTTACGTATTTGTATATTAGTAAAACTTAATAAATGTAAATATAATAATACAGCCCAAAATAAAATGTCGAATAAGTTTTGCAATCACTCATTTCAATCCCTAGTTACATGTGTGACCGTTGAGTGACTTCTCCTACATAGACAAAATTATTTGTTTATATGGAAATGTTCCGCCCATTTTTTTGTATGTTGTCATAAAGAGCGCAATCATAATTTTTAGTGTGCGTGCTAAAATATGCGGTTGTGTGTCGTAGTTATTACTTTTGTTTATGTAGTAATTATGTAAGTGGGAGGAGACTGGAGACACTAGGTTTCGAACTAAATTCGCAATCAAGGCATATCCCCCGAATATCCGTGGTTTCTACTAATCTCAATAAAATTTAAATGAGACGACTTGGGAATTATACCGCTTTGAAACTAAAATATTTTTCGATCGATTCAGGTTTCTTCGAGTAATAAGCCAAAATAGGCAAATCTATACTTATAATAAAACTGTAACGGGTCGAATTCTGTACATTGAAGATATTTTGAAAAATTTTTTTTTGGGGCACTCCATATTCGATACTGATGGCGAAACTGCATTTTTTTTCTTTCATGTCTGTCTGTCTGTCTGTCTGTCTTTCTGTATAGGGATCACGCATCACGCCGAAACTACTGATTCAATTCAGCTGAAACTTAGCATGATTTTAGTTTATACTAAGGAAATTGCTGTAGGTTACTTTTGATCCCCAAATTCTGATCGGTTTTCTTGCGGGAGGGGGTGAAAGTCAGAATGTGGATTTGGTTGTAACTCATGTTTGCGTTGTTTAATTTCATTAATTATTTTTGTGTTAGAAAGAACACATTTTTTATATTGTCCCGTCAAAATTTGAACAATATCGGTCTGTTGGTTCGAAATTACACAAACATTAAATAATAACGACACGCGCGTCGCGTTCGGTACATACTAACTTCTAAGTATTCTGTGTATCACAGACGATCCACAGAATATTTAGATTCCAGATTCTAGAAAGTGCCCACGTGATCGCGTCGCGTCGTCTTGGATGACAAAATAATTGTCAAAAATATATTTTTCTGTGGAAAAACAAACATCATTCGGTTATAATCGACTTCAAGCAAGGAGGATGTTCTCAATCGGGTTGCATGTTTTTTTTTATTTGGTTTCATTTACGCGATAACTCTGCTAATTGTTAGTTGATTTTGATAATTCCTTTTTGTTTGGTAGAAAATACTTCAGAGGTGATCTTAGAAATCGAAAACAGGGAGGTAGTTTTTCAAATATCAACATAAAACTAAAATCAGCTTAGATTTATCTGTACGACATAGTTAAACCTTCTGATAAAATTAAGTCGAATGACAGAATTAAATTACCTGTCATTGAAGTACATTTTTGTATTTTGGAGAAAACATATCAGCATAATAAGTAGCAGCATAAACAACCCATTAAATGTTCTCACTGCTGGGCGTCAGGGTCTTCTCTCACAAGGAGAGAGACAAGGCTATAAACCACCACGCTGGCCCAGTGTCGTTTGGTGGATGACATATGACTTAGAACTTAGATTATAGGTAGATTTCGATTTCTTCACGGTGTTTTCCTTCACCGTTTTAATTACCGGCATTACGAACATGACTCTGAAAAGATAGTGGTGCGCGTGGTTTTGAACCCTGGGTCTCCGGATCGACAGTCGCCGTTCTCCCGACTATGTCAGCTGTTACTTACTAGACCAGCCGAAACTTATTAGAAAACGTATTATTTCAATCCAAATACTGTAATTTAAAGGTAGTGCTCAACAAGCTTCGGTGACCGAAGCAGACCGTTGTTAGGGTTCCGTACACAAAGGGTAAAAACGGGACCCTATTACTGAGACTTCGCTATCCGTCCGTCCGTCCGTCCGTCTGTCACCAGGCTGTATCTCAAGAACGGTGATAGCTAGACAGTTGAAATTTTCGCAGATGATGTATTTCTATTGCCGCTTTAATCATGGCGGAACGTATCAAGTGATCGGGTTGAAATTTGAAATAGAATTAGATTACAGTCTGGAAGAACACATAGGCTAAACATTGCCTATGTATAAGTACTCAATGTATTACGTAACAAACATCCAAACAGTGACATTCATAATATTTACAGGACACCGTTGGAACGGCTGAACATATTTGGATGGAATTCGAAACACACGTAGTTTGAACTCAGAAATAGCAAATCGGTTACTTATAGGTACTGTGACGTCGGAAAGACTAAGCAAATTTGGTAGAAAATTGAAACAGAAATAACTCATAGTCTGAAATACCACATTTATATATTTATTACCTATAAACCTGAAAAGAAGCATGGGCCCTAAGGAAACAAATATTAACTATCACGTCAAAACGGCACAACGATATGGGTCGATATACGAAACACATCAGTTTAGAGTCTAAAATTTCACATGGGCTAATAAGTCTACATTTTCATTTAACTCCATATTAATATAAGCATATATTTTCGTCAGGAACTTGATGTGATGGTAAGGTAAAAGCCAAAAATGAAAAATATATGCACCCGTTTTGGCGTAGATAATATAGGTGATTTGCGTTCACAATCAAAATAACAAGCAACATAATATTCTCATTAGACGGCGCTAATGCCAGTTTAAATCTAAAAGCACTAAAGGCCATTTAAATCGATGTTTTGCTATGGTATGTATTTTTTCTTTCATCACTAGGTGGCGTTACTGGTATTCTAAATTGTACTAATAAGTTTTTGCTGCTAAAAGGATTATGATGCCAAATTTGGATTCTTTCGTTCTTGATTTTTTTCTGTGTTACCTACAATTAAATTCATACATTAATATTTCACTAGGACGTGGCTTAGATTTACGGGTTCAACTTGCTTGAATATCATTAAAACTCAAAATTGTTATTATTTTGATTCCACACAGGCTTCGTTCAAAATTTTACGCCGGCGAAGTCGCGGGTAACAGCTAAAATAGGTATCAGATCATGCACATTAGCTTCAGACTTTTCATAATGTATCCTATAAAAATCCTACAAACTTAACACTTGCGACTATGTTCGATACTACGAAACCTTACTAAGTATGTTTGATTTTGTTTAAAAAAAGAAAAATAAAGATGATAAAATTAAATAAATTTTTGTGTGGAAAAACAAATTCACTCAAACTCAAAGGTTTTTAAATGACTACTTATCCAAATATTTGACGTACGATACTTCCAATTAATGTATAAGTCAGTAACATCTGCTTACGCGAACGAAGTAGCGGGTTCAGCTAGTACAGAATAAAATTGATTTCAACAAATTCAGAACATCATTTAATAAACTTAATTGCAAAACAGATTAGGGAACGTCAATAACAAAATTGTCAATGTTGCATTAAAGGAACATTTATTTATTTAGAAAACCATACGGCAATTTAAATTATTAACCGCGAACACAGTGGTCGCGTTGATTCCCACGAATTAAAAAAAGCTAGAGCGTTGTTTTGTCTAAAATCTAAATGATATCTATAAAGTTACTTATAAAACTGCAGGTTAAAGCTTCACAAAAGCCTTTGTTTATGTCTCGCATTTTCTCGCGTCCATATACAACAACGCCAATAATCGATATCTATTTATTGTAAACGGTCAGTCATGATCTTAAAGTAGGCGTAGGTACCACTTGTCGCGAGATGGGATCAAGCAACCTTTATAAGACTAGTTATTGTGTGAAATTATTGACATGATAAGTACATCGAGAGACAAACAAAGCGTTTTGAGAGAAAACACGAATCGATTCACCCTCGCCGGGTGCAATGCCCTCGATGCAAGTCGTTGCACGCCACAGATACATTATTTATTGTCATTGAGGGATAACTCGGTCTTATTTCAGACAGGATCAGCAATTTAGGTCAAATTTATACTAAAAGCGACGTATCGTAGGTTTTTCTATGTGTTAATGCTATTGACGTAGGTACCTACTCACTGTCTCTCGGTATTGGATTGCTATATCAACTGAGTGTTTTTATGGGTCATAGGATATGTTCCTGTTATTAGTTAATATAGCCAACACTTGGGTCACAGATTAATAAAGTTACTACGTAACTTGGGTGTAGACTTTTATAAAGACTAACTTTTATGAAAGCGTGTCATTTTTCGAAACTCAACTAGCGAAAATTGTAGCTTTGATAGCTAGTCAGTTAACCGAACTAGATTATAATTTTTATACCTAGCGCCCTTAGCTAAATATATTCAAAATACACAAAATCTTCACTCACATGAGAAAAGTACCTTTAATTAACTGAGGATAAATGCAAGTGAGTGACGACATAAGGAATTCTCTTGTCTGATATTTTATAACACTAAACCCTTGTAGTAAGTATTTATCTGATATTTGGACCACCATAATTATGTACAGTTGAACGTTAAGGTACAAGCCAAGTTGTGGCAAAATTTTCCTCAATGATTGCTAGAAATCTTAGAAAATCTCATAGTTTTAATATGAAAAATATTTATTTGTACTGATTTGACTTTAATTACTAAAAAATTGTTACAAATATTCGTGACTCCGGAATTTTTACGCAAACAATTACATCGGAAAGGAGTATGACAAGTCTCACTTGCATTCCGAAACTCTTAACTCACAATAAAACATTCGAAGAACAATTTCGGACTTAAGATTAATGGCTCCCGTGTCATCTTCTTTTGAGTGAGCCGTGACCGTAATGCAACCGTTACGCAGACAAAGCCGGCGAGATAAGCGTTATTGATTTTGAGTAACAAAACATAACAAAACTTTTTCGGCGTGGCGTTAAGTGGCGACCCATGACGCTTAAGGGATGGCACATTCCCCAGATAAGATAGCGCATCCTTACAAGACACTGCATAGCGATCTGCTCAGTCATCGTTCACACAGATTTGCTGCTTCATATCCTGTCCAAACAGTTGTGCGAAACGTTATTATGCTGTCATGCATTCCCAGACGCCCAGGCTAAATTGACAATTATTAATGCCGCAAACTATACGTTCATTAAACTACATTATCAGCGAGTGAGTTATGGAGCTAACAGAATCCGACGAGACAACGCGTCTGTTTTCTCATTCATGTTCGAAAAAAATATAGAAGGTATTTGGCGCAGTATGTAAAAGAACGTTAATTTGAATATGCTATCGTAGTAGGCAACTATTAATATCAGACCACCGTTCATTGACCAAAGCAAATCAGCAATGACTTTGACTTTGGTCAATCTTCGTCTGTTAAGCTGATAGAGTCGTCGAGGTCAATGCAAGACCAATAAAGATATTCTAAACAGTGTAATGCATCTGCTCGGGCTCGTAAAATGAACAATCTAACGTTTGTTTGGTTTTATTACTTGGTAATAATGAAGGAGTTTATTCAATTATCGATACTGAGAACTCTGAGTCTGAGCAACATCGCGGTGACGAGACTGACGACTGATTTACGTTCCGGGCTCAATCGCCAGGGACTATGGATCTGTGATGACAGATAACTCAGTACAAGTTATTACTTGCCTGGCCTTCTTAACGATTTTGACCTTTATTCCTAATGAATAGAGGCCAATTATCAACATGTTCCAAAAGCTTATACCACAGGTCAATAGGTACGTGTCGTTAATGTGATGAAAGAGCGTCTCAATTATGGCGTGTTCTTTAAATATCTGCTACTTACTGAATTCTGTAGGTGTTTTTATTTCTTAATTAAATTCACACACGTGTAGAGGTAGAATGTGTAGATAAGTGATATTACATTTATAGTAATGATATAATTAACGAGTTCGTGTCATTCATTCATTGTGAATGATGATCGTTTGACCTTTTTTTCATTCTCGAACAATGACCTTACAAAACTACAAATACTATAGTTAAATATATATATTTAACGGGCAAAGCCTAAATTACAATGGAATATACACTACATACCTGACTAACTACTCAAGCTAAACTCATATTAATTATTCAATATGCTTGTAAAAATCGCTATAAGAAGCTACGTCCCTGCGGACGCCAACGTCGCCCAGCGTGGCAACTATGGGCAGAAACATCACATGACGATTCGCCAAAAAACGGCCCCAAGTTCCTAGTCACCTTGCTAGTCTTGGCCAAGGCAGCAGTCATGGTAACGGTAGGGCAGGGCTGTTAAGAATCAAATGATTGTAGTAGACCAGTACGGTTTGGGTCTAAGAAATGACAAGGGCCAAATGCTTGTCTACTTTCTCGAGAAAGATTTTTCTGTTTTGATGAATTCTTTCTACAAAAAGCAAATTCGAAAAAGGTAGATGGAACTGGCAAACGCCAGTTTAACAGACAAAGAATAGGATTTATTTCGTAATTACGCATAAAAAGCGAATACTCAGATATGTCTAAGTGGCCACCAGATTTGCGGACCGGTAGCGATTACAGGTTGGTACGAAGCACTTTAAATATCTATTTCAAGCTTGAACGTGCCCCTCTTATAAAATCAACACTTATTCAGAAACATTACAATTAAACGATGCAGCGACGAACGAGGATGGAATGCCAACATCATTCCTGAAAACGCGTTGTACATTATTGCTAAAAGAACTTCAAGAACTGCACGATTCCGTCCTCAGTACCAGGATCCCCTCTAAGGTGTGGCGCAGAAGCATCGTCATCATGTTTTTCAAAAAGGGTGATAAAACCCCTTTGAGGAACTATCGACCAATATTTCTTCTGTGCCTTGTCTATAAGTTGTTTTAATCATACAAATCGTCGTTTCAAAGAATCGACGGATTACAACCATGAACGTGCTATGCACGGAGTTTTTCTGAGGGTTGTATTTGAAACAACGCAGTCTTCCGTCCAAGGCTATCGACATAGCTCTATTTTTTTCTAAGCTAAAGTGGTAGTGAGCGGGTCTAATCAGTCGTAGAACTGACAAGTGTTGGGAGTATCGGATTCTAGAGTGTAGACCATAAATCGACAAATGTAATATAGAACGCCTTGAAACACGATATACTGATGATAAACGTAACGCAGCAACAGGATAGGGCTGAGACAGAGGCCCATGTCCAGCTGTAGACCAGGATAACTGATGATGATGATGATGAATAAATATATCTCAAATACACGCCTCAAGAGTCGCAAAAGCTTTCTCGGTTGTTCAATGGTACTGCCTGACCCACCCAGAGAGTCTCGCTGCAAACAGTGGAACGAGAGCTGTCCTCCCCCGCAAGATTATGTGACCCCAGCTGAAAAGCTGGCCCCAGGTAGCAACCTAGCGTGGCCCACGTGGAAGTCACTAAACCGACTCCGGACCCAAGTGGGCCGCTGCAAAGTTAATATGGCGAAATGGGGACGCAAATAACATCCTGTGCGACTGTGGTCCACTCAGACCATGCAGCACCTGCTGTCATGCCCGCGGTGTCCAACCAGCTGCACCAGAATTGACCTAATGGAGGCCTCGGTACCAGGAGTCACAGTTGCGGAATATTAGACAGCAAAAATTTAAAAGACTCACACAAACAAAAAAAAAAGATAACATCATCGACACGAAGAAGATGAACAAATAATAACAAAAACATAAAAATGTATTATTTTCTTCGTAGTTTACTACGAAGAATTCGTACTCAGATTCGCATCATTAGCAAAATTTGTAGATAGCTCAAAAATTTGGAAAACAAAACAAAGGGTTCATAAACACGTCCACCACAGCAACAGCGACTGGAAGACGTTAAGCCAGATGCAGCCAAGAATCGAATTATCCAATTGGCAAGCTTTAGACGCCAGCCAATTGCTCCTGTCGTTTTAATTTGTATTTATCACTGGATACACACGACTTCATATTTCATACAACTTCACACAACTCGATTTACATGTCATTAATAAAATTCACATTTCTAGGGGTTTACACTACAATACAATCTGAAAGTGAAATTATTTTGAAATATTTGTAGGTGACGCTAATTATACTATTTTGGGTCATCATCCGCAGTTTATTTTTTAACTTTTAGGTCTAGGCCAACTATTGGGTCAAGTTCAAGTAAATAAACAGGCGAGCTGTACCATGTGTTACACCAATGCGCACCAATATTACTGGAACTATTTGGAGCTACTTTTCTCTTCCTCATAACTCAAAAACTATTTAACATTAATATGTGAAATTGCTTACACATTGAGATTTACAGGATACCAATATGTGCTCCAAATTTCATAAACATATCACCAACGGTCCTAAAATCGTCATTGATATCGCTGTCTGATCCGTAGAAAACGAAGATATAAGGATATAACCCAGTTCCAGATGGCCCAGAAAGTTAAAATTTGGCATCCGCATGGTTGGGCTTATACAGAATTGGGTGAATACAGAGGAATAAATCAGAAACTAATATACATTTAATTTAAAATAATCAAATATTTGAAGTCAGACTTACAGTGCCTGTAAAAAGAAAATACCAATCAAAATTGAAGACATAAGGTAGGTAGGACTTCTAGCAGAGTCCCCCTTGGGAAGTACCACACCTTTGCCAGTTATTCTACCGCCAAGCAGTAATGTGCAAACATTACTGTGTTCTGATTTGAAGGGCAATGTTTTCAGAGAAATTACAGGGCTTAGAGATACAACATCTTAGATCTCTGAGTGACGAGCGCAGTGCAGTGTAGGTAATGAATTGAACTTTTCATGTTTGAATAGATGCGTGTCACTGCTCTGTTATGTGGTAGGCATGTTGTTTACCATCAGGCACGTATCCTGCTCGTCTCGTCACTCAAAAAAAAACAAAGGTTTTAAGATAGTCATGTGAACTAACTAAAAAGTGGAATACGAACTACGTAGAAACCTTAATTGTTGATGTGATACATTTACAGCGGAGGAGTAAAAAACCAATCGTTGGTGTGGCGACGTTTTCCGCTTGAATTTAACGTTCGACTATGTATTAGTATACCTACGTAGTATACGTAGTAGTTGGTGTTTATTTGAATGAATTTTTATTGTACATAATCATACTTGGAGTAGTTCAATCTGTCTTTACTTTAGTGCTAAATGGTAACTAGGGTAGATACATACATGGTATGTATGGGTGGGTACATGGTATGTGTTGTAGGTACTCCTCAAATAACGTCTGTGTGTCACAACGGTTGCCCGAAACATTGACGTGTGAACTTTGTTGAGAGGGACTGAACTAGAGCAAGCTGAAACCCAAACCATTACCTACAGATATTAACGTACACATATTACTAACTAGCTGTGCTAACTTCACTGTTACAATAGACGACTTATGTATAAGAGTAAGATAGCCCTCGCCACCTAGAGGCTAGAGAATAGCGATAGATATAGGATGATGATTAGATTTATTGTCCTGTAATTTCTTTAAAAAAAATGTCCTTCAAAGCGTAACGTTGTACTATATTTGCTTATTGCTGTTGAAATTGAATAGCTGATGGTACTCCAGGCAGACTACAAAGAGCCCTATTACTATTAGTCCAAGATCCCAGAGCCGCCAGACGTCTTATGATGATGCTTTTCCCTAAAACACCTTGTTCTAAGCATCTGTATTATCTCTTTTATGTAACACTGATTAAAAGATTTTAATTTGTGACGATTTTCCCCGCGTAAAAACAGACAAGAAATCAATACTACAAGATTTGTTCACGTGCGTACAATACGTCATATCTAACACTAAACAAAGAAATGCATAGCTATTATTTGTATGGATTCTGACGTAAATATGCGCACGTAAATCTTAATACTTGACCTACAGGCTTGACACTTTGTGCAATTTCATTTGTGTAGGCACAAAACAAATCACAATTAGCCCGCGTAAAAATAGTCAAGAAATAGTATGTATGTATATTAGATCCTATAAGATCGGTTCACGTGCGTATAATATGTAATATCTAACTTCAAACAAAGAACTGCCAAACTATCATTTCTATGGAATCCGACGGTATACGCAAGTTAATCTTAATAGTTAAACTACAATTAGCACACAAAGGGCTTATTACTTTTATGTTACACTTAACAAAAGATTCTAGTTTCTGAGGATTTATTCCGCGTAAAAATAGACAAGACATCATTAGTAAGTAGGTACCTGGTACCTACAAGATTGGTTCACGTGGATAAAATACATAATATCTAACTTCAAACAAAGATCTGCAAAACTATCATTTGTATGGAATCTGGCGGAATACGCAAGTCAATCTTACTACTTAGCCTCCAGTTAGCACACAAAGCGCCTACTCGCGTACCTACCAACGTTCACGAGTATTGTGAATCGCTCTTGAATACAATTCAAATAACGTGTCGCAGTGGTCACCCTCGCCTTATTTAGTAAACAACTCAGAAAACAAACGCGTTTCGCATCGGAGCTTATTAGGCAAAACTCCGAGTCAGTGCCTCACTTACTACTCGTAGCTGTTCACTGTAGCTTCCGATGTAATTTTTTAACACAAAATGAATTCCTAAGTACATTTTGAATACTTTTTCATCCTTTCCAACTCTTTTCCAACTCTTTCCAAGTCTTTTAGCACGTAGGCGCTCGCTAAAACGGGATTTTGCGAAATTCAACCCCTAAAAGGGTGAAACAAGGGATGGACGGTTGTGTGAAAATTCCGTCATTTTCAAAGTTATAATAAGCACGAAATCTAATAAACCGATTTTAATCACAATATTTATAGACTTGATTCCAAGAAAAGAATAGGCCATTGTATTGTATTGTATTGTACCTATCTGTCCCTTTTTACGAATGACAAATTGTTTACAAAAGAAAATATTAATGTAATTGAAATAATTAAAGATTTTGTGTAATTGCGTATGAAAAGTAATGCCACGAAACTTTTTTTTGGGCTTGGAACTATTTATGCACCTTGTACACACACAAAATGACATTGTAACAGCTCAAATCGAACTTTGTGGAATTATTAGCACACATGCGCTCCATTTGTCGCTCACGTTGCGACTGATCTTAACCAGGAGACGTCACCTGATTTTACATCGCCATCGTTGAAGAGCGTGTGCCGTTTCTTCCGTTTTTAAGAGTTCAATGGTTGAAAGAATGAAAATTTGTACGAAAATTGGTAATTGTTGAAGATAAAACAATGAAACTTTGTATCGAGACACTTGATATGAAGCAATTAACTGGTACCCAAATGTTATTACACTGTGAAAGAATTTTTAAATGATAGGAAATTAATTGGAATACTGATGTATAGATTTTGTATAACATGACATTTTACATTCCATTAACTTCCACATTAAATTCCATTAGCCATATTAGTGTCCACTGTCTATATTTTATGAAACTTTAGATTTAACTAATGTTAGATCAGATAATACATATATTGTAATGGACAGGTTAAATCAGATTACTCTATAATATATTGTGAGAGTTCTTTGAGTAGGTATACAAATATTAAATTTTGTACATGTTAACATTCTTTTACACACATTGTTTTGTTTTATACAAATTGAATTATTATTATTATTATTTTTTGATTTTTCTATACATAATGACATTCTTTAAAATTGCTCACACGGCTAAACTGCAAGAGCTACTACTGCAAGACCTTAGAGAGAGTATCATCTTATCTTACCTGCAAACAGCAATAAAGATTTTTGTATTTGTATTTGTTTTAAATGTTTGTCCTAGCAAATTTGTAAATTTTACTGGACGGGGATGAAATCGGGTATGAAAGTAAATATTATAAGGTTTATTTTCGTCATTGTTGAAGATTAAACTATGAACAACAAGTCTAGTACTATTACATTATAACTGTGAAAGTAACTTTGTCTGTCTGTTACCTACGCTTTAACGCCTAAACCACTGTACCGATTTTCATGTAATTTAATGCACAGATACACTTACACCTAGGAAAATACACACGCGATTTTTTTTTTTATCACAGAAAAAGGTGCAAGTGGAAATGAAAATTCTAACTTTATGGGTATGAAACAGGGGATTAAAGTTCATATTGAGGCCTGCACAGAGTCAGGCTTACATGATTTACGTCAGACGTAATACGTCACAAAAGTCTTGACCCCTATACGTATAGTATAGCTATACGTATTGTCAAAAAGTAAAAAAAAAATACAAAATGTCGAATAGTACATGGCACGACAGGCGCGGCGTATTTTTTTTTTACTTGTAGTTGATAGCACGAGAGACGTATGCTTTTTAAATTGAATGCAACTTCCTCAAATTAAGTTATATAAAGATCACCCCAGAACTAAACTATCACTATTTTCTACGTAGATTTAACCTGCTGTGTTAAGTTTTCATAAATAGGTGCAGCAATGAATCGACAAAGTTTTTTTTACTCGATATATTATTGTATTTTTATTGACGACCCCCTCCAAATTTGAAGCTGCGACCGCTCCTGAGATACACTCAAATAGAACAAATATTTGTATTCATCATACATGATAACTAACCAGGCTCCCATCCAGGGGGGGTCATGACCCCATGACCCAGGGCTGGGTCCAGTACCTAGGTGGACCACTGATTTAAAAGCATGCATGTGCTTATCGCACAGTTTTATGACATGACGACTATATGACACCCGTGAGCCCCCTCCTCCCCCCCCCCCCATGTGACCCCACCCCCCACCTGGAGCTAAAGCTGGAGCCGCCCCTGTAACTAACGCGTACGAAGTTGCGGGCATCGGCTAGTATTTTATACAACTTTACAGATGACTACTCTCATGGTCATTCCAGATTTATTCAGTGGAAATCACGTTTTACAACGCCTGTAATATAGACACTCGCAAAACGCATTAATTTATTATTCATTATGCTGTTATAGGCAATAAAATGCTTTGTTTATGTTGACATCTATATGCTCTAGTATAAGAATAACGGAAACCGATACGGTTTATGTGATTGTTTTGGCTTGACAATTGACTATCAATCAATAGCAGATAGGCCCGATATAAAGTTTACCCATGAACTATAATTCTCGTCATTTTACGACCTTATAGTTGTTTTCATTCTTGAGTCAGTAAAAGCTAAGTAAATAAATCATCATTCGTTTAACTTACTGAAGATTGATTACTCAAATAAAAATATATATTAGTGAGCATTTCTTACAGAGCACCATCTAGCCCTAAGCTAAGCAAAGCTTGAACTATGGATCCTGTACGAGAAAATGCGGTTACTTCTCAACCTGTGTACCCAGAGTACTTACTTACTGGACTAGCCTTTCATCTTTCTCGTAAGAATTATAATTAAAATAAAATTATTGCAAAGTGCTACCAGTGTATTGACCATCCACAAAAACATACAACATACGAGTACCGACCCGTATTGAGGTCCGAACTGTAATGATAAATGGTACCAACAATTCTTCACGAAATAATTTCCTGTATTGCGGGGGCGATGCATATCATCGCGGTGCATTACACCGCGACGCAAGGCACCGCGAAACTTAGCATCACGACGCATTACGTCGCGACACAAGGCATCGCGACAAAAGGCAACGCGACACAAGGCATCGCGACGCACAGTACTGCGACGCAAAGCATCGCGACGCATAACACCGTGATGCAAGGTACCACGACACACAGCATCGTGATGTAAAGCATCGCGAAGCATATCACTACGACGCATAGAAAAGCGACGCAAAGCATCGCGACGCATATCACCGAGACGTAAGGCACCGCGAACCGCGATGCAAAGCACCGCGACGCAAGTCACCGCAATGCAAAGCATCGCGTCGCATAGTAACGTGCCGCAAGGCACCGCGACGCACAGGACCGCGACGCAAACCATTGTGACGTAAATCAGCGTGACACATAGCACGGCGATGCAAGACACAGGGCATCACGATGCCTAGCATCGTGGCGTAAAGCATCGTGACCCATTGCACCGCGACGCATAGTATCGCGACGCAAGCATTGTGACACGCAAAGCACCGCGACACATAGCATAGCGACGTAAAGCATCGCGACGCAAAGCATTGCGATGCATAGGGTCACGGATCAAAGCACCGCGACTCATACCATCGCGACACAAAGCACCACGGCGCAGTGCACCGCGACGCATAGTATTGCGACGAATAGCATTGTGACACCCAAAGCACCGTCACACATATCGTAGCGACGTAAAGCATCGCGACGCTTTTCACTGCGATGCATAGCGTCACGACGTAAAGCACCGCGACGCATAGTTTCGCGACGTAAAGTATCGCGACGCATAGCACAGCGAAGCATAGGGTCACGATGCAAAGCACCGCGACACAAGGCATCGCGACGCATAGCACCAAACCGCAAGGCACCGCGACACAAAGCATCGTGACGTATTACGTATAGCATTGTGACGTAAAGCATCGCGACGCATAGTACTGCAATGCAAAGCACCGCAACGCATAGCATCGTGACGCATTATTCCGCTACATAAGGCATTGCGTCATGACACAAAGCTTCGCGATGCACAGTACCGCGACACAAGGCACCGCGACATACAGGACCACTACGCAAAACACCGCGACACACAGCATCGCGACGCATAGCATCGCAACGCACAGAACCGCGATGCAAAGCATCGCGACGGAAAGCACCGAAACGCAATGCGCCACGACTTATAGTATCGCGACGCATAACATCGTGACGTTTAGTATCGTGACACGCATAGCACCGCGACACGCATAGCATAGCAACGTAAAGCATTGTGACGCATGGCACCGCAATGCATAGAGTCACGACGCAAAGCACCGTGATGCATAGCATCGCGACGTAAAGCATCGCGACGCATAGCACCGTGATGTATAGGGTCACGATGCAAAGCATCGCGACGCATAGCACCGCGATGCATAAGGTCACAATGCAAAGCACCGCGACACAAGGCATCGCGACGCATAGTACCGCGACGCAAAGCATCGCGACGCATATCACCGAAAAGCAAGGCAACGCGACGCCAAGCACGGAGGCGCAAGGCACCGCGACTCAAGGCATCGCGACGGTCAGAACCACAACGCAATGCGCACGACGCAAAGTACCGTGACAACGCAATGCGCCGCGATATATAGTATCGAGACGCATAGCATCGTGACGTATAGCATTGCGACGCAATGCACCGCGACGCATGGTATCGCGACGCAAGCATCGTGACACGCAAATCACTGCAGCACATAGCATAGCGAAGTAAAGCGTCGCGACGCATAGCACCGCGTTGCATAGGGTCGCGACGCATAGCATCATGATGCATAGGGTCACAACGTAAAGCACCATGACGCATTGCCTCGCAAAGTATAGCACCGCGACGCAAAGTATCGCGACGCATATCACCGAAAAGCAAACCAACGCGACGCAAAGCACGGAAGCGCATGGCACCGCGACACATGGCATCGCGACGCACAGAACCGCAACGCAATGCGCCGCGACATATAGTATCGCGACGCATAGTATCGTGACGTATAGCATCGCGATGCAATGCACCGCGATGCATAGTATCGCGACGCAAAGCATCGTGATACGCAAAACACTACGACACATAGCATCGCGACATAAAACATCGCGACGTATAGCATCGTGGCGCAATGCACCACGACGCAATACACCGCGACACATAGCACAGCAAGGCAAACGAATACGATGCAAAGCACCGCGACATAAGGCATCGCGACGCATAAAACCGCAACGAAAAGCATCGCGACGCATATCACCGAAACGCAAAGCACCGCGACGCAAGGCACCGCTACACAATGCACCGCGACGCACAGAATTGCGACGCAAAGCATCGCGACGCAAAGCACCGCAACGCAATGCGCCACGACATATAGTACCGCAACGGATAGCATCGTGAGGTATAGCATCGCGACGTATAGCATGGCGACGCATAGTACCGCAACGCAAAGCACCGCAAGGCATAGTTTCGTGACGCATTACGTCGCTATACAAGGCATCGTGACGCAAGGCGTCGTGACGCAAAGCACTGCGATGAACGGAACCGCCACGCAAGGCATCGGGACGCAAAGCACCGCGACGCAAGGTACCGCTACACAATGCATCGCGACGCACAGAACCGCGACGCAAAGCATCGCGACGCAAAGCACCGCAGCGCAATGCGCCGCGACAAATAGTATCGCAACGGATAGCACCGCGATGCAAAACACCGCAAATGCATAGGGACACAAATCACCGCGACGCTTAGCATCTTGTCACATTACTTCACGTCACAAGGCATCACGACGCATAACACCGCGACGCAAGGCATCGCGACGCAAAGCACTGCGACGCAATGTATCGCGACGCATATTCCCGAAACAGAAGGCACCGCGACGCAAGTCACCTCACGCTTAGCATCGCGACGCACAAAACCGCGACGCGAAGCATTGCGACGCAAGGCATCGTGACACAAAGCTCTGCGAAGCACAGCACCGCGACGCAAGACACCGCGACCCACAGGTTTAATACGCAAAGCATCGCGATACATAAAACCGCGATGTATAGGGTTAAGACGCATAGCACCACGACGCATATCACCGCGATGTATAGGGTCACGACGCATAGCACCGCGACGCATAGCACCGCGACGCAAAGCACCGCGACACATTGCATAACGACGTAAAGCATCGTGACGCATAACACTGCGATGCATAGGGTCACGACGCAGAGCACCGCGACACATAGCTACGTGACGTAAAGCACCACGACCTAATGCACCGCGACGCACAAAACCGCGATGCAAAGCATCGCAACGCAATGCGCCGCGACACATAGCATCGCAACGCATAGTATCGTGACGTGTAGCATCGCGACGTATAGCATCTCAACGCATAGTACCGCAACGCAATGCACCGCAACGTATAGCATCGTGACGCTCTACATCGCTACACAAGCCATCGCGACGAAAGGCGTCGTGACGCAAAGCCCTGCGACGCACAGCACGGTGACGCATAACACCGCGATGTATAGGGTCATGACGCACAGCACCACGACGCATAGCACCGCGACGTAAAGCACCGCGACACATAGCATAACGACGTAAAGCATAGTGACGCATAACACCGCGATGCATAGGGTCACGACGCAGAGCACCGCAACGCAATGTGCCGCGACATATAGTATTGCAACGCAATAGCATCGTAATGTATAGCATCGCAACGTATAGCATCGTGACGCATAGTACCGCAACTCAAAGTACCGCAACGCATAGAATCGTGATGCACTACGTTGCTTCACAAGGCATCGTGACGCAAGGCATCGTGACGCAAGGCGTCACGGCGCAAGCGTCGTGATGCAAGGCATCGTGACGCAAAGCTCTGCGACGTACAGCACAGCGACCTACGGGACCAATACGCAAATCACTGCGACGCATAGCATCATGTCACGTCACAAGGCATCACGACGCATAACACCGCGACGCAAGGCATCGCGACGCAAAGCACTGCGACGCAATGTATCGTGACGCATATTACCGAAACAGAAAGCACCGCGATGCAAGTCACCGCACGCTTAGCATCGCGACGCACAAAACCGCGACGCGACGCACAGCGGCGCAAGGCACCGCGACGCAAAGCATAGTGACGCAAAGCACCGCAACGCAATGCGCCTCCACGTATAGTATCACGACGCATAGCCTCGTGATGCATAGCATCGTGACGCAAAGCATCGCGACGCATAGTACCGCAACGCAAAGCGTCGCAACGGATAGCATCGTGACGCATTATGTCGCACCACAAGGCATCGCGATGTAAAGCGTCGTGACACAAAGCTTTGCGACGCACAGCACCGCGACGCAAGGCACCGCTACCCATAGCACCACTACGCAAAGCACTGCGACGCAAAGCATCGCGACGTAAAGCACCGCAATGCTTAGCATCGTAACGCAATCACCGCGACGCTTTAAACTGCAATACACAGGGCCGCGACGCATTACATCGCGACATAAGGCATCGCGACGCATTTCATCACATTGCAAAGCACCGCGACACAAGGCATCGCGACGCATAGCACCGCGACACAAAGCATCGCGACGTACAGCACCGTGACGCAAGGCACCGCGACGCATAGCATCGTGACGCAACGTCGAGACACAAGGCATCGCGACGCAAAGCATCATGACGCAAGGCACCGCGACGCATAGTATCACGACGCGTAGTATCATGACGTAAAGCATCGCACCGCATAGAGCCGCGACGCAAAGCATCGCAACTCGCAACGCATAGCACCGCGACGCTAGGCACCCCAACACTAGGCACCGCGACGCATAGCATCACGACGTATAGCACCGTGAGGAATACGGCTTCTGCAGGGGCTCCTGCTTCTAAAACGTCAAAGTGACGCATATTGTAGCGACGGAAAACAACGCGACGCCTTACATCGCGACGCATAGAAGCGCGACACGAAGCACCACCACGTAAAGCATCGCGGCGCATTGCACCGCGTCACAAGGCACTGCGATGCACAAGACCACGCGCAAAGCAACACGACGTAAAACATTGCGACGTATAGTACCGCAACGCAAATCACCACAACGCATCTTTACGTAAAGCACCGCGATGCATTAATTTGAGGCAGCGAGTGTCCCTAGGACCAACTCGTATTAATATTTTAAGACGGCCAATCATATAATATATACAATACAGAAATGATAACCGACTGGGTACTTTTTCGGAATTTATCTGAGGTAACTGCCCGCGGCAGTTTGGGGTGTCCAGCGCCTAGCTAAAATGATCTTTCTTGCCTTGATATCAAGCGCGGTCCCAGCCTCAAATTTTGGGGAAGGTCACCAGTACCAGTACGCAGCCTCCAATTTTTTGGTCACATCTAGTAATAATACAATATGTCGAGTAAAATAGACTTTACTAACAATAACGCCCCACGATTTTACCCGCATAGTTTTGCCATCCCATTTGTTTTCCCGCGTTAAAAAATTGTCTATGTAGGTACCTACTAGTACATAAATTGAAAGTTTTTTAGATCTTTATTTTAACGTACCTACTCATGAGTTTGGGAGGGGTGTATTATCAAAATTACAGATGAATGCAAACTTTTGTCAAATTCTTACGTGGTTCTTACACACGGGTGGCTTTATTTAGTCTGTGGGTGGCATTAATAGTATTAGGCGCTACTAGGCGTGTCATTAAACATTAAACGCGAATTCACGAGTTTTCACCCATCCAAGAAAAAAGGTTTTATTTCATAAAGCGATGTCCAATAACTAGTTAGGTGGTCGCAGAATATGCGGCTAGTGCCTAGTCTGAGCAAAAGCTGAGTAATAATGTGCTAATAATGCTACTAACTAAATACATATATTGTTGTTGTCTGTGTCTGACATTACAGTAAATCAAACAACCTATTTGTCACGTACAATGTTGTCGTATTAGATCACTCGATAGGTAAATGCGCCCATTAAGTGGACTCGCTCTGATGACACTATCGACTGTTCCCATCGATGACGTGAACTCGCCAGGAGACACTTAAGAATAAAGAAAACTATGGAGTGTATACAGATAAATTCCTCCACAAGTTTGTTTTATCAACGATAGGTTTAAACTTGACCGCCATTCAACTAATGCTAAGCGATGATATGGACCCTGTATTCAATCCTGAATCCGGTTAGGGATCTTATAATTCACAAAAAAAAACGATGGTATGGTATATGATGGAGCTCGCTTGCCTAGAAGAAAGCGATTCATTCTCGACTTCTTGAAGACACCAAGATGGTAACCATATCGGAAACCCCGCTCAGTCAACGCGTGAAACAGCCTAAACGACTTCTTATTATAAACGCAAGTGGAGTCAATTTCTTTGTTCGAGTTGTTGAAATGTCAACAGGAAACCTACGTCGCATTTGGATAGAATAGAAAAAACGCATCATCAAGGACGGATCTAAGGGGGTGGTCATGGAGGTAATGCCCTCCCCATGGAGTGGGTCCAGAACCTATGTAGGTGGACCAACAATTATAACAATTTGAAGTGAAACTCTTTTGACGCACCAAACACAGATTTTTCTTGGGCTGTCAATTGAGCTCAAGCGTCACCCTCGTGAATGAAAGAAATCTTCGGCTGAACTCGGGACCATAGTCATCTAGAAATGCGTTAGCATTGCGTGTTACCATTACACACCTTACTATGGCAAGCTATCAAATTCTCAGTTATCAGTTTTCTCTTCCCTATTATAAAGTAATAATAGTCCCTATGATAGCAATTTTTTGTAATGTAATTAATACATTGAACTATATATTATTAAAAAATATCTGACACACTCTCACAAAATACTATTTTGTTTATTGTTAACAAGCGACCCGCCCCCCGCCCCGGCTTCGCATGGGTGAAATGCTGCATAAGTAGGTACTACCTAATAAAATAGTTATTGTGATAGACATATACTCGTATTATCGCAGACGTTTTGTATACCTTCCGAAGGGGTATATAAGGGGTACAATATTGCTATAGGTTGGTACGAGTACATTATTTTAATCAAGCTCATAGGGTTCAGCCGCCGCTTGCAGTGTAAGCGCAAAAAAATTGTATATCTATGATGTTACAGTAGAAACCTTTAAAACAAACCGTGTTTCTCTGCTACTTAATGTACGTATTATACATATAAACCTTCTCTTGAATTACTCTATTTATTAAAGAAAACCCCCAAAATCTGATTGGTGGTTTTAAAGATCGAAGCATACCTAGGTACATAGCAGGCGCGGTCCCCCCCCCCTCGAATTTTGGGGAGGTCACCAGTACGCAGCCTCAGATTTTGGGAGGGTACCAGTAGAAATATACAATAAATCGAGTAAAAATACTTTACTAGTAGCGCTCCACGATTTGACCCGCATATTCACGTTCACGATCCATTTGTTTTCCCGCGTTAAAAAATAGTCTATGTACCAATAGATATTTTAAATTCGCCAAACCGCACATGATTCATAGGGATGGACAGACCCGGGAAGTGACTTTGTTTTGTTCTATGTAGTGAAGTCTATGGTAGAATTAAGAATTGATTATTTTTACTTTTTGGTCGAAATTCAACCACTTAGCTACTACTAGTTTATTAATATGACACAACCGATTAAAAGCTAAAAAAGCATGCCTCCAGAAGAAGAGGCCTGTTTGCAGTTTGTATGGGTCAGCTATTAAAATGTTTTGAATCACCTCATCTTACCTGCAAACAGCAATAAATATTTTTGTATTTGTATTTGTACTGACCGACTTCCAACAAGGAGGAAGTTTTCGATTCGACCGATTTTAAAATTTATTTTTGTGTTCGGATGGGTATGCTTCCCGAATGGTTCCATATCTGGAGGCACGGCAGTGCCCCGCCAAGTCGAGCGCGAAGCGAACACTGCCGTACCATCCTTTACTGGAACCATTTTGCTGCATTTTCAGGCCCCTATTTGAGACACTTTGGATAAGACCAGAATGCTGAAATTTTCGTCATCTAGTAATCACATACTTAAAATCCAAAATTTGAAGTCTGTAGGTCATTTAGTTCCGAAGTTAAGCGAAGGCAAAGTTTCGCATTTACGACACTCACTCATGATCATCAAAATAGAACTAGTACTTCCCATAAACTCAGAGAGCTGAAATTTGGTACAGACTTAGGGTTTAATGGCCACATAAAGGGAAA
The DNA here is from genome assembly GCA_017562165.1 of Ectropis grisescens. NCBI lineage: Eukaryota > Metazoa > Arthropoda > Insecta > Lepidoptera > Geometridae > Ectropis > Ectropis grisescens. The sequence goes on along the minus strand of CM029776.1, from coordinate 11,392,647 downwards.
ACTATAAAAACTTGGAATATCGAAAATATGGAATACCTTGTGCCCCTTATTTGAAAACACAAGAGCCCAACTAAACTACTAAAGATCGACATACCGCCTTTACAAAAAATATTCAACTTTGTTTGTCCTCTTCTCTCCTCCTCATATGATGTCCAAAATCGAAGGTCAGAAATATCTTGATGACGTACCCTCAGCTTGTCTCAGCTGTATTAGAGATACAGTAATCCCCAATTTTACTATTGGTACCATCGATATAATTAAAGAAACGAAGATGAGGTATGCCATAATCTAAAGACAACATAACGTGGCGAAAATTTGTTTGAAAAATTTTAAAACTGAATTGTCAGCGAACGTACACAATTGTCAGCGAACGTACACAACTCCTTGTTGCAACTGAGACTAAATCAGGAGACGTCACCTGATTTTGCATCGGCATAGTAGAAGCGCGTTTGCCGCTTCTGCGTTTTTAAGAGTTCGATGATTGGTACATAAAAAAATCGACTGTCATTGCAAATGTCCAGCATAGTGGGACACATCGTCTAATTTAATCTAGCCTATTGCTTCCCACTACTGGACGAATGCCTCCCCTTCGGCAAAGAGAATGTAATATAGCCCTTCTGCTTATAATACGCATATAAATAAAATTAAAGGAAAACTTTTCATTTCGTGTTATGACGCTGTCAGTCGACTTTGTCAGTCGCTGTCGTCGTAGAGTTTATTTGTGTTTGATTTCGCACAAAAAAGTTGGAAAAGAAAAGTTGTTGGCCAAGTCACACAACATTGACTATAATAATAAAGAAATCGCAGTAAGGAACCTTAGACTTGGCACGGCTTTGTCTAGATTTCATTACTTTTTAGAGATAAATATACAGCTCCATCGAGACTTGGCTAGTTTTTTACAGGATGTTTTTGGTGGGATAAATCTTATCGAAATCGGTTTGGTGGTATTTGAAATATGATCCATAAACTAAAATTTGCGTACAATTTTCTGGATGACGTAGTTGTAGATTTCACGAAAGTTATGAAACTCGATCCTGTCAACACGAAATTGTGTAAATGCATTATTCTATTTGAAGTCAGTGCCAGTCAGGTCAAAAAGTTTGTAGATTGATACTATGCAGGCACGTGGTAAGTGCCGGCTGTGGTGGTGGCTGGTGGTAAGTTGTGGTGGCTGGCACCGACTTCAAATAGATGAGTGAGTAGAGCTTATAATAATGATTTTAATTTATTTTTCGCTTTTGAGTGCTTATTTGTGGTTTTGAAGTCGGTTTAATTTTTTGTACGGAAATAGTTTATCTAGTTCCTACTTGTGCACTTACTTAGATATGAGGTCTATACTACACAAAATTATAATGCGAAACAGACGTTATGTTTGAACGCGCTAATCTCAGGAACTAGTGGTCCAATTTCAAAAATTCCTTCACCGTGGGATCTTTACGTGATCCTTGAGTGGTATGGGCCATATATCATATACCACGGACGAAGCCGGGGCGGACCGCTAGTCTTAAGATATAAGCTGTAAAAACAAGTTAGCAGGCTTGCACTAAAAACGCCTGTTCAAAAACTACAATCTTATTGATTGTAGTTTTTCAACAGGCGTTTTAAGTGTCGGATTCGCTAACATGTCGTTAGGTGAATCTTAAAATGATAAACTCAAGCATCCATAATTTGTTTATCCTGTTACTCAAGTATATCAGTTACTTTTTTTACAGAGTGACGGGACGAGAAACATAAAAAATGCGCTTGATAGTAAGTAACACGCTTACCCACAACAATAGCTGTGTACGCATGTGTTGGGCAAAGAAACACGGTCACCAAGAGAAATTCCTCAGTCAGAGGCAAATATTCCTTGGTAGCACCATATCCATCCATCCATCCATCTATACTATCAATGATATTTAAGTAGCTATCATTATTTTTTGTAATTTATGGTGATTAGTTAACATTTCTGGTGTACCTACATTTTATCTACCGTAGGTATGTACCTATTATTTATATTTTACTTGCGGCCCATTCCGGCTTCGCTCGGATATTAACCTAGATACCAACTGTAGCGCCATCTGCCGGGTTGATTTGTAAATCTAAACCATCCAGGGCCCTACCCAAACGTTTACAAAAAAAATCATTCAAATCGGTCGAGCCGTTTAGGAGGAGTTGACTTACAACGAAAAGTGGCATTGATTTTTACAAATATAGATGTAGGTACCTACCTATTGTTAAGTAGGGAACAAACATTACAAAGTATTTTTTTCTACAACATTTCTACAAACTGACATAATTATTTTATTTGCCTATATCCTACTCCTACTAGCACCGGTACCTGCAGTTTTACCCGCTCAGTCCCCGTTCCCGTTACTTTCCCGTGATAAAGTAGATGAGAAAAGAAAAGTAGATGTATTCTGTGAACCGCATTCGTACTAAAAATAGAAAAAAACAAGAAATTTTAGGGTGTCCCATAATTAGAACTGAAACTCAAAAAAAATTTTCCAGCAAAACCATACGTGTGTGCTATCTCTATGGATAGTTCTTCAAAGTGATATTGAGGTTCCTAACATATTTTTTTTCTAATCTGAAAATTTGCGCGTGAGACTCTTCCAATATGGTAAAATATGGGCCCCTCCCCCCTCTGCAACTTCTAAAATAAGAAAATGACAAAACTAAAAAAAAATATGATGTACATTACCTTGTACACTTTCAACGAAAATTGGTTTGAATGAGATCTAGTAAGTAGTTTTATTTTAATACGTCATAAATACGCTGTTGTTAAAACACTGATTTAAGTAACAACGAACTACAAGAACTTTTATATTACCTATGTTACTTGCTGCTACGGAAGCCTTCATAGGCGAGTTCGACTCCGACTTGACCACTTTTTTTATTTATCTATACTTATAATAAAACTGTAACTGGTCGAATTCTGTACATTGAAGATATTTTGAAAAAATTTTTTTTGGGTCACTCCATAGTCGATACTGATTGCGAAACTGCATTTTTTTTCTTTCATGTCTGTCTGTCTGTCTGTCTGTCTGTCTGTCTGTCTGTCTGTCTTTCTGTATAGGGATCACGCATCACGCCGAAACTACTGATTCAATTCAGCTGAAACTTGGCATGATTTTAGTTTATACTAAGGACATTGCTGTAGGCTACTTTTGATCCCTAAATTCTGATTGGTTTTCTTGCGGGAGGGTGTGAAAGTCAGAATGTGTATTTGGTTGTAACTCATGTTTGCGTTGTTAAATTTCATTAATTCTTTTTTTGGTAGAAAGAACACATTATTTATATTGTCCCGTCAAAATTTGAACAATATCGGTCTGTTGGTTCGAAAATTACATAAACATTAAATAATAACGACACGCGCGGCGCGTTCAGTACATACTAACTACTAAGTATTCTGTGTATCACAGACGATGCACAGAATATCTAGATTCTAGATTCTAGAAAGTGCCCACGTGATCGGGTCGCGTCGTCTTGGATGACAAAATAATTGTCAAAAATATATTTTTGTGTGGAAAACAAACATCATTCGGTTATAATCGACTTCAAACAAGGAGGATGTTCTTAATCGGGTTGCATGTTTTTTTATTTGGTTTTATTTAACGCGATAACTCCGCTAATTGTTAGTTGATTTTGATAATTCCTTTTTTGTTTGGTAGAAAATACTTCAGAGGTGATCTTAGATATCGAAAACAGGGAGGTAGTTTTTCAAATATCAACAAAAAACTATAATCAGCTTAGATTTAAATTTAAATTTGACCCATTAAATGTTCCCACTGCTGGGCGTCGGGGCCTTCTCTCGCAAGGAGAGAGACAAGGCTATAATCCACCACGCTGGCCCGGTGTCGGTTGGCGGATGACATATGACTTAGAACTTAGATTATAGGTAGATTTCGGTTTTTTCACGGTGTTTTCCTTCACCGTTTTAATTAACGGCATTACGAACATGACTCTCAAAAGATAGTGGTGCGCGTGGTTTTGAACCTGGGTCTCCGGATCGACAGTCGCCGTTCTCCCGACTAGGTCAGCTGTAACTTACTAGACCAGCCGTAACTTATTAGAAAACGTATTATTTCAATCCAAATACTGTTTAAAATTTAAAGGTAGTGTTCAACAAGCTTCGGTGACCGAAGCAGACCGTTGTTAGGGTTCCGTACACAAAGGGTAAAAACGGGACCCTATTACTGAGACTTCACTATCCCGTCCGTCCGTCCGTCTGTCACCAGGCTGTATCTCAAGAACGGTGATAGCTAGACAGTTGAAATTTTCGCAGATGATGTATTTCTATCGCCGCTTTAATCATGGCGGAACGTATCAAGTGATCGGGTTGAAATTTGAAATAGAATTAGATTACAGTCTGCAAGAACACATAGGCTAAACATTGCCTATGTATAAGTACTCTATGTATTACGTAACAAACGCCAAACCAAACATCCAAACAGTGACATTCATAATATTTACAGGACAACGTTGGAACGGCTAAACATATTTGGATGGAATTCGAAACACACGTAGTTTAAACTCAGAAATAACAAATCTGCTACTTATAGGTACTGTGACGTAGGAAAGACTAAGCAAATTTGGTAGAAAATTGAAACAGAAATAACTCATAGTCTGAAATACCACATTTATGTATTTATTACCTATCAACCTGAAAAGAAGCATGGGCCCTAAGAAAACAAATATTAACTATCACGTCAAAACGGCACAACGATATGGGTTGACATACGAAACACATATAGTTTAGAGTCTAAAATTTCACATGGGCTTATAAGTCTACATTTTCATTTAACTCCATTAACTCCATATTAATATAAGCATATATTTTCGTAAGGAACTTGATGTGATGGTAAGGTAAAAGCCAAAAATGAAAATATATGCACCCGTTTTGGCGTAGATAATATAGGTGATTTGCGTTCACAATCAAAATAACAAGCAACATAATATTCTCATTGGACGGCGCTAATGCCAGTTTAAATCTAAAAGCACTAAAGGCCATTTAAATCGATATTTTGCTATTGTGGTATGTATTTTTTCTTTCATCACTAGGTGGCGTTTTTGGTATTCTAAATTGTACCAATAAGTTTTTGCTGCTAAAAGGATTATGATGCCAAATTTGGATTCTTTCGTTCTTGATTTTTTTCTGTGTTACCTACAATTAAATTCATTTCATTAACATTTCACTAGGACTTGGCTTAGATTTACGGGTTCAACTTGCTTGAATATCATTAAAACTCAAAATTTTAATTATTTTGATTCCACACAGGCTTCGTTCAAAATTTTACTACGGCGAAGTCGCGGGTAACAGCTAGAAAACAGCTTGCGGATAAAAAGAAATAGGTAAGTAGGTATCAGATCATGCACATTAGCTTCAGACTTTTCATAATGTATCCTATAAAAATCCTACAAACTTAACACTTGCGGCTATGTTCGATACTACGAAACCTTACTAAGTAGGTATGTTTGATTTTGTTTAAAAAAAAAGAAAAATAAAGATAATAAAATTAATAAATTTTTGTGTGGTTAAACAAATTCACTCAAACTCAAAGGTTTTTCAATGACTACTTATCCAAATATTTGACGTACCATACTTCCAATTAATGTATAAGTCAGTAACATCTGCTTACGCGAACGAAGTAGCGGGTTCAGCTAGTAATTATTAAAATTATTTATTAGTCGCATTTCTTATTTCAGTTTTCACTTCGGCTTTGCGGTCTTAGATAGAGTATCTTTCTACTTAGTCTGTGGTCTGGCTTCTGACATCGCACGTGTTTTTAACCCCCGACCAAAAAAAGGGGTGTTATAAGTTTGACGTCGATGTCTATTTGTCTGTCTGTCTGTCTGTCTGTGTGTGTGTCTGTCTGTGGCACCGTAGAGCCCAAACGGATGGGCCGATTTCGATGCGGTTTTTTTTATTTGAAGAACATCCGTGCGGATGTTCTTACCTATGTTTGGTAAATATCGATTCAAGATGGCCGCCTCCACAAAATAGCGGACAAAATATTTCTTCACAACCTACCTCAATATGGGTATCAAATGAAAGAGCTCGACTAGTAGAATACTATAGGTACATTATAATAAATTTCAAATCCAAGATGGCCGCCACCACAAAATGGTGAATTACATTATTTTTTTTCACTACTACCCCAATATGGGTATCAAACGAAAGGGCTTAACTAGTAGAATACTTTGCAATATGACAAATTTCAAATCCAAGATGGCCGCTACCACAAAATGGCGAAATACATTTCTTTTTTCACAACTCCCTTATTATGGGTATCAAATGAAATGGCTTGACTAGTAGAATCTTGTGCAGATAACAAATCTGAGGTAGTCGGGGGTTAATCAAAATTTTTAATTTTGTTCTTGTTAGCCAAATTAGAGGGTTTAGCTAAGGAGCGTAATCTGTGTACCTAAAGTCTGTGTAGGTAGGTAAGTACATGAAAAAGTGTACGTTGGAATGCACGAAATTAAATTTAAAAAAAATATTAAAAATTAAATTTCATGTATCGTTTTTATTTACTGAGTTATTCGCAATTTTCAAAAACACCAAATCAGAGCAACCTGTACTTATCTAAAAAATTGAGTCAGAGGTAATTAGGTCGCAGGCCACATATCCACGCGTTTCATGAATGAAAATCAGGTGAAAGGTAAATGCAATAAAATGAGACAGTTTGTCTTTTTCTTATCTCCGTTAGTTTTGTGCTAGTGCTAGCCTGCTAGCCGGGCTGCGAAGTTGTCAAGTCCTTGACACATTTCTCGCGCGCTATAACTTTTACTGTAAATCCCTTAACTAGGTAATTTAATTATTCGCGAAAAAGACGCTTAAGTACGTGTTATTTTTTTGTTGTTTATTTAGTGTAAGTTATTTTGATTCAGTGTCAAAGCGATAAAGACGCCTTTTTGTTACTTTTTGTGTTGTGTATATTTATTTTTTAACCCCCGACAAAAAAAAGGGTGTTATAAGTTTGACGTCGATGTCTGTCTGTCTGTCTGTCTGTCGGTCTGTCTGTCTGTCTGTCTGTCTGTCTGTCTGTGTGTGAGTCTGTCTGTGGCACCGTAGAGCTCAAACGGATGGCCCGATTTCGATGCGGTTTTTTTTATTTGAAAGTTAATATCCGTGCGGGTGTTCTTAGCTATGTTTGGTTAATATCGATTCAAAATGGCCGCCTCCACAAAATGGCGGACAAAATATTTCTTTACAACCTACCTCAATATGGGTATCAAATGAAAGGGCTTGACTAGTAGAGTACTAAACGCTATAACAAATTTCAAATCCAAGATGGCCGCCACCACAAAATGGCGAATTATATAATATTTTTCACTACTACCTCAATATGGGTATCAAATGAAAGGGCTTGATTAGTAGAATACTTTGCACTATGACAAATTTCAAATCCAAGATGACCGCTATCACAAAATGGCGAATTACATTTCCCTTTTCACAATTCCCTTAATATGGGTATCAAATGAAAGGGCTTGACTAGTAGAATGTTCTACAGATAACAAAAATTTTAATTTTGTTCTTGTTAGCCATGGGCCAGGCGCGGTCCCAGCTTCTAATTTTGGAGGGGGTCACCAGTGCGCAGTTTCAGATTTTGGAGGGGTCACCAGTATAAATACAATAAATCGAGAAAAAATACTAAAATACTTTACCACTAGTTCCTCACGACTTTGCCCGCGTAATAGCCGTTCCAGTTGTTTTCCTGAGTTTAAAAATAGTCTATGTACTATTAGGTTTTTTTTAATTTTTTAGATGTTTTATTTAACGTTTACGATTTTGGGGGTGTCATGTCCCCTGTGACCCCCCCCCCTTCGGACCGCGCATACCATGGGCATGGGCACGACCACAGAATAAATATTAGTACAGAACCCTCACTTAGCGAAATTTTTTATATAAATAGCGACTCTTGCTGGGACGCAACAAAGTGCAATTCAGCTCGCATTAGCGCTCAATGCCTATCGCGATTTTCACCTAAACATTTGCGCTCTCTTCTAACGCGTAACTCTGTCGCTGTCTGGCGCGGATGATGCGCATCGAAAGGGTTGTCGATATATTATCTAATAAAAAAATAAATTAACCTTTCGTCAGTGTACTAAACATTTTTAATGAGATTTTCTGACGTGACTACGTCTACTAAATTGATGAATGCTGGCTGCGTGCACGAAAATTAATGACTTATTGTCCCGTTACGTTCGTTGTCCCGTTACGTTACGATAAATTATTCTTGCATTTAAAAAATCTGATTCCTATTATAATTTCATTTTTATTTAAATGTTATTTTTGTGCATTGGTTCTTAGCTATGTTTGGTTAATATCGATTCAAGATGGCCGCCTCCACAAAATGGTGGACTAAATATTTCTTCATAATCTATCTCAATATGGGTATCAAATTTAATGAAAGAGCCAGTAGAATACTACACTATGACAAATTTCAAATCCAAGATGGCCGCCACCACAAAATGGCGAAATACATTTAATTTTTCACCACTCCCTCAATATGGGTATCAAATGATAGGACTTGACAAGTAAAATACTATGCACAATGACAAATTACAAATCCAAGATGGCCGCCACCACAAAATCGTGAGAGACATTTCTTTTTTCACTACTTCCTGAATATGGGTATCAAATAAAAGGGCTTGACTAGTAGAATACTACGCACTATGGCAAATTTCAAATCCAAGATGGCCGCCACCACAAAATGGCGATTGTCATTATTTTTTACTACTACCTCAATATGGGTAACAAATGAAAGGGCTTGACTAATAAAATACTATGCACAATGACAAATTTCAAATCCAAGATGGCCACCACCACCAAATTGCGACTGACATTATTTTTTACTACCACCTCAATATGGGTAACAAGTGAAAGGCCTTGACTAGTAGAATACTATGCACGGTCCCAAATTTCAAATCTAAGATGGCCGCCACCACAAAATTACTTATGTTATTATTTTTTACTACTACCTCAATATGGATAACAAATGAAAGGGCTTGACTAGTAGAATACTATGCACTATGACAAATTTCAAGCGATTTGATGTGGCAATTTGTGATAGCGGCCATCTTGAATTTGAAATTTGTCATAGTGCGTAGTATTCTACTAGTCATGGCCTTTCATTTGATATCCATATTGAGGTAGTAGTAAAAAATAATGACATTCGCAATTGTGTGGTGGCGGCCATTTTGGATTTGAAATTTGTCATAGTGCATAGTATTTTACTAGTCAAGCCCTTGCATTTGATACCTATATTGAGAAGTAGTGAAAAATAATAACATTCGTCATTTTGTGGTGGCGTCTATCTTGGATTTCAAATTTATCATAGTGCGTAGTATTCTACTAGTCAATTCCTTTAAATTGATACCTATATGAGGTAGTAGTAAAAATTTATTATGATTAATTAATATTGGAAGTTCGTTGATCAAACACGTCGGAACGGTAATTGGTCATAGCCATTGCTCATGGTCATTGGTCGTGGTCATTGGTCATGGCCGTTCCTCATGGTCATTGTAATTGGTCATGGTAATGGTATTGAGGTAGTAGTGAAAAATAATGATACCTATTCGCAATTTTGTGGTGGCGGCCATCTTGGATTTGAAATTTGTGACAGTGCATAGTATTCTACTAGTCAAGTCCTTTCATTTGTTACCCATATTGAGGTAGTAGTAAAAAATAATGACATTCGCCATTTTGTGGTGGCGGCCATCTTGGATTTGAAATTTGTCATAGTGCGTAGTATTCTACTAGTCAAGGCCTTTCATTTGATACCCATATTGAGATAGTAGTGAAATATAGGTAATGTCATTCGCCATTTTATGGTGGCGGCCATCTTGGATTTGAAATGTATCATAGTGCATAGTATTCTACTAATCATGGCCTTTCATTTGATACCCATATTGAGGTAGATGAATGAAAATGAAGAAATATTTATTCCACCATTTTGTGGAGGCGGCCATCTTTAATCAATATTAACCCAACAAAGCTCAGATCCACCGCATGAAAATTAACTTTCAGTTAAAAGTATAAATTCTTGAAATTATACTAGTAATGAGAGTTTGGAAATGAAAGAATAATTTACCGTAACGCAACGGGACAACGAGCGTAACGGGACAATGGGCTTAACGAGACAATGAGTCATCCCTTTTTCGTGCATGCGGCCAGCGTTCATCGACTTATTAGACATTGTCACGTCAAAAAAAAATTGACAGATTCTGCTTCTTCAAGAAGTAAACAAGATCAAATGTGACGGTCCGATCCGAAAAATCAGAATCCAAACGACTTAAAATTTTGTGGTCGCACTAGAATTATTCTAGTTTATGTCATAAACGCGCGAAATATTACGTAACCGACTCCCACGCTAACCGACACATATCCTCCCCTGACGGCCGCTCGCGGCATACTAAACAGTGCTTCCACTTTAATAATTTCCTTTCCCCTCGAGAGATTCATATTTTTAAATTGCAATCAATCTCAATAATATTTAAGCTTTCATGCCTCATCGAAAACCATATTATAAGAAACATAGCCATATTGAAAAAAAATTGGAACTGATATCTGACTAATTACAGGCAAATTTTCCTCAATATGACGAAGTTTTTGTATTTGTTTGATTAGGCATGATTTCCCCTTTACATTTTTTCCCCTTTTTATTCCCCTCTAGACCCTAATTTCCCCTCAAAAGGGGAAGTTCCCCTCATTGTGGAAACACTGATACTAAAACTAAATTGCGCCACACCCTCACCACTCGCTATACGGCGCGCGATATTAACCTACTCGTTCTGGTCCACCCGGGTGTACTAAAATCACAGGGGCGCCGGCCGCTTGCCCGAGCTGACGTGCGTACGAACGCCGAGTGCGCGCATAAATAATGTCGCGGCGTTATTGTATTGTGGATGGCTGCAATAGAAATACAGTATGTTGGAAAAATTGCAAAGGTATGTAAAGCATAAGTATATATATACATTTAATATATCTATTATATCTGTATGACGTGATGATAAACTTAGCCAAAATTATAAAATTCTAGAATTCGAGTATCTGAAAGTTTGTTTTTTCGGAAAAAATTTAATTGTTTGAAAATGTAATAAAAATATCTATTTTTTTAGTCGTTTCAGTCTTTTTTTTACTTGCATAAAATTAGCCTGGATCCCACAAAACAGGTCACCATAGTGTGGGATCTAGTTCACACTAGCAAAACATGTTAAGTATTCATTCTTTGTACCTATTTATTGTCACATATATGTATTCTTTGTATATATTGTCGCTTTGTATTTAACATCCGGGAGAGCGTGAAACTGTTTTTAATAACTTTAAGGCGGTAGACGCTAGGTTTTGTAGCTTTTCTTGTGATTTGGTTTTCGTTATTGAGATAATAAACATTTTTTTTTTTTCATTTTCATTCCATTTAAATAAACAATAAAGAAAATTACAATTTGCAGTTTAGTTTTTTTATCTGGTTGCCTGGAAGAGATTGCTCTAAGCAATAAGGCCGCCATTTGTGGTGCTAGTTCATAAGTGTTCTACTGTAATATTTCTGTTCTTGTGTCACAATAAAGAGTTATCTATCTATCTATCTTATCATATTTTATACAACCCTAGCACGTTTGGTCAGTGACGTAAGCAGACGACAAGCCACACGGGGCGCACGGTATTCTCAACTTTGCATGTTTGTGCAAAGGTGTACTTTTGCTTGCAAGTAACAGTAGGTAAGTAGTTTACGAAAGTTTAGGTTATTATCGTGTAGGTATTTGCGCTTTTGTATGGCAGTGATGCATCTGTTACGAAGTAACTATTTTCTGATCTGTGATTGCGCAGCGTAATTTATTGTAATTTCGACTGCTTGTAATTTATATTTTTTGAAAAATTTACAACTATGATTTGAAAAGTAACTATATAATTTTAGTATAGAATTGGATTCTACCAAAGAAATTGGAAAAGAAGATTCTACAAAAAACAAAGTATTATCGTGTCTAATTTTTATTGTGTATTTTACACAGAGACAACGCTAAAACTGCAATATAAAACTTAAAGTTGGCTCATGATTTTGTTTTTTTACTAATAAATGGGACCAAAATTCAGATAAGTATATGTAACTTGCATCAATTAATAAAATATGTGTCTAATGTTAATGTTCCCCATATTTTTTTAAGTTTACATTGAGTATATCACTTGTAGATTTAGAAGTCTGAAATTGACACGGCGGCGACTTTTCGGCGAAATGGTCATGGGAGATCGATCCCTACGTCCAATGGAATTATTATTAGTATAAGATCGGCCTATTTTTTGAACGTAATTATCTTTTTCTAGATAATACCATAGAATAGATAATATAGATAGAACGGACACTCCCCACCCCCCGCCAATTTCAAGCTTCCTCACCCCTCAGGCCGTTTCGGATACGCTAGGAGCACTCAACGAAGGGCTGGTATCGGACATCTAATTCCTAACGAAATATCATCATGGTGGGTTTTTGTGCTGTTTACGGCTGTCCGTCAACTAAACGGGACAAGATTAAAAGCTTTATAATAACGTAAGATTAGAAACTTTTCGATAACGTTGCTTTATAATATTACAAGCTTTGCTTAGTTTGGGGTCAGATGGTGTTGTGTGTGAATTGTCTACCAATATAATAAGGAAGTCATTTTTAACTCAAAGTTCGTAACTTACACAGCCAGTAACTTACGTGCCCAAGCACGGATTGATAATTTTCAATAAATATCTTTAAAACTCTCGGTGCAGAGATATACAAATTAAGCAAAAGTAAAAGGAAAATTAAAACATATAAATGGCAACACTGAAACGAAAATATTTTTCTACGGCTGAAGGACTAGTATCCAATGTATCCATGGCCAAGAATGAATAAAAAAATAATAGTGTTGGGACATTCGTTACCAAACGACGAGTATTAGAGAACCACTCCTTAAGTTTTAGTGAACTATGCGAATTAGCTCATCGATTATCTTGTTCCGTGACCGTTATTTTTCGGCGATCCACTATTGTTCAGTAATGCCACATGGTCAACTGGCTGATTTAGTTCACTCTTACCCGAATTGTATGTTATGTATTCAACGATTTTATTAGACTTCGTATTTTGTAGTGAACATTTCTTTAGCATCGTTGTGATTTGAAAATCAAACATGAGACAACAATGTGACGAAAAAGCGACAGTAAAAAGAACGTGAAGCATTTCTAAAGGATCACTTCTACCACGTATTTTTTTCTAGATACAGATTGTCTAGACATTTTGAAGAGATAAAAACATAGAAATGATAGATGGCGATTATGTTACGTCTAACATTACTTAACATTTTTTCTATCCGAATCTAAGGTTTTAACAATATCCGTATATTGAGATTGGTGAAATTTTTAAATCAGACAATTTATAGTGCTCTTGAAGTTAATGCATGTACACAAAGCGTTTCCGATTTTACAGATGTTATTAAGCAATAGCAACCAACAACACAACAATAGCAAATAACAACAATCGTAGACATCTACGATCAGGTAGCAAAAGCATTAGCAGCTCACTAATTGTTCCCACTGCTGGGACTCAGGGCCTTCTTTTGCAAAGAGAGAGTCAAGACCCTAATCCATCACGCTGGTGCAGTATGGATTAGTGGATGACACAGTCATGACCTCGAAAAATTCTAGGTACATGTCAGCTTCCTCACGAAGTTTTCCTTAACCGTTTTAAGTTAGCGGCATTACGCACATATTTTCGAAACGATAAGATCCCAATCGGCAGTTGCCATTCTCACGACGAGACCAGCCGGAACTTTTCTCAATTCACGTGAAATGAATGAAAACGTTATGTAAAACACTAAAGTAAATAATACTAAAGTATTTTACATAACATGAAATAGTTAAATATTGGAGCGCAGTATGAATTAAAAATTGCAATATTGTCCTCTAAAATATCTGAAAAATACCGTACGAACGAAAGATAGGAGCGAACTAGTTCGACACAGGTATGCGAACTAGGTTCAGTCAGTCCAGCCCCAGTAGTTCCTCACTATGTGGCTCAGTGGCTTTTGACATTGACATCGCAATCTAAAATTTACAAGCGCCTCCTATCGTCGTTTTTTGGAACCATTTTTTTTATCTCGTCGGAAAACGCCTCATTAAGAAATCTGTGCAAACACCCTTTTAATTAGAATAGTGTAATTTGGCTCCATTCTATTTTTTTATGTAACTCAACATTATAGCAAGTTTATAGACTACTTTACGTCACCAGGTGAACTCAAGGGGCACCACTATTCAATAAAACAATTCAGTAGCCCTAGCTCTAACGCACACATTCACGCATGTGTACGAACGACATCTGCGTAGTTGTGTGAAGAGTAGATAGCTCCACAGCGGCGGCGGCGCTTGTATGGAATTTTAGTGGAGTGTCCGGGGTGTGATAACACTAAAGATGGAAAATTCGGACCACAAACTTTTTGAATTTCGTGCGACGACGTAAAAGGGCTCTTAAGTTCTATGTTCAATTTATATGAAGGTAATCGTTTTTATTTGTAATCATTTAAATTATTAAATAGTTTAGTTTTCATAATGGTTTTGTCTCGTCTGAAATCACCTCTTTAAAACATAAAACTAAAATAAAGTTTCCAACAAATTGGTTCATATTCAAAATCATTCACAATAGAGGCGGTGCCACTGTAAAATTAAACTTTTTTGACAAGCTGTTTTTATCAGCTCGTCGATGCTCAAGCGTTCTTGGATTTATATAGTTGGACAGTTTTGCTATTTCCAATGATTCGGAAAATATGCCATTTCTAACACGAGCAGTCAATGTCAATAACAAACATCAAACTTTCATTCTTTCATACTGTCAAAGTATTAAACATCAAATTACGCGCGCTTTTCCTTTTCCATAACCCAGCTAACCCTAGTTTTGTTATGTTATGAAGTTTATCATTCTAGTTTATGTATTTACACAGAATTTGCGTTAATTTTTGTCATTCGAACCTTCCTATGAAGCCAACCAAAAACTAGATGTTGTGATCTGATACTAAACATGTGTTCATAGTTCATATTAAAATTGTTGTTCCGATAATATCGAAAGTGTAACAACGGGCCATCGATACTCTGATCAGGCTTTCCCGCTGCCCCAGTGACAGATAACGGAAATGGACAAACGTAAACAGTACAAAGGTCCGCCACCAAAGAGATTCAAATCGAATGATGACGACGACGACAATGAAGTTCCATGCAGTTTTGAAGATCAACTCGCTGGAATGGACACCGGTGAATTTCATTCGCAGCAAGTATTCGGCGACGGACCAGAAAATGAAGCTTCGAATATGAAATGGTCAAGACCTCCTCCTCCTGAACTAAACCCAAAGAAAGATACTCTTGTATTCCAACAACTTGATATTGACCACTACAATGGACAGCCACTGCAAGGTATGCCGGGATCGCAACTTGGACCTGTACCCATAATGAGAATGTATGGGATTACTATGGAAGGCAACTCAGTATGTTGTCATGTTCATGGCTTCACACCCTACTTTTATGTCACAGTACCTCTTAACTTTACTGAGTCTAAATGCAATGAATTGAAAACAAATTTAAACAAGGCCATACTTGAAGATCTGCGAGCTAATAAGGACAATATTAAAGAAGCTGTTTTAGAAGTGAGGCTTGTAAAAGCTAAATCAATAATGTACTACAAAGGAGATGATGATGTGACATTTGCAAGAGTATCTGTAGCATTACCAAAACTTATTGCTCCATCAAAAAAGATTGATTGATAGACAACCTCCATCTTTTGGTTTAATGGACCCACATTTTTATGAGACAAATATAGATTTTGATATTCGCTTTATGGTTGATACTACTGTAGTTGGTTGCAGTTGGATTGAGTTACCAGTAGGTAAATGGTTGCTGAGAAACAAAAATTCAAACCTCAAATATGAATCAAGATGTCAGATAGAAGTAGATGTAGCCTGGAATGCATTCGTTGCTCATCAACCTGAAGGTGAATGGTCTAAAGTAGCACCATTTAGGATTTTAAGTTTTGATATTGAATGTGCAGGCAGGAAAGGTATTTTCCCCGGAACCAAATCATGATCCTGTTATACAAATAGCATCTATGGTTATTAGGCAAGGTGAAACAGAGCCGTATCTCAGAAATGTTTTCACATTAAATACATGTGCTCCCATTGTAGGCTCTCAAGTTCTAAGCTTCCAGTCTGAATCTGAAATGTTGGCTAAGTGGTCAGACTTTTTCCGTGAACTTGATCCAGACATTATAACTGGTTACAATATCAGCAACTTTGACTGGCCTTACCTCATAAACCGAGCAAAACATCTGAATGTGAATTATTTTGATTTCTTAGGCAGGATCAAAAACTGTAGATCAGTTATCAAAGATTCAATCCTGCAATCAAAACAAATGGGTCGTCGAGAAAATAAAAGCATTAATTTTGAAGGCAGGGTCCCATTTGATCTGCTCCTTGTTCTTGTGCGAGATTTCAAATTAAGATCTTATACATTGAATGCGGTCAGTTACCACTTCCTTCAGGAACAAAAAGAAGATGTTCATCACAGCATCATATCTGACTTACAAAATGAAAGTGAACAAACTAGAAGGCGACTAGCCATGTACTGTCTGAAAGATGCATATTTACCCTTAAAACTTTTAAATAAACTCATGTGCATCATCAATTACATGGAAATGGCAAGAGTAACAGGTGTTCCCCTGCTGTGCCTACTGACAAGAGGCCAGCAAATCAAAGTTGTAAGCCAACTCTTGCGAAAGGCAAAAGAAGCAGGTTATTTAATGCCAGCTTACAGTGGACAAGGTTCTGATGATCAATTTGAAGGTGCAACTGTAATTGAACCCAAAAGAGGGTATTATGCTGACCCTATATCTACACTGGATTTTGCTTCTCTGTACCCTAGTATAATGATTGCACATAATTTGTGCTACACAACACTAGTTCAACCACAAATGCATAACAAATTTCAGCAGAGTGGAGATGATGTAACAACAACACCGTCTAATAATATGTTCGTGAAATCACATCTGAGGAAGGGTTTACTGCCTGAAATCCTTGAATCCTTGCTTGCTGCAAGAAAGAAAGCGAAAGCAGACTTAAAACA
This sequence comes from Ectropis grisescens, assembly GCA_017562165.1. Classification (NCBI taxonomy): domain Eukaryota; kingdom Metazoa; phylum Arthropoda; class Insecta; order Lepidoptera; family Geometridae; genus Ectropis; species Ectropis grisescens. The sequence continues at coordinate 11,375,540 of CM029776.1, read as the reverse complement.
GGAAAAAGATCCTTTTAAAAGATCCGTCCTTGATGGCAGACAATTGGCTCTGAAAATAAGTGCTAACTCTGTTTATGGATTCACTGGAGCTCAAGTAGGGAAATTACCTTGTCTAGAAATTTCAGGCAGTGTAACTTCTTATGGTCGAACCATGATTGAATTCACCAAAACTGAGGTTGAAAAAAAGTATACAAAAGCAAATGGCTACAAGGAAGACGCTGTGGTAATTTATGGAGATACTGACTCAGTCATGGTGAAGTTTGGAGTTAAGACGCTTGAAGAAAGCATGGAGCTGGGTAGAGAGGCAGCCGACTTTGTTTCATCAAAATTTGTTAAACCTATAAAATTAGAGTTTGAAAAAAGTATACTATCCTTACTTGCTTATTAACAAAAAGAGATATGCTGGTTTATATTTTACAAAGCCAGAAAAATATGATAAAATGGACTGCAAAGGTATCGAGACAGTAAGACGTGACAATTGTCCTCTTGTTTCAAATATGATGAGCACCTGTCTACAAAAGCTACTGATAGACAGAGATCCAGATGGTGCAGTTAACTATGCTAAACAGATAATATCTGATTTGTTGTGCAATCGTATAGACATTTCACAGCTTGTGATAACAAAAGAGCTCACAAAAAATGATTATGCTGCAAAACAAGCTCATGTGGAACTTGCAAACAAAATGAAAAAACGAGATGCCGGAACTGCACCTAAATTAGGAGACAGAGTTCCATATATTCTGACATGTGCTGCTAAAAACACCCCAGCCTACATGAAAGCTGAAGATCCCATTTATGTATTGGAAAATAGCATTCCCATAGATTTTAATCATTACTTGGAAAACCAGCTCTCTAAACCTCTCTTGAGAATATTTGAACCAATTCTTGGAGAAAAAGCTGAGTCACTGTTACTGAAAGGAGAACACACTAGAACTAAAGCAATGGTGACTTCAAAAGTTGGAGCTTTAGCTAAGTTTACAAAAAAAGACAGAGAAATGCATTGGATGCAAAACTGTCATGCCAAATAATAATAAGCAGGCATTATGTAATCATTGCATGGATAAAGAGGGTCAGTTGTACATAACAGAAGTGTTCAAATTGAGACAACTACAGGAAAAGTTTGCCAGACTCTGGACCGAGTGCCAGCGATGCCAGGGCAGTCTCCATGAAGAAGTTCTGTGTACCAACAGAGATTGTACAATATTCTACATGAGAAAGAAAATGGGTATTGAATTAGATGCTCAAGAAAAATCTATCTCAAGATTTGGTGAACCCATCTGGTAATATTTTTATTTTTATTTAATTATGTTAAAGGAAATTTAGTGTAAGAATAAACAAATTTCATGTATTCTAAATATGTTTTATTCTGTTCAATTAAGACTGTAGGCCATTAATACAATATACACAAAACCACTATTTCACAATGTTCATAACAATTGATAAAATCAGAATATGTAGGTAGAGTCTGCATTATTATCACATAATACATGCATACATACTGGACTTTGGAACATGTGAAACGAAACTTTTTTTTTGTATGAATTTGTTAACATTACAAAATGAGTATGTTTTTGTTTATATTGTTTCAACATTTTTAAGACAATAATTCACAGATACCGTCTGCTGCGTGAAAATTATTATTGCTAAGTTTTGCAAACTCAAAACTTAAGCAATAATATTGTAGACATTTTATTTATTTGTATTTTCCCAAACGTTCTGATACACACACATAGTAGATCTATATTGTTTACCTACCACGATCCTTCACTACACTAATATTATTAATTACGAGATATTTAACAAAGCGATATGGTGAAGTGGGTTAACCCACTCAGATAGATAGATTCTATTGAAAAAATTAACAATAGACCTTAGTGTGACAGTTGGCGGCCTTATTGCTGAAAGTGATTTTTTTCCAGGTAACCTTATTATGACAAATAATATGTGGACAGGTCAGAATACAGGTTACAGCAATAATCAGTTTAACTTAAAAAAACCGCATGACTGCATCAATATATCAGAGGTTCTCTCCACCATTTAACTACTGTAAGTATCCCGTAAATAATAATAAAAGTGTTCTTTACATTGCACATAGTAAATGTATGGTTTTATTTACGTAAATCTAAATTTACGTTCATGAAGTTATTAAACCTTCAAAATTTTACAAATCTAATAAAAAATATTAACAAGTTGCCAGTTGAACTTCCTAAAAATAAAAATATTTGCTTGTTTTTTAACATAATATTCATCTTATAACATTATTTTTGCAGGTTTTTTCATAGTTTGCTGGTGTTTTGTAACATCCTTGTAACTTCCAAGAAGTGTTAGTTTTTTCAATTGTTTTTGTCAGTTGATAGTTGATGGATACTTTCAATTATTTATGACCAGCAGATTCAAAGGGCTATTTAAAGAAAATCATATAATTTGTCAAAATGCCCAATCAACCAATCACTGTAGCTATGACAGTAGACAGATATGCAGTATAATCTATATTTCAAAAAGAAATCAGCCTTTTTATAACCCTAGCAAACACCAGGTGCCATCTAAATGTATGTTACAATAATTATAGATTCTCACATAATCACAATAAGTGATAGTTGAAATGTTGTTGTTTATATATAGATATACTTTTTTTGACTAAATAAAAATAAAATGAACTGAAACAAAAAAACTTAGTGTGAATAAATTTTAAACCACATTTTTATGAGATTACAATTTGATATATAATACTTTTATAACAGCCTCAAAATAAAGTTTAAATATTATCATCATCAGCTTTATCTAATCCACTGCTAGATGACTCATGATAGGCCATTCACATGGCTCACCACTCTGCCTGATGTTTATCTTGTGTTTCCACCCTCAGTCTGCCTTACAAATACTTCCACTCAATCTATTTTCAGGGTGTGGACACCCTGAGAATAGATTGAGTCTTATTTATATATATTATATATTTATATGTTGATTTATATATATTTTTGTCAGATATAATTAACTTATAATGCAATACATACTAAAAATATATTAAAGAGTAGAGTATCTTACCTAGATCTCTGTATAACAATTTTACATAAAACTATGGTTGAAGTACAAATATTTTTTATTTGGTGTTTACATGATGTTAATGGAAATAATGCTAGTAAACGCATGGCCACTTTGTTTACCCAGTATTTACTTATTGGGTATCTCAAAATTGCCTATATTATATATTAATAATTGAAACTTTTACAAATTTACATAATAAGCTACGAGTAGGTTGGCTACGTGTGGAATGCTATAGTACTTAACTGTTTTTGGTTAAATTGAGTATAACATATTGAAATCAAACAATATCCAGTTGAGGCCATTTCTAGTTAACTAAAATTCAGTTTATTGATGAGTGATTAGAATCATTGCCATTACATCAAACTTCATAAACCGTTTACCAAACACATTTTTTTCCTAACAAAGGTTTCTTCATATTTTTTGATGATGGCCTCAGCACACTTAATACCAAGCAGTCATCTAATTGAGGTGGTACATTAAATTATTTACATTTTTTATTTCTATTTTGCATCAACTCAATCTATTCATCTGTTTTCTTGAGATATTGACCTGGTTAAGCTTTGTCTGGGTGTTTTGGAACAGCTGTTTTTAACAGGGATTATATTTGGAATGGGCATCTCATATGGTGCAGCCATACTGCCATTGGATGTTAATTTCATTATATCTTCTAATGTTCTGATGAAGGTATCACATGTCGATGTGAGTAGACTAGAAGCATCATCGATTTTCTGTAAACAAACATGAAAAAAATTAAAATCTTAAGGAACATACTCATAATTGTTAAGAACCATTTTAAGCATGTCAGATTTTAGCCAAAAATATTGAAACAATATTGGTTCACTTGTTTAAAATGTTAAATGCACTTGGCCAAATATACATTTATGTTTATATATTATCATTTTGCAAAATGTTATGCTATCCAAAAGATATAATAATCTTGAGAGATAACAAAATATTTTATAACAAAAACAAACTTTGCCAATGTTTAACTAGGCTGCGTAATTGCTTAACATGAGGCATTTTGTGATAAAGTCAAAGAATAATATATGACGAAAATAACTAAGAAATTATTTAAAGCTAGGACCAGCTGAAAATACCAGAAGCAGTGTTATAAATTACATTTAAACTAAATGTACACACATAAGCATATAATAATTTCCTTGTGTTTAATCTATATTTATGTATGCACAGATGGCAACACAAAAGAAAACTGGTTAGTTTGGAATAGGATAATATGTGGAAAAATAAATATTTTCTAACTAAGGTTTGAAATATGACCAAATTTTGCTACATTCATGCCAAGTAAAAGAAATGAGGCAAAATTTAATGTATGCAAGTTTTTTATCTGTTGCTATGCTTTGTGTTCCGATTTCCAATAGACATGAGACACTGTTCTGTCATGCATGTTGCTATACAATCAGGCAAATGCCGCAAATGTAACTGCTCATCCATTCACTCCATACTAAAAAAAAGACTATTCTAGTGATGTATTGTACACTATTAATGCTGTCAATATGTAAATTCAATGTTTTTGCTACTATCAACAGTACCTATGACTACTACTGGGTATAAAGAGTATAAGACTAATGATGATGCTAACCTGTATCTCTGGACCTCCATCAGCAGTAGCAGCACTTTTAACTGCATGCACCTGCTGCATCATCAAATCACAGTACAGCCGCAGCTCTGACTTCTTGTGACTTAAAGAGTTCGGGTCTTCTAGTACTGTAACTGACACATTTTTAAATTTAAATGAAATTTCACGATAAGCAATGTTACATAGCTTCACTAGAACATGTTATTTAATTATGTATGCATATGTGTATGTAAGGGTGTGTGTGTGTTCTGACACATCTTTATAACAGCTGAACAAATTTTAATGAAATGAAATATGTGGTAAGCACATTATCTGGATGCATTCATAGGCTAATTTTCATCCCTTTATTAAGGGGTTCTCAAGCCTCAAAATATACAGAGGGCCATGTTTAGTTGTTAAATTACTCATACTCATTTAAACATACTTTCTGTACATGTCATAACTAAATGTGCGATAACTTATCAAAATTTGACCTCACCCGCGGCATAAGCAGTTTATCAAACTAGCCACAGTAAAAATACTATTGTAAGATATGAAATAAGAATATTATAATCGAATGATACAATATAGACTACTCTTTTAAAAGATTCATGAAAACTCATTTAATTTATTAGCAAACAAAATAACTAAGCATAAACTTTACGATTATGGTTTAGCTGATTGGTACACCTCTGATTGGGCAGTTTAAAGTAAAATATTACAGTAGAACCTCGATAACTAAAACCTCGGTGACTTAAAAACTTCTATAACTTCAGGAAATAATATGTTCCCTTCCCAACAGAGCCCTAAACCAAAACCCTTGATAACTTAAAATATTTTTAGTTTCCCTTGGACTTTAACTTATCGAAGTTCTACTGTATTTGACATTAACTTCAATAGACTATGAGAATAAAATTTCTTTTGAAGCTATTATGACAGATCTCTTATTTCAAGGCACTTTAGGTGAGAAGGTTGCTGATAGTAAGGTTAATTCTTAAGTTCTGGTTAGCATATTACTTATCTAGTTTCAATATTAAGGAAACAATATCGAGTCCAACCTTTGATGTCAGCCTTGGAATCTACGCATGCTTTGGCACTGCCAAGAGCCACCAACCACTTTTGTCTGTCTTGTGGAGATGGAGCTCTCAAGCACATGTGTTGTTGGCCAGGAATCACCAAATCCAATCTTGTATTATCTATATTATTAACTGAAAGCAAATTGGAGACTAAATTTTAAAATCATACATTTAAAATGCTATATTATGTTTTTAACACATTTTTCATAATATTAAGTGAATCTATATATGGAATTTTCCTGATACAATACAGTATTTATAGGATGTTAATTAATAAGCATTAAAAAGTCGTAAAAATAGTAAGAGGTTTATCAGAATGACATAACTTAATACCTACTCCATTTTATAGGATTTTTCATTACACAATCCCAAGTAACATTAATGCAAATAGGTATAGGAATTATAAAGGCAAATTAAGTTTATTTTAAATTACTTACCATTTATCTGACAAACAGAAACTTTAACTGATCCTTTACACCCCTGAATAACTTCTTCTTGAGATTTGTAGTACGAAAGTATTCCATTCTCTAAAACAAACCATCTAGTCTGCCAGCCTGGAACATTTATAAGGGACAGTTAAACATTTACCCTTTCACTTGGGTAGTAAGTTGTATGTTTATTGTAACGAAACTCAAACCCAATTAAAATAAAATCAATGGAACATATTTTATACAATATAGACGTTTACCGTTCCAGTAATTTGTCCACTTCCATAAGATACCTTCCATCTTCCATGTATGATGTCGTTGCGGAGTAATTGAACCGTAAACTTATTACTGTACAAATTTACTATTATCCGAATATGATGATATTAAATACGAATTTATCTTCCTTCGTCGCGAATTTTATGATGAATGATGATTGTACAAACATCTGTCAAAAAAAATGTCAAAACATTTGTCTTTGGTCGAAAGATTTTTACTAGTGCTGCACCGTTATATTCAGACATAGAAGTTGCAATATTCAGAGATTTATTGTACCGAAAAACGAATCGAAAGATTGCTTTGCCTACGCGAATGGAATGAATAAAATAGTGTATAGACTGCAGGCCCGTGAACAAAATTTATGGGTCAAATGAACCACCAGGAGACAGTGGCGGATTAGCCATATAGCAAGAGTAGCAAATGCTACAGGCCCCGCGCAAACTGGGGCCCCGCGCTCCGACGTCTGTATGACTGTAAATATGTAGCGAAAGTATCTTGCATAACTTAACCCTACCCTTCCTAAAGCTAAGCAAACCAAGGACCCCTTGACAGAAATTGCTACAGGCCCCGCGCTGGATTAATCCGGCACTGTCAGGAGACCTACATATATAGGATGATAGAAGGGTATAAAGTAATAAAATCAACACTGTGCCGTCACTTGTAAGAGTGTACATTACTTAAGGCTTGTTCGCACTAGGCTAGTAATTTAGCCTAGTGGCGAGTAATTTAGCAACTTAACGTGTATTCGTATGAACAGTGAAAATTTAGTCGAGTAATTTAGGAAGTGATTTAGTCGAGTCAATCCATTTTGTTCTATTTTCAACGGGCGAGTAGCACCCCCCACCACGCGTTCGTTGCGAGCGGTGGGCTCATTGGCTCGCCGATTAAACAGGTTCGAACTTGTCGAATTAGTCTGGAGAGAAAAATAACTTCAAACAAATGCGTTGTAGGATCTTCATGTTGCGAAACGCTACTCACTTGTGAACTGGAGGTCTACTCTCTTTCTATCGAAAACGAAATTTCGACCTAAGTTTCGCGACATTCTTACTCCCGTTCTTTTTCGTTCCGTCGTTTAGCCCGACCGAACATTTTTTGACCGTTACATGTTCTAAGCCTACTCTAATTCACGAAAGTCGCAACGAAGATTCTAATTTGACAGATCAATTTTCTTAGTTTTAACCTCAAAATCAACGAAATGAAAAGTGTTACTTTTTGATTTGCGGATTTAGATTTTTTTGGGAAAATATAACATAATATGGTTGTAAAAGTTATGTTAATTGATGCTGCTGTACGTGAAGACCGTTTGGAGCGTAGAAAGAGCCGGTGTCGCCTGCGCAGTGATCTTAACATAATTCAAATTTCCGACTTAGAATTTGTAGGAAATTATATGTTTAGCCGGGAATTGTTTGACGACTTTGTTGTGCCTAGAAACCTAGAAAGTTACGGCTGGTGTAGATGGGAGACTGCGACTGTTAATCTGGAGTCCGGAGACCATGGGTTCAAAACCTCGCGCACCATAGTCTTCTCGAAGTCTCATCTGCGTAATGCCGGTTGATGTCCTAAGAGAAACAAATTCCTTCTTTCCCGAAACGGAAAAAACATTGAAAATTTTAATCGCTTTACCATCTGTACAGTACAGCAATCCTTTAGCAGCCTTAGAAGACTAAAAACATGGCTAAGAAGCACCATAGCAGAAGATCGTCTTATGGTCCATGGGCCATGATAAGTGTACACAGAGCTATAATAAATAAAAACCTAAATAATTTTAATGATAGAGTGGTTGAAAGTTTTTAAAAAATCCCTGAAAGTTATGTGTTAATTGAATATTATTTTTGAATAAATAATTATTGCTTTGTTTAAAAGTTTGATTTAGTTGTTATGCTGTCGAGGGCTTGTGAAGTTTTATACATTGATACTAGAACTAATACTTGTTGCAATTGTCATCGAGGCAAAGACTTCCAAAATGTAACACTTCATGCCGCCAACTCCATAATATTGACCCATTGCCTTCCTCTTAGCTAGCTGGCGACACCCTTGAATACCCCTAACTTAAAATGGTGAAGGTCAATGTGAAGAAACCGACATTTACCTAAAATCATTTGAAGTCATGTGTCATCCACCAATCCGAATTGGGCTAGAGTGGTGGATTGTGGCCTTCTCTCAAGGGCTCTACCTTGAAGTAGAAGGCCTCGAGTCCTAGCTGTGGAAACATTTAGTGGGTTGTTTATGCCTGCATCACAGAATCGAGTCTGCTTCTAACTTTAAGTATGATAAACCCACCGGAAAAAAGAAGGATTTTACAAATGTATGTGCCAAGCTCTCTTTAGTGTCATAACTATCAAAGTAAGCCAATTTTGATGTACCTCATTGTGTGCAATGAGCAATAAAATGCAATAATAATAATAATAAGCCTTTATTGTTTCCTTTTTTACATTTAACATAGTATATGCATATAAGGTTTGTTTACGCTAAGGACCCCTTTCGGGTATAGGCCTCCTCCCATATGATAATGCAATATAATGATTTATTTCAATTTTCATTGTAGTTTTTCATGACCACTAAAATCATTCCAGCTATTTCAAAATAAGCTTTTGTAGATATCTACAAATCAAAAGTGAAGTGTTTTCTTCTGGGTTAGCACGCTCCACCATAGACTATCGTCGTTTAACATCAGTCAAATGCTATTAATTTTATTAACCTATTATTAATGCTAATAACCTATTATTATTAAGCCTTTATAGCTGGAATTAATTTTACAATAATTTAAATTTCACACTTGGATTTAAAAAACACAGGCCAATTCCAGCTGCTTTCAATCTTCTCTGAAAACACTTACTGCAACTGTAAACCTATAATAGTATACAAATATGTAACTTGTAGAGTTATCTTATCCAAATATCATAAAAATCCATCCAGCCATTTGGAAATTAGTGTTGGGGGTTTTTGTTTACTTTAAAATAACATTTTATCTAGGAAATTAAATAAAATACCATTTTATCTAGAAAGTATATTAAAATTTATTAAGTACATCTTCTAGAATATTCTTTGAAAACCCCACACATGTAGAGTAGTGCCGCCAGGAAATTCAGTGTTCCCTCTCTCTCTCTCTCAACTACTTCTAGTCGGACAGCCCGCAGCACACAGCCTTCTGCAATGGATTGTGGGTCTGTAAAAGAACAATGAATATTCTAATTTAAATCATCATTATGACAAGTTACTAACAAATTTTGTATCTGAGTATTGGTTTTGACCAAGTAGGTTTAACACTAATTCAATTTTGTAGGTACATAATATATCTCTTAGGCTGGTCGTACACGGCATCTTGAAGCAGTCAGCATGGACTGCTTCATGCTATAACTGCATAGTGCACTACATACTAGGTACTATGTATGTACACACACACAAACCACTCAAGCAGTTGCATCTGCTTCGGATAGTTAACAGCACTGTGAAATTTCATCTTGCAGTCGGACTGCAAGAGTGGTCCGTGTTTGTTGATCAGTAGGTAACAGCTCAAGCTGCCGGTGCTGAATGTAATAGAATATTTGTACGTTAGAAATAATGCATAATTATAATAGTGGCTCAGCCCAATGGCTTCATCCATGTTGTAATGAAAATATGCATGTATCATTCACACAAAGCTTGCACTCGAACCACCTATTTATAACTCGGAAAGTCTGGAAATCTGGGTCCGGTTTGCCATTCACCAAATCCATCTCCCATCACTTTTATACAGCAATTTTTATGCATAAACACATGTTTATGTTAAGAAAAATAACGAAAACTGCACGAAATACTTGCAAGGCCTTTTTTGTTTTAATTTGTTTGTATGTAATGTAAAAATGTAATAATGTTTTGAATTAGAACTTTCGACTTCGATAGTATCTTTTTTTTTTTAATTTATTATATACATGGCTTGGATGCTTGTCCATGAGCCGACGATAGTATCTCGTATCGTAGTGCTGCCACCTTTATTTTTCAAAATCCGTACCATAAACTTGAACAATTGTGTGAATTCAAGACTAGGGCTTCCAATATTATGGATAATCCCACCTCAGATTGGAAATGATTCAATGGTTTTCACATTATTTACAGTTTTTGTTAATTCTGTGGGTATCAGTTTGTTGGTTTTAGCTGAACGTTACGTTAAAAAAGTGAAATACCCTACATTTTGTCGCTGACGATGGTCTTCCGCAATAGGCTCGATAATTATGTTGTGTTATAGTGTACGTGTAAGTACTGCGATGAAAATACCTAGGTGTCATATTGTGTGCTTACGTGTTGTGATAAAACAGAAAATAATATTACAACCAAAACTTTTTTGCAATGGTTGTGAAATGCAAATTTAATATTTCATGACAGGTTCAATTAATGTGGTAGTAATTAGAAGTTAATGTTGCCACAAAATAACATGAATAATGTAATAAACACAAGGACATAACAGCGACGAGCAGTTGACCATATCATTTTTCTCCGTCTGACGCACTTGTTCACTATATTTTAATTCTCGCTGGAGCATCTGAGTTCACCCGAAAATTTCTTATCTTACCCGAGCGTGACGCTAGAATTCAATTCACTGCCCACGAAAAATCTATCTAGGCGCCCCAAATGAAGTTTTCACTGTAAAAAGTTTTATTTTACCTCGTCATACAAGAGAAACTGTCATTATTTTACGGCGGCTCTTTTAAACCGGTTAAACACAAAAATATGGCAAACTTTATAATAAAACCTAGGAATTAAGCACACCAATACGTATATTATTAATATAATAAACTAGCAGCGCCCTGGGGTTTTACCTGCGTAGTTGACGTTTCCATTATTTTCTCAGAATGAAGAGTAGCCTGTGTAATAGTCCAGATTGTAATCTAAAATAATGTGTTTCAAATTTCAGCTCAGCCGTTCAGATGTTACGATATGATTAAGGAAGATTAAAAATAGTTTTTTTTTTATAACGGGAATATGAAGGAGAAGAGATCTACATGGGAAAACCACGGGGTGCTGCTAGTAATAATGATGCTAGTAAGACTAATAATAATGCTAGTGATAATACAGTTATTTATCAAGCTACATGAAAGAAATTAAAATATAACAAAGTTCTCAGCGCCTTACTTACGTAGTGTAATCGATTGGTTTAAAATGACATAAAAAATATTGATTGTGAGAGGATTTCCAATTTGAAGTGGGCCACATTGAGAGGCTAATACCACAGGATAAACTAGATATATAAAGAAAATACATTGAAGAATTTTAAGTTCGTTCAACTTTTCTGCTTGTTTTTTTTACAAAAAAATAATTTAAAAATATAATCATACTGTTATTTATTTAAGTAATTGCAAGATTCCTTTCAAAGGTCATATGCGTACGATTTCGACTTCTCGATCGTACATGAGGTAAAAAAAGCCGTATAAGTACGACTTAAATTGTACGAAGGGCAACACTAGATTTACTGTCCCTCGACAAAACGTCAATGCCAATAGTGAGTTTTAAGTATTAAGCGGATATGTTTGACTGTCACAAGTTGTAGTCCAAACGAGTGCTTGCTGTATAACTCCTATATTTAGCCGCATAATAAGGTCTATTCTAGTGCCTCGATTCTAATTGCGTAAATAATATGATTTGCACTCGTTTCATTGAACCAATTGCTATAATTTTAAAACAAATAGATCAGATATCGTATTTTATAGTTAAATTTAAAAATACGGCATAACGGATTATAAATATGATGTTAAAGAAAAAATCGTAAATTACCGCAATGGCAATGAAAATAACCTCTCTACTTAGTCTGTGGAACCTTTTGTTTTTCATTCAATTACATCGTTCACGATGAGACTCTATGGATTTGAAAGTCCGTAGCCCGATCCGCAAGAGAAATAGAGTAAGGTTACAGGCAATATTTCGTTTTCGTTTACGGCCGTTTGCGAAGTGCGGATGCGGAGAAAGAGAGTAGACGCCCTGTACTAAAGCACGATGCGAACGATTTTTGAATAGTAGCGAGTATTTTAGCTACTTAATTACTAGACTAATTTACTAGCCTAATGCGAACAAGCCTTTAGCTGTGCTTGTAAGCTGTCCAACTGAGTGCAGTTGAAGAGGGGGGGTTGCAACCCTTGCTCATTTCTCCTTGTCGCATAATTTTTGTACGGCATTGCGAAATAATGGATTAGAAAGGGTATTGAAACAATAAAATCATGAAATCAAATCATCATGTAATAGTTTATTACACATTTGAGCGGACGATAACATTATTTTAGCCTTTAATTTTTTCGCAATATTATAAATATAATATACCTAACTAACAATGCTACTGATAGTTTTCGTACCATAAACTACCAAATTTTATACGTAACCATGTAAAACTAAAAAAAAAGATTCGCTGCACAAGCGTTTGTGATCGTACTTCAAACTTCAACTCAAATCCATTGTCAGTGTCATTAGGTCACAGAGACCACAGATAAGTAGACAGAGACCCACGGTGCCCGCGTAAGAGTTATCCTGCCAACTTAGCAATTTATCTATGCCTAAAGTATTACAGGTAATCTGATGACCCACTGATGTGGGTGGTGTGCGTGTCAGCCTGTATGTGACAGCGCACACGTGCATATTATGTGGCCAGCTTGATGGACACAGTTTTTGTTTGAGTGAGACTACATCCGACTTTTTTTATACGTCTATGGCTACAATTTAAGGTGTATGGGATTGGTAACATTAGTGGGGCGCTGGGGCGGGGCATTCGGATTCGGGCATTACCTACAAGTTTACAAGTTGAAATTGAAGCTGTCAAACCAACTGAACTGAGAGGTTGTTTGCGGGCGGGTATTTTCTTAGTTTTTTGGGTTTTTTGAGATAAAAGTTCCAAACATTACAGCATTAGCATTAGTCAAACCAGTCACACTCCCAGAAAACCGACTTAAACTTATTAGTCGACCGTTAGGTCAAATTGTTTTAATCTATAGTAGATTCGTGTACATAAACTTTACATTTGTTTTGGTACCTATGCAATATGATTAAATACATACATCTCTCGTTGCTGTTGCTGTTGGTTAGTTTTGTAAATGGTAAGCTTCCTGACTCTTTCTATATTTATGTTAGAAAACAAAAAAAAATAAAAGGGTGTTTTAAATTATTACGAAGTTTAGAACGTCTTATTTCAGCGTTTAGTTTAATTTCTATCGGCGAACAAAAGCGTTTTCAAAACCTTTTTAGGCATTTTAAATTTCGTAGACACCCGGTGCTTGATCTCAAAATTTGAAGGATTTTATTTCTTCCTATATAACTTTTGCAACTGGTGTGTAAATTGCCAAATAGTCCTATTTTACCATAGTATTAAAAAATCACGATAAATCCCTAAGAGAAAGCCTATGATCTTATCATTTCGTTGTTGCAGTGTTTGCTTTGGAGTGCTATGTTTGTGAAAATCAAGAAGACAACAATGAGAAATGTGTGAAGACCATCAAGGCCTGTGACTATGGGCAAGATGTTTGTTTGACAGAGATCAAGTGGGGTACAATGCCTTACTGGTCTCAAGGGGCTAAGAAACAGTACTACATATCCAAAAGATGTTCAAATAAGACGGAATGTGCTACAACAAGACAACGGAACATGCCTTTGTGTACTCATATCTGGTATCAAGATTGGGTATGCTCAGATTGCTGTCTCGGAGATAGATGCAACTATTATGTTATAGTAAGTAATCATACCATACCCCTTATCTTTTTCTTTCTCTTGACAGGTATCCGATGTGGTGGTTGGAAATGTTTCCACTTTTATTTCTCCACTTTGACAGATTTCATAAAACTTATTTTGACTTTATGATTGCTTATATTTTGAGCTAATCTCTGGATTGCCTCAAACATTTGAACATACAATATAAACCCTTACTACCATGATATTTCACAGTTTAAAAGGTAGTAGGAAATATTACTCCAGATTGCTAAAGGCTGAATATGATATAAATCTTCTTAGTCATAAAGGTAAGGAAATAATTAAAGGTAATGTTTAATGTTTATTACCTACTTGTAAAAAGGTATAACAAAAAAGTATTAAATGATATAAATAAAAGTAAGGAAATAAAAATAATAGTTGCTCCTTGTAAAAGATCCTTGAAAATAATTATTCTAAACAATATAAATAATTATATAGGTAAATATTTATTCAATACATCAATTCGAAGTACCTATTGCTTGAGAACTTCCACAACACAAATAGGTAATTAAAACCAGGTGAAGTCAGGGCACACTGCAAGTGACTCAATTAATTTATTTATTTAGATGAGATCATAATTACTAAGCTAAATTGAAATAATCTTCAATTCAAATGATTTGTAAACCAAATATACAGAGGGTTCAGAGTAGTATATTATTCATGTGGTTTTTATAGTTGAGGACACTGGTCAACAAAAAAACACTTTTTCCATGTAACATGGAAATTGTTGTCTGAGTATGTTTAGGACTAAGATATGGATAACATAAATGAAATTGGAATTTTTCAAATACAAATAGATTTTTTGTAAATAGGTTTTATGTAATATTTGAATATTGCAGTTTTTATCAACAAATAGATGGTATTTCGTTAAATTGCAACACTAATATGAATGTAGCTTTAGGATTTTCGTCCATGTTTGGCTTCAGGGACGTCTCGTTGTAATGTTTAATCCCTGTGAATTAACAGTATTTTTTTTGTTTTCAGAGTGGAAGCCCTGTCAGTAAACCATTTTCCATTATGCTCCTTGGGGTTGTGGGATTGCAACTATACCTAACACTTTTGGGCCAATAGTGCTCTTAAGGTACTGAAATTTAGTTTTAATGTTAAACTCCCAAGTGTCTTATTATAATCTCATTGGTATGTATATTTTGAATCTCAATTATGAGTCCACATTACTCACAAACATGAATGTATTAATAAAATGAGTGTGTCAACGAGGTTGAAGTGGTAACAGTATACCTTGTGTGAAAATTTTATATTTAAGTTAAGAAAGTAGCACATCAGCATACATACTTTACAAGTTGCCTACGTTACATGTATGAAAACAATTTTATACCTATTTTATCACTAAATTTATTATTTTTAGTTGTGCTAATGAATCAGTCAATACTACTTCAGTTTTGTCACATTTGTTTTAAATGTTAGCAGAATGTCGAGGCGTATTGTAGAGTTGTTAATATAAATGAGGAGTCTTAGAACCTCCAGGCGGAACGAAGTTCATACATTACATAGATTTCACTATAGTAAGAAGTATCCGAAATATGTTTTTATTTTCAATTTTCGTTGTCGCGTTGTATAAAGCGCGACAAAAACCTTTGTTCCAAAATTTTTAATTTTACCTAGGATGGGATTTTTTCTATGGTTGTGTATGGAGGAGTGAGTCCCTTGAGTATCCCGTAATTAAATAGTACTTATGCTAGCTTAAACCAGTGGCAGCTTCTAATTTTAACTTCAATAATTTTAATTTGTAATCATATTCTGAATGGGACAGAAATTTGAAAAGAATATTTAATTATTTCCAGCTCTTTAGTCTTGAAATGTACCTTCAAATTAGGTTTTATGGTTTTAATATTAAGTGACACTTTCAGAATTGGCCCAATGTACATGTTTGTAAAAAAAGGAAGTGATAAAATCATGACACTCAATGATAATTATCATTCCAGTTTTAGTAAGTACTAGGTGATCAGTTAAATTACTTTGGTGAGGTGAGCAATGTCATTTAAGTATTTACCTATTAACGCGCTTTTTTTAACCAACTTCAAAAAAGGAGGAGGTTTTTAATTGAGTTGTATGTTTTTTTGTAGGTGTGTTACGTGATAGTTCCGCCAATAATTGTGAATTGATTTTGATGATATATTTTTTATTTAGTAGATAATACTTTGCGGGTGATCCTATACATATAATTAAATCAAAATCGGTGTGGCGATTTTCGAAATAGTATTGGAAATTTCCAATATTTAATATCATATTTGTAAGTTTCAAAAATAACGAAATATAGTCGAGTGTCTGAGTTTAATTTTAAATTGAAGTTGGATTTTGTTTTTTCCGAGAAAATTAAATTAAGTACATATCTTACTTAATTTAATTATTTATAATTTTATTAATTAATTAAGTCGAGTTTTCTATCTCTGCCTCACGATGGACCCGGCGGATGGTGCGGGTGCACGGTGAATCCATGGCATGCTAAAAAGATCGTCTCTGTCTCTCTTTATATGTTCATTGATTTTTTAAGTTGTCTCAGACAACTTAAAAATGACCACATGTTAAAAAATAGGCATTAATCACCACAGTAGACAATAAATTTGATTTGATATGATTTGATTGAGCAACAAAAATAAAAATGATGCATTTGTAATATTAGTCAGAAGTAGATTATGGAAACTCCTCAAGGTAATTTCATTTTCATGTAAATTTAGAATTTTACTATATGTACTCAGTTTTATGCAACGTTTTTTTTGTCATTTATGAATTTTGAGTAGGTACCTATTTAAGGAATAACTGATTTGTGCAACTTTTCTATATTTTTTTGAAATAAAACATTTTTAGTATAAGCAACAATTTTGTTAACAATATAATTATCTCCATATAAAATGAGGGGGAAGGATGATTATTTTGCTCAGCAATGGAACAAGGTATAGGCTGATATAATAATAGGTATATAGATTATTAATTTTATTCATACAATTTTTCACTTATTTTATGATTGATTTGTGGGGGGTGTTTGGGGATTTATCAAATGAGAGGAGAACATAAATTAACTTCAACTTCAACTTCTTGATTAATGGCTATTATTGTGGTTTAGCCTCACAACTCCGCCAATGTCACGTAGAAAGATATACCATCAAACGAGAAGATTAAGGGTACCCATGAAATTTGTAATGTACGGTGAATTTAGTGTTTCCTCGTTATCTGGAACACAAATTGTTAGTTTTAACTACAGACGATCACAGGACAGTACACAAATATTATATACAGAACACTTAAAACATATAATATATAAGTATAATTATTTTTATAATTTTATCTTATTTTTTTTTATGTATTTACACAGAGTATTTACAAATGGAGTATTAACAAGGGAGAGGAGACATTTGAAGGAAGTAGGACGGGAATATCTGGAGGGAGGATGTCATACAATGAGAACTGCATTAAGGGACAATTAAAAAATATATGGTCAACATTTCCATCATCTAAACCACATTCACAAACTGAGTGATTCCTAATCCTAAGTTTGGCCAGGAAGACAGGGGTACAGGAATGATTTAGCCGAAGCCGGCATATAGTAGAAGTGGTTGATTTATCTGCATTTTGGAATTTAGAAAACCAGGGCCTATGGGGAATGTCTGGTTGGATATCTCCATAAAATTTTCCTTTCTCTCGTTTAGATATGTTCCATTTCTGGGACCAACACTTGTGGAGCATAGGTTTTAAGATGGAGCAAAGATCAAGAGCATCAATTCGGGAGTATGTAAGGGAGCCCGATTGAACAGCAGCTTTAGCACAGGCATCAGCATGCTCATTACCTAGAATACCTGAATGTCCAGGAATCCAAGCCAGAACAACCTCAATGTTGTACTTGAGGCATTGTAGAAGAGCTTCTTATTTTTAGAATTATAGGGGACCTGGTTTTCGAATGAAAAGGGTTGGACAGAATTGCTTGAAGACAGCTCTTAGAGTCTGTTAAAATTATGGTCTTGTTCAGGTTGTGGGATATTATAAATAATAGGGATTCTAGGATAGCAATTGCTTCTCCTGTAAAAACAGAAGTCACAGACGGGCATTTAAAACTTAGAATTATACTAGTAGAGGGATCCATACCGCAGCACCAACTGGATAATAGGGGACTTAGAAGCATCTGTAAAGATTTTAATCCAGTCATTGTATTCAGAATGAATTTTTTGGCAAAAGATTTTATTGGCTTCAATAGTATTCTTGTCCACCCCAAAATCCAATATAATGTTGTCGGGCAGGAAAGACAACGCATCAAAAGGCGTGGAATAAAGGGGTAAGATGGATGATTGAAAAGTGGGTAAGGAAGACGAGAAACAAATAGAAAACTGCGGAGTAAGCAAGGTAAGTCATCATCGAATAGTCGATTTGGATGGTATAGTGAAGCCAGGTATTCTAATTTGCGGAGCAGGGTATGATTCTGTTGTTGGGCTAACTTGACAAAAAATCTATCGGATAGGAATTGTCGCCTAAGAGATAGTGGGGGTTCACAGCATTCCACCTGCATCGCATTGATGGGCGACGATCTCATTGCACCCAGAATTATCCGCATACATTTGGCCTGTAATTTGTCCAGCTTCCTTAAACCTGCTTTATTACCGGGGTCCAGGAGGAAAGAGCCATAATCCAAGTGACTGCGTATTACAGCATTATACATAAGCTTTTGAGTGAACGGGTGGGCACCCCACCAAACACCAGATAAGGATCTAAGAATATTAATGTTCTTTTCACTTTTTTTATTTATGTATTCAAAGTGGGGGACACCAGATAGCTTACGGTCCAACCACACTCCTAAAAACTTTACTTTGATATCCTCTGGGATTGTTTCACCATTGATTTTGATGATAGACGGGGGATTAGTTCTTTTATTTGAGAATACTACAACTTTGCCTTTATGAGCAGATAAACCAAGGCCATGAGGAGAGAACCATTCCATGAGATGCTCCAGAGCGATGTTAAGTTGACTAATAGCTAACTCATGTGACTTTCCAGAGCAATACAAGACTATGTCATCAGCATACTGAAGCATCTCACAGAAAGGAGAACCGACTGTTCTAGGTCATAGGTATATAAGCTGTACAATATGGGACTTTCAACTGATCCCTGTGGCAAACCCTTCCATACTCTTCTAGGTGGTATTGTTGAATTGGGGGACTTAATATGAACTGTTCTTTCAGTCAGCATGTTGCAAATGAATCGTACCAACTTCGGAGGAATACTCAGCTGAGAGAGTTTTCTCCTGAGCACCGGAAGAAGAACGTTGTCATAAGCAGCTTCAATGTCTAAAAGACCCCGACAAGGTATTCCTTTTAATGATGGCTGTGCGAATGTCAGTGGTTAATATTCCGAGGCTATCTATAGTGCTCACACCCTTTCTGAATCCGTACTGGGTCTTAGCTAATATGCTGTTGTGTTCTACAAACCATTCTAGCCTCTGTTTTGTCAGATGTTCTGTGATTTTGCAAGGGCAGAGGATAAGGCGATTGGTCTGTAGCTGGCTGCATCAGCAGGGTTCTTACCAGGTTTCAGGATAGGTATGATCACTTGAGACTTCCAAACAAGGGGAACTGTTCCATGCTCAAAAAGGTTGTTAATTATATCTAAAAGGAATACCTTGCATTTTTCAGATGATTTTTTTATAAAAGAGTATGGAATACCGTCAGCCCCAGGGGCAGAGTCCGTCAGCCCATTTAGAGCAAGTTGAAGTTCTGAGAACGTAAATGGGGAGTCTAAATTGTGTGCTGATGAAAGAGGGCCTGGAATAGAGGGAAGACAATCTACATTTGGTACGGAAGGGGGAGCCAGCTTGTCCGCAAAGGACTCAATCCAAACAGATGAATCCACATTCATTGTATTATCAGGACGGAATGAACCTCGGAATCGTTTCATCTGTTTCCAAACCAAAGAAGATGGAGATCTGGGGGATAATCCTTGACAAAAACTGATCCATCCTTGTTTTTTTTTTTTTTTAAACAGCCTGGTGGCCTGGGCTGCAATTTTTTTATACTCCAGGAAATTTGCTGGTGTCATTGAAACCTTGTAAGCTCTTTCAGATTCCTTCCGTTTCCTGGCAGCTGCTGTGCATTCCGCATCCCACCAAGGAGTAGAGACTTTGTATTTACAAGGTTTTTTAATGGGAAAATTTTCATCAGCACTAGCGGATATAGACTCAACAAAGTTACAATAGTTTTGGAGCATGTTAATACTATTAGTGGGGGGGCATGATTCTATTCGGTTTTCCAGACACAAAGAGTATGATGACCAATCAGGGTTAGAGAGTCTATATTTTAGGAGGGGGTTAAAGTTACGGGCAGGGACAGCTCTGCTTGGAAAGGAGATAGAAATTGGGAAGTGGTCACTGCCGTATGAGTGAGTTAAAACTTGCCAGGAAAGAAGAGGAGCAAGGGAAGGAGAACAGAAGGTGAGGTCAACTGCGCTATTAGGGTTTTGGCCTGGAGAAACTCTACGAGTGGGAGAACCATTGTTGATAACACAGAGGTTAGCCTCATCAAGAATTTCTAAAAGAGAGAGAGCAAAATCATCGTCAACACTGCACCCCCATGAAGTATGATGGGCATTGAAATCACCCATCACGACCATAGGGGGCTGAATTGACATGAGGAGGAGGAGGATATCAGGAATCATGGAGGAGTGGGGATGAGGGATATAGACTGACACATAAGTGATGTCCAGGACTTTAGTAGCAACTACGTTGATACCAGGAGGGAGAGGTGGCAGGGATATTTGGGAGAAAGGGAGGGAGCGTCGTATAAGTAAGGCGCTACCCGAGTATCCATCAGCTCTGTCATCCCGGAGACATGAGTACCCCGGGACCCTAAAACGGGAGCCCGGCACTAACCACGTCTCCGAGATGGCAATGGCTAATGGATGGAACTTATTAATTAAGTGGACAAGACTATGTTTCTTGGGACGGAGGCTTCGTGCGTTCCACTGTAGAACGACTTGATCCATTATTATTTAAAAGGGAGAAAATTTGAGATAGTTGGTGGGCAACGTGGGACGGTAGATTGTAGTTATTTTGGGAAATAAGGGTTATAACAGTTGAGAGGAGGGCTTCCAGGATTCTGTGGTCCTGGGGGGCAGGAGAGGATTGTGATAGAGTAAACCCATTTGGAAGGTCAGACGACATTTCTGCAGTAATGGCATCATGGGCTGCTTTGTCGTAGGGTTTACTCAAAGGAGCTCTGGGACGGGGAGTAGTGAAGAGAGTTTTTCTATAGCTGTCAGTTGGAGATTTGGATGAGATGGGATAGGATTGGACTGAGCTTGTTGGATGGGATGAAGGAGTTGGATTTGACTTAACTACTTCGGAATATGGTCTTGTAGGTTTAGGGAACCGGCGAGACCCCTCCTCATATGAAAGGTTCTCCTGTGACATCAGGAGCTTGATTGCTTTCTGTCTTCCTGTTCTGGGCAACTTTTGTTGCCAGCAAAGTGATTTCCGGAGCAGTGGAGACACGTAGCTACAGCTTCCTCAATGTCACAAGAGTCACCAGTATGAGGTTGGGCACACCGGTAACACCTAGGCTTTGAACGGCATTGAGCTTTTACATGTCCAAATCGGCAGCAGTTAAGACATTGGATAGTCGGATAGTGGTAAGTTTCTACTTGCAGGAGGTATGGAACAAAAAACTCTTTGTGGTAGAATTTGTCCTTGAAAGGTTAATACTACAGTTTGGGTGGGGACCCAAGAGGGTTTTCCGTCAGTAATAAGTTTTCTATTAAATCTACGGGCTTTTAGCAGTGTGCCGCATCCTTTAGGAACGTCAAGAGATGATGCAAATTCGTCCATAGACAGATCCACTGGGACTTGCCGAACAATTCCCATTTTAGTTATGTTGAATGTAGGAATGATTGCTTAGTAATTGTTCTTTTCAAGATAGGGTTATCCAGGAAAAGGTTGGCATCTTTAAAGGTTGTGAATTCTACAGATACTTTATTCCTACCCACTTTTTAACGCCATCGGGGCATATATTTGGAATGCTATTATGGCATAAAAACTGGCCAAACTTTATTGCTCTGATGGCGGTGCCAGTAGCGGGTCAGGATCAGGACGTGAAATGTGGATCAAAACGGGCCCTTATCTAATGCCGTATATTCCTTGATACCAATCACCAACGATGGGTGGATAAAAAAACACTTTGAATGGAGGCAGAAGCCAGTTCTTGATTCACAATTGTTTTTTTCGGAACAGACTCAGTAGGGGACTCTGGAGCACGGCGTTTTGAACCTGCCGAGGGGGTAGGCGGAATATCCGGCGGGTCAGGCGGGTCGGGCTCTAAAACGTCCATGATGGACGTTCAGAGATGGACACAAAACAATATAGTGTTAGAATTCCCAGTACTCACCAATACAACATATACCACAACCGAGAGGAAACACTAATAAACGTTATTCACACAAAAACCTGGTTTTTATACTAAAAATCGCGACTCCCGTGTGACAGCTATCAGTTGTGACGACCGAACATAAATTAGCACATTTTCAAAATAGTTATATTGTTAGACTTGCATTTGCACTCTGCACTTGCTAGTGTATTGTATATATCAGTACTTAGGTCATATTAGTACAGGTTTTTTCTGATTTTTATTTCAATTGCATTACATATTGTTAACATTAAACAGTAAATATTTAAACCTAAGTGCCTTTAGATAAATTTATATTTAGCCTCTAACGGAATACACATATTTTTATGTTATTCTCAAAATAAAGCTGAAAATTTACGATTTGTACTGTACCTACTTAACATTTTTCTTTCTTAGTAAGACTGCACTTTAAACTTTTTGGTGAGGTATCTATGACAGCTTATGGTTGTGATTTGGACAATGGAGATAGAAGGTAACATTCCATTACCAACTTAGAAACTTAGCTGTGGATTTTGGAAATATTTTTTTTACTTCCACTGTTGGTACTTGTTGTTGCTCATCATGCCCTCCTCATCAGCAAACCCAAAAAAGGCGATGGTTTACAGTTTTTCTTGACTATTGACCAGTAATCTATGTTTGAAAACATTTACATAAATTGTAAACACCGTTATACTTATACATAAAAAAATCTCACTAGCGAGATTGTAATCTGTCAAAATATTGTGAACCAAACATACTTTTTACAATTTAACGGATTATTTTTAACGGGTCTCAAGATACAATGCTTAGTTTGCGGCCCACTGATCATACTTGTACCCACACATACGGACCGTATAAGCATTGTATGGACTTGAAAAACTACTTATGTATGTGTTTTGTTAGTCTGTGTGTTAATAAAAATTTCATTTTCATTCATTTTCATTTCATAACAAAAGTCACTTGAAATTAAATGGGTTATCCAATGGTAAATACATTTTCTAATAATTTCGTACTTTTAAAATGAACTTGCCCATCCAGCTTTGAATGATCATAAAGTAAGTTAAACTAAAGAATATCAAAATTAAAATTAGTACACATTTTATTGTATTTAAATAGTGTCATTATATCAAATAATTTAATATAATTGCAGGACCTGTCATCACGCCTATTGTGCATAACGGTGCTTACAATTAATTTACCGGTGATGTATTATAAATAGTAATCCTTGGAGGGATCGATGTCTATTTCTTCTATATGTATGTATTCATTCAATCATTTTATTATTACAATTCCACCTTTTATGCCTTTTTAACCCCCGACCAAAAAAAAGGGTGTTATAGGTTTGACGTCGATGTGTCTGTTTGTCTGTCTGTCTGTCTTTGTGTGTGTCTGTCTGTGGCACCGTAGAGCTCAAGCGGATGGGCCGATTTCGATGCGGTTTTTTTTATTTGAAAGTTAATATCCGTGCGGATGTTCTTAGCTATGTTTGGTTAATACCGATTCAAGATGGCCGCCGCCACAAAATGGCGGACAAAATATTTCATCACAACCTACTTCAATATGGGTATCAAATATATCAAAGGGCTTGACTACTAGAATTCTATACACTATACACAAAAAAAATCAAATCCAAGATGGCCGCCACCACAAAATGGCGAATTATTTTATTTTTTTCATTACTACCTCAATATGGGTATCAAACGCAAGGGCTTGACTAGTAGAATACATTGCACTATGACAAATTTCAAATCCAAGATGGCCGCTTTCACAAAATGGCGAAATACATTTATTTTTTTCACAACTCTTTTAATATGGGTATCAAATGAAAGGGCTTGACTATATAATAATAATAATAGAATGAGTCGATCCGCTCCGCACGATACGAATTATATTGCCACACCCAATCAGGGTAATTATGGTAACTACATATGACATGTACTTATTAATAAGACCCAGAAATGTACCATAATATTAGCAATAAATGATTGAGTATTGATTAGTAGAATGTTGTACAGCTAACAAATCTGAGGTAGTCGGGGGTTAATCAAAATTTTTAATTTTGTTCTTGTTGAGCTGGGCATATGACTTGTACAGTTAATATATTTTTACCATGGTTTTCCGAGTTATTTTTTAAATGGATTAAACTTTAAGTTATTGGGCTGTCAACAGTAAATGTAATGTTTTGACGAAGGTTATGTTTGTTAAGTATCGATTTCGGTGGAACACCACGAGATACACTTGGACAGACCAGGACGTCTACTCTCTTTCTACGAAAAACGTAAGTAATATCGAAATAAACTCGCGACTTTCCTACTCCGGCTCCGGTTCTACCAGAGTAAGATCCCAGGGCCGCCAGACGTCACGTATTTTCTGATGGATGAAATGTGGACGATCGAGTAGAGTTAGCATGTACTAAGAACACATGCTTACCCGCTAACTTGCTTAGACGGCCAATTTTGAGATATGGGGTCCAGAAGACACATTACTTACTGCACGTATTTTCTGATAACTGATTTTCACGTATGTTATAACCGTAGTCGGCCGTTTTGCTTAACAGACGCAACCAAACCGGCCGACGGAAAGTGTCTGGTAGTATTAGGGCCTTATTTTTAAAGATATTGACATACTGACTAACATACGTGAAAATCAGTTATCAGAAAATACGTGAAGTAAGTAATGTATCTTCTGGACCCCATATCTCAAAATTGGCCGTGTAAGCAAGTTAGCGGGCAAGCATGTGTTCTTAACTACGTATTAACTCTACTCAATCGTCCACATTTCATCCATGAGAAAATACGTTATGTATGGCGGATAGGCGTTTTAAAGATGCAAAAAGATCTGTTAAAAGGTGACGCCAATGTTTTATTTTGTTAACAAAATTTCACAAAAACAAACAGTGGTGCCACACTTGGCAAAATTTTGAACTATTTTGGACAAGTAATTTTGCATCGGGAAAACGCCCTATTAAGATTTAAGGCGTTTTAGAGTTAAAAATCTAACTCTAAAACGACGGATCGAAGTAGAACCGGAATAGGATAATCGCGTGTTTCATTCGAAATTACATTTTTCGTCGAATGAGAGCAGACGTCCAGCCTAGCGATTCTGAAACCCGGATTGATCCGACACGGAAACTTATCTGTCTGTCTTTGTCTTCATGTATAGAATGACAGAGATAAGGAATTGTCGTTCAGAATTAGAGCCGTTCGGATTGTGTTTAGAATCACTATCCAGAAAATAGTTTCATCTTGGTTGAAAACGTTAATTATTCCGTCCAATAATTTATGCAAGATGAATAAGAATTTATTTTCATATCACATCACCGACCGGTAACGGGTTAATAAACGGGTTCTGTGTATTAATTTGATACTTATTTTTAATAATTGGACAAAGAGTTCATTGTGTAATAAATAATAACTTTTATACCTAAAGTGAGAACTGTATAAGTACCTACCATCAGATTTAATTTGATCGAATAATTTAATTTAGCGGTATGTCAGGATGTCCGCCGGAACCCGGAACTAACACGTAAGTTAAGTAACACTAAAGAAATTTTATATCTGAAGTAATATTTTTATACATATATTTAAAAAAATACAATTGTATCGTTATTTCGAATGTTCAAAATGTAGTGTACCTATTGTAGATTAAGTACTAATAAAATATTTTAAGTTGACAACAATAAATTTTAAACAAATGGGGATTGTATTTTTTTTTTAACTAACATCCATAAAATATAAACTCTAGAAACTGTTGCAGATAGCAGAAAACAGCTTAAAACTAAAAACCCCCGGAATAGGGACGCCATACGGTCGGATTTTGAGACACTACAAAAAGACACTAAAAAACGGACGAAGACCCGACGTCTTTGTTCTAGCGTCTCACGCTCGGGAATGATAAGAAATCATCGGGTAAACTCGGGACCAAGGCCACTGGCCATCTAGAAATACGTCAGCATTTCTCATTGGTCATCTGGAAATGCGTCAGCGAGGTGTTTAATCTGTGTGTGGCGTCAGTATTTCTAGATGGCCCGCTTAGTTACCAAATTAAGCAATAAAATTATGAGTTATAAGTGTTCACTTCTATCGGCAGTTCCTATGACTGGCAATATTTTTTTAATAATTGGAATATGAGTAATAAAACTATATATTAAGTCATATCGAGTCATCGAGCAACTCGATCTTCCGCGCAAGCACGGAAGGGGGAGTAAAGTAGCCTTAGCTAAAAAATATTGTTCAAATCTTTCTGTCATTTCTTGCGGGAGGGGAAAGTTGCACACTAGCGCAAAGCCGCACTATTACATACAAACATACCTGTACCAATCCATTGCCGATCATACTCGCATCTTAGATAGGTACTCACATCTTAATATCTTAGATTTCTGGGTGACAAGCGCAGTGCAGTGCTAGGTAATGATTTGGACGTTTCATGTTCCAATAGCTGCGTGTCACTGTGCTGTTATGTGGCAGGCATGTTGCTTACCATCAGGCACATTTCCTGCTCGTCTCGTCCCTCTTTATTTGAAAAAAAAAACAGGCAAATCACTAACACAGAAAAAATAAAGCACCATTCACAAATTAGCCCCGCCCTCACGCCACAGTATATTATCAAACGTCTTCTGGACTTCGTGGTCCACGTGGACTTGTACTTTGACAGAGGGGAAACGCTGTGTATGCCTACTCCCTACCGTGTTGCTCGCTATATCGAGTCTTTTATCTTTATAAGGTCTCATTTATGTATGATGTTGTATGATATTAAAAAGGGTAGGTATTTAAAAACCATTGAATAATTTAAAATTTATATGATTTAGTATGTCTTATAAATTGAATATTAAATAAGTTGAATATGGTTAACACGGCAACACAACAGTGAGTGACAGACGATGCTGCTGAAGGAGTGGAGGTACATGACCAAAGAAATTGGAAAATTACATGATCAAGAATAAATAAAAAAAACTAAATCATGTGTGGTCTGTGGTACGCCAAAAGAAATGTTCAGTTCATTCTGTTCATAAAAATCTATATTCTACGAGGGTCAAACTGAAAGTTCTTAGAAAATCAAAAACTGATTACATTAGCCAGTTATTAGTTTTATTATATCTTTTCAAAATATTGTCCATTCACGTCAATACACCGCTGCATGCGATGGAACCACTGGGAAAAGCACTTTGCCCACTCGTCCTTAGGGGTCTCTTCAATGGCATCGCGATACGCAGCCACCGCTTCTTCAGCATTCATAAACCGCTTTCCTTTAAGTTTTTCTTTAATTTTTGAAAATAAATAAAAATCACAAGGCGCGAGGTCGGTGCTATACGGCGGGTGACCCAGTAATTCAACGTTTGATGTCGCCAAATAGTCGATCGTTCGCTTGGCGGTGTGCGTTGAGGCGTTGTCGTGGTGAAGGAGGATCCTACTGCGAGGTCGTTTCTCTCGAACTTTTCCAAGACAAGTGGCAAACAATTGGTAGTGTACCATTCTGCAGAAACTGTTTTTGATCCTCTAACACAATTGTTGCGAAATGACCTATCCTTCCAAAGAACGAGGCCACCATTTTTTCCCCGCACTTCGATCTCTCTTCACTTTAGTTGGCAACTCCTCGAAAGGAAACACCCACTGAGGAGATTGTCTTTTGGTTTCAGGATCATAACAGTAAATCCAGCTTTCGTCACCTGTTAGTATGTCGAACACAGCATTTGAGTCACCTCCGTTAAATCTTTCAATCATTTTACGGCACCAATCCACACGATGGAGTTTTTGAGCCTCAGTCAAATTATGAGGTATCCACCGGGCGCAAAGCTTCCTGACCGCTAAATGTTCGTGTAGGATTTTGTGCACTTGACTCATACCGATGCCTAAGCTTGTCCGAATCTGCTGATAGGTCACTCTTTTGTCAGTCTCTATCATACGCCGCACAACACAGATGTTATCTTCAGTCGTCGCCGTAGAAGGCCGTCCTCACGTAAATCATCAGTGAGATTAGTGCGACCACGTTTAAACTCATTAAACCAGTTGTAAACAGTCGCACGAGATGGGGCTTCATCGTGAAAGGCCAATCGTAGTCTATCATAACTTTCTTGTTGACTTAAATGACATCGAAAGTCATAAAAAATCATTGCACGAAAATTTTCTCGTGTTAAATTCATGTTGACGTGACACAGACAATTTTCAATTTGCCGCCAAATCGTAAAACAAATGACAAATGAATGAAGTATATACTCAGTAATATTGGCAATGAGTTCTATTTTCAAATTATAGATTATTATTTTTATTATATTGTTTATAAGTGGCCAGTTCTAAGAACTTTCAGTTTGACCCTCGTATACCAGGGGGACCTGATCCGCACAGCGAGCGAATCTACGGGCCAGCATGTTGCCACGAACCGCTAGTGCCCTACGTTCCCGTTCAATGTCCACATCGTCCTTGAGGTCATCAGTAAGAATATGTCCAAGATATTTACATTGTGTCACTCTTTTAATATTCACACCGTTTAGAAAAAGACAGGGCTCAGAATCACGACATTTCTTTCCGGCGACCTCAAAGACCATGTATTCCGCTTTCTTAACATTGTAGGAAAGTCCATGTGAAGTGGCGTATGCTTCACAGACACTCTACATTTCCGCAATAGACCTCACAGTGGGGCCCAGAAGCACCATAGCATCAGCATAGCTAATATAGTTAATGGAAATACCACCCACACGGCATCCGACACGCAAGCTGCTGAGCTCCACTATTAAGTCATTAACATACAGGTTAAAGAGCTTCTGAACTGTCTGAACAAGTTTAGCATCTCAGCCGGTACTCCCCTGCCTGTTATCTTTCTCCAGAGCACAATACATCATAATTGACACGATCGAAGGCTTTAGAAAGGTCTAAAAAACAGGCATATGCTGGTGTTCTACGGTCAGTGTAGTATTGAACAGTATGCTTGAGACACAGTATAGCCGTTTTAGTTGATAATCCACGCCGAAATCCAAATTGAGAGTCATGTAGTTCCAGCTATTTTTGCAACTGTGAATCAAGCAAACCGTCCAACACCTTGGCCACCACCGTTGCTAGGGAGATAGGGCGATAATTATTTATGCCCGATAAGTTTCCCGTCCTGTTCTTCACAATAGGCACTACTGTAGTTTTCATAAGATTAATCGGTAGATATGAATGACTGATACATAATGTACAAAACATAGACAAGGCTCTCGGCAAGTGGACACCCGCATGTTTCAGGTGTTCGATGCTAAGCCCATCGTGCCCTGGAGACTTGCCTTTAGTCATGGCCTTGATAACATTGTTAACTTGAGCCACGGAAAAACCCAACAAAGGCCCCTCACCTATCTGATGAGGCATAGTGTCGACCCTTCCCGATGAAGTGCCCAGTGTGGATTGGACCTTGAAGGACCTTGGATCCATAAACATATTGGCTATATTCTTCGGATCACTCTCTCCGTCAACGCTAGCAGGTAAACCAGGCCTGATGTCCAAATTTGATGTAGACTTCCAGAATTTACTAAAATCTTTATTAGCTCTATGTTTAGCCAAAATATCCATTTTTATTTGTTCCTGATTATTTTGGCACCATTTCAACCTACTTTTAAAGATTCTTCTAGAAATATACATATCTTCGTAAATCAAGCCTGATGATGGTCGACAATAAAGCACCCAAATATACAATTTTAGTTTGGCATCCCTGTGGGCATCCCTCAAATAATTGTTCCACCCGCACAAAACTTTTCCATTATTATTATTAGCCCCATTTATGCCCCTTGTATTAGTTTTTATAGCCGAATCCCTCAATATTTTGACTATATTTTCATACATTTATCTAATATTTTGTAATGTTTTGTCAACCTACATGAGCCATGACCACATTCTGTGAATTCAGAGGGAAAATCAATATCACGCAACGCACTATGCCATAAATTATGATAGTCCTTAATTACAGATTCGTCTCTCTCACTCCAGACAACCGCATTTTGGGGTATTTTAGTTGTGATTAACTTATGACCTATTTTTTCTGTATCGCATTCAATAAATAAGGGCAAGTGATCGGAAATAAATAATTCTTCAATTAAATATACATTTATAATAGTTTGCCACGCTGAGAAAGAAACCACGCAGTGGTCCAACCAACTGCGAGATCCATGATATGCATCAATATATGTATAGCTATTCGACTCAGTACCTAGCTTCTCCACATCCGCACATACCCAAGACTGAAATTGAAACTGCATTAAAATCACCCATTATAAAAACAGTTTGTACACTACTACTTTCCTCGATAGCACTTATTTCACCTAAAATTTCAGTGAAGATGGGGAGATTTTCATAAGATTTTGTTGGCATATAAACTGAGACTATTAAAATTTCACGCCCGCCCAACTTGGCTACAATAGCGGCTAATCGGCTAATTACACTCCACGACAGCCACTGACTCAAACAAACCCGTGATTAAAATCT
The DNA here is from genome assembly GCA_017562165.1 of Ectropis grisescens. Lineage (NCBI taxonomy): Eukaryota > Metazoa > Arthropoda > Insecta > Lepidoptera > Geometridae > Ectropis > Ectropis grisescens. The sequence goes on along the minus strand of CM029776.1, from coordinate 11,344,616 downwards.
TTTATTTGTTTCACTATTCTATAGTTGTTTTTCTGCTGCCGCGAAATTATTTTAATTGATAAACTTTCACTTATGATTTGTTTTGTCAAAAAATAAATTTGGTTCGTTAAAAAAAAATTGTGAAAATTTTTAGGGTAGATTCAATTTTTTTCACTTATCCAGCGCCGAACCCGTATGACTACTATACGCATACTTATGGGTTCCGCGGTTCCGCACCGCTTTACGGGTTTAACAATCATATCAATATCAACTTTTACATTCGTTGTTGCAGTGATTTATTGAACTTTATTTGTTATTTTCTGATTGAAACATGCGTCGCAGGCTGCACGAAAACGCGGCCCGCGGGCTTCGTTGGACAGCCCTGCTCTATACTAATATAATATAGCTGAAAAAGTGTTTTCTTGAACGCTCTAATCTCAGGAACTACAGACCACTTTCAAAAATTCTTTCATCGTTGGTTACGTACGTGATCCCTGAGTAGCTATCACATGCACCCTCGGTGTTCCCGAGGTAACTCGAACGAATCTTTCACTTACAAACTCACAGCCCACGAAAAATTCTGTGTCGTGCGCCAAAAGAAGCTTTCACGTCAAAAAATTGGCAGCCATAGGGACTACCGATAGAAGTGAAAACTAATAAATCAGAATTTCATAGCTCACTTTTGAAACCACGCTTGTGAAATCGGAGGGCGTGGCCATGACCATGGCTATGGCCATCTAGAAATCTAGATCATTCGAGTGAACCTACGACAATGAAATGAGTTTACCCGAAGATTTTTTCATTTAAGAACGTGACGCTTGAGCTCAATTTAAATCCCACGGAAAATCTGTATCATCATCATCATCAGCCGCAAGACATCCACTGCTGAACATAGGCCTCCCCTAGATTTCCACAACGAACGGTCCTGCGCAACCTGCAACCAGCGGTTTCCAGCGACCTTTGTGAGGTCATCTGTCCATCTAGCGGGAGGCCGTCCAACACTGCGTCTTCCAGTTCGTGGTCGCCACTCGAGAACCTTCTTCCCCATCGATGGGGAAGAAGGTAGAAGAAAGAAGGAAGAAGCGATGTGGCTTGCTCATTGCCACTTCAGCTTGCTTACTCTTTGAGCTAAATCCTCATTACAGATTCTGTCGCGCAAAGAGACTCCCAGCATAGCCATATCCATAGCTCGCTGTGTGATTATGAGCTTCGTTATGAGGCACACGGTTGTGGACCACGTCTCAGTTCCATAAGCCATCACTGGCAACACGCACTGGTTAAAGACTTTCGTCTTTAGGCATTGAAAATCTGTAGGTAGGTATATAGTGTGCCATAAAAACTTTTCACTTCAATAAAAGCGACATTAATTAAAGTCCAGGCATGGGGACGTGCGATGCCATAAACAGTCGTCATATAACTCCTCCAATGGCTAAATATTTAAGGGGTACACTTACTCGAGTCCCCGAGTCAGAATCTCTATATATAAAAATCTTATGTTGGTTTGTGTACGCTTCAAAAACTCAAAAAGTTCTGCACCGAGCACCGATCGAGCTGAAATTTTACAATGATGTATAATTCGCATCAAGGATTGTTTTATTTAATTTTTGCATCACGATGTGCCACAGCGAAGCGTGGCAGAGTACAACTAGTAGATAATATAGGTCGAGTATTCATATTATTTATTTCCTGTCGATTATTTGTGACATCACTAGTGTCAAAGTGCCAACTGTGACACCCTGACACCTGACACCCTGACAGCAGTATTGTACCTACTGTACCGTACCTAGTCTGTGGTGACAGCTCAGCTAACACTGTTGTAGTTTATTACATTGAATTTTAAAACACCATTTTCCTTTTTCTGGAAATATTTGGCCATAAATTCTTTCACCATGAATTGGATTTATTTTAATATACATTACCATAAATTTGCAGCATGTTTCCTAGTTTTGGTAAGTGCAGGATCCTTTACTATTTCTGTTTTACTGACTAGGAGTTCTTGACCGATTTGAGCAAAGAAATCCGAGTCGGTGTTGATTTTATGGTAAATTAGTAATAATTAATTGGTTTATTCTAACGCGAGTTGTTATGTTTCAGTTGTGTCACAGTTTTTACAATCCCACCGATAGCGGCGCTGTACAAATAACTCAAAGCAATTTGGACATGGTATTAGGTGAGTAAATACGTGTACCGCTTTTATCTTAAAACCTGGCGCGTTACTGGAGTTAGGTATTATTTTCTTCCTTATATACACTCAAATTAAAAGTTTTAATTTTTGGTTTGTTGTGTTCATAGTTCCTAACCTAACAATTGTTTTTGTTCAATTTAATCATACACTGAATTTTTTATTAATTTTGTTGTCTGCTTCTAAAAATTGTGGAGTGATGTCTAATATCTCAAAATATGGTTCGAGAGATATGCAAAAAGTTATTTTCTTATTTGAAATTAATCAGAGATCAATTGTCATTGAAAAGTAGATTTGTGTAATTTATTATTAGTATCAATTAGTATACATTTGTTTCAAGAATTTTATTTATGATATACCAACCTTTGATCGTAATGCTAGTAATTATCTCTGCACCCCTGAACATCAAGACATCAGAAATAAATGAATCTTGTGTTTAAATAACTAAGGAAATTGGTTTTCAAAGCAACATCTCTTACAGTCATTACATGCTATTATATATTCTGTTTTGAGGAATGATGTAACAATATTTCTGTTTTTGTTGTCATTTATATAGATGACATTGTTGCACTTAGCCTGCAACCACATTTGTTGTTCATATATAAATGATGATGGAACAATTATTGTTCAGTCATATTGTATGTTTGGTTTGTGTAAAATGGCTTATGTATAAAAACAATACAATCTATATAAGCTTTATTTTCTTTCAGCTTCCAATGAAGTAGTATTTATAAATTTTTATGCGGAATGGTGCAAATTCAGCAATATGTTGATGCCCATATTTGATGATGCAGCAGATGAAGTGTCGAAAGCAGGTTATGACACTGGCAAAGTTGTTATGGGTAAAGTAGATTGTGACAAGGAAGGTGCTGTGGCAACTAGGTTCCACATCACCAAGTACCCAACATTGAAGATGTTCCGCAATGGATTGCCTGCTAAAAAAGAGTACAGAGGTAAGCTTTCATGAATTATCTAGAAAATATGTTCTAAGTCTAAAGGGATGTATTCTAATTATTGATTTATGGTTCACAATTAGATGTGAATATTCAGAAATGATCTAATCCACATAAAAGTGACATACAAAATATCGACTTTAATTATGAAAGATCTCAATCAGTGTCTGACTCTGACTAGACTACTCTGACTCTAAAAGCACCATTTTACAGGTCATTATTTCTAGTTAAAAAGAAAATTGTTCAATGTTTTAATTCTGGTACTTATATTTTTCTTTATATATCAATGTACTTTGTGGTTTCGTCTGTCAACTGTCTACATCAATTGTGCTATAAGATGGGAACAGAATTTTTCTAATGTGATACCATGAGTTTTAATATAAAGCAACAACTTTTATAAGTGACTAGATGCCCGCCCCGGCTTCGCCCGTGGTATATTATATAGCACTCATCGGGATCCCGTACAAATCCAACGGTGAAAGAATGACTGAAATCGGTTCACTCATTCCTGAGAATATCGATTTCAAACAAAAACCTCTTCAGCTACCTGCTACGCCACCTGTCGGAAATTGGTCGTACCAACTCAGATTTAGAAAAAAAAATTAGCAAAGGTTTATATTCAATGCACAGATTACTGAAATTCAATGACGCAATCTTTGACACATGCCGTCATGTGTCATGTCAAAGCACGAAACGTACGAAAACTCTCAAAAGGGGAATATTTTTCCCCGATTTTGTTACATTCTTGTTTCATGCTCCGCTTCAATGAATAGTAGAGTTACTTTTTATAGCCTAAAGCCTTCCTCAATAAATTGACTATCCAATAGAAAAAGAATCTTTCAATTCGGACCAGTACTTCCCGAGATCCTAGCGTTCAAACAAACAAACAAACAAACTCTTCAGCTTTATAATATTAGTATAGATTACTAAATTGTAGGTTTAGGATAAAGATGTTAAATTTGAGATGGTTTACCAGTTGCTTTTCAATATCCACTTAACATTAATGAAATTATAATTAGAAGGACCTCAACAGTTACCTTGACATTACCACATTAGTTCTAGTATTTTTCCTTTGAATTTCTGAGTTGTTGATTCTAACTTCCTTATTAACTTAAGAAAATTGTAAAATAAATATGTCCTGATGTATTATTGTTGTCTTGATGTGTTTATTGAAATGTAGATGAGACTTCAACAAGAACAAAATTAAAAATTTTGATTAACCCCCGACTACCTCAGATCTCGGATTATCTGTATTACGTTCTACTAGTCAAGCCCTTTCATTTGACACCCATATTGAGGTAGTAGTAAAAAAAAACACATTTCGCCATTTTGTGGTGGCGACCATCTTGGATTTGAAATTTGTTATAGTGTATAGTATTCTACTAGTTAAGCCCTTTCATTTGATACCCATATTGAGGTAGGTTGTGAAGAAATATTTTGTCCGCCATTTTGTGGTGGCGGCCATTTTGAATCGATATTAACTAAACATAGCTAAGAACATCCGCACGGGTATTAACCTTCAAATTAAAAAAACCGCAACGAAATCGGCCCATCTGTTTAAGCTCTACGGTGCCACAGACAGACACACACACAGACAGACAGACAGATAGACATACAGACAGACAGACATCGACGTCAAACTTATAACACCCCTTTTTTTGGTCGGGGGTTAAAAATGATTTTCTTCAAAACTCTTTTTGGACAAAAAAAACTTTACTTCAACTTTTGGTTATGGCTTTTATTGTGGTTTAGCCTCACAATTTCGGCAATGTCACATAGAAAGTTAGACCACAAAAAAAAAAACACAAGATGAAATATACATAATGTAAAGGTAATAATTTTACAGAAAGCTCAATACCTAAATGTTAGATTACCAGTGTGATATATTATATCAAAAGACAAATTTGTATTAAACACCTTTGGTAAAATAAATGGTTTTAAAATACAACTTACTTTTACATATCATTTTAAAACAAAATTATATACAAAGTCATGAAAATACTCCATGCAATGCAGTCAGAGATAACTAACTCTATTCTAGTAGGCTTCTATTTTGAATAATTCTAGACTGTACTTTGTCATTCCATAAACTACCGAGTATAAAATTATACTATTCAGTATATTAATATGTACCTACTTGTTTACTTTTGTGCTATTATTCTTATGAAAATAATTTAATTAACTTTTTCCATTCCATGGAATAGTTATTTGTTATACAAGAGTGCAAAGTTGATTTTTAACCCCCGTCCAAAAAAAGGGGTGTTATAAGTTTGACGTCGATGTCTGTCTGTCTGTCTGTCTATCTATCTGTCTGTCTGTCTGTCTGTCTTTCTGTCTGTCTGTCTTTCTGTCTGTCTGTCTGTCTGTTTGTGTGTGTCTGTCTGTGGCACCATAGAGCTCAAACGGATGAGTCGATTTCGATGCGGTTTTTGTTATTTGAAGGTTCATACCCGTGCGGATGTTCTTAGCTATGTTTGGTTAATATCGATTCAAAATGGCCGCCACCACAAAATGGCGGACAAAATATTTCTTCACAACCTACCTCAATATGGGTATCAAATGAAAGGGCTTAACTAGTAGAATACTATACACTATAACAAATTTCAAATCCAAGATGGCCGCCACCACAAAATGGTGAATTGTATTACTTTTTTGTACTACTACCTCAATATGGGTATCATATAAAAGGGCTTGACTAATAGAGTACTTTGCGCTATGACAAATTTAAATCCAAGATGGCCGCTACCACAAAATAGCGAAATACATTTCTTTGTTCACAACTCCCTTAATATGGGTATCAAATGAAAGGGCTTGACTAGTAAAACGTTATACAGATAATCCGAGATCCGAGGTAGTCGGGGGTTAATCAAAATTTTTAATTTTGTTCTTGTTAACCACATGCTCAATTTTGATGACCAAAAAAGCAAGTGAAGGATTCTAAAATTGAATCACTCGCTGCGCTCGTGTTAATAATAATTCAAATTAGAATCCTGAGCGTAGCAAGGGAATCAAAAGAGCACAAGGTGAAAAATCTTTGCACTCGAGTGCAACACGTAACTTTTCATTCCACCTCAGCGAGGAAATGACTAAATGCTTTTGTCATTTCCTTTTTTTTTTGTCTTTAAAAATTTTTAAATGTTTTTGCGCTAAGCAAATAAAAAAAAAGTAAGTACACCAAGGAGGTTCCGAGTCTGAGTTTTTAACATATTAAAAAAAATGTATGATGCATTTGGCACCAAGGAGGTAGAAATAAATAGGTTGAATTATGTTTTGAATTCAAAACCTCAGTACACACGATGTTCTAAATTCAAATTTATTTTAACCTCTAGAGGGTAAAAACTACTTTTGCGCCCTGATATCGAGGAGCAAAAGTACCTACTCTTTCCGAGCTGGTGGGATGAAAAATATTTTTTACTCTAAATTTATAATGATTTTATTTTTTGATAGAACTAAATGCGACAGCAACAGCTGCCTAATGCTTATCATGAGTCTTAGCATGAGCAGCCCACTAAATGTTCCCACTACTGGGACACCGGGAGGACAAGTCAAAGAGGAGAAGTCAAAGCCATAATCCACCACCCTGGGCCATACCCTCTTCACTGCTTTTAAGTTAGCGACATTTTTACGTACATGACATGGAAATGCAGCGAACTTACCTTGTTTTCCCTACTAGACTTATAAAATGAGCCTTACTTGTTAGTAATTTATACCAAATTGTTTTTTCTAGGACAGAGATCTGTAGAAGCATTTGCAGATTTCATAAAAAAGCAGCTCACGGACTCGATTGTCGAATTCAGTACAATCAAAGAACTGTTGGACTTGAGTGATGAAAAGAGACACATAATAGCTTACATGGACCGGCGGGACCAGCCAGAGTATGAAACCGTGAGGAGGGTAGCCGCTAGTCTCAAGGATGAGTGCCTGTTTCATGCTGGATTTGGTGATGCTTCACAACAAATGCATCCAGCAGGTAAAATGATTAAATCTATATAAACTAAATAAACTACTATCCGTCAGCTAAATCGTGGAATAATATGTGACACATATTTTTCTTTTATCGTATTATTAAAAATGATCATCGAATTTCCAGAGTGGAGGATTGTGGCGTCACTTGTGGGTAAACGTCGTACCATCAAGTGATGTTATGCGAAACTTAGCACTCCATCTACGTAATTTTTTTGTTTAAGAAAAAAAAAAATGTGTACATTATTTTTTAACAATCTAACCGACGGACTAATCAGTATTTTTAAGTCTTCTCGCCTATCTGGTCTGTTTGGGTCTGGTGTGGTTCAGGTAAGTATTAAAGCCTGGCGTTCTGGCCTGTAGAGTTCTGGCGTCCAGAACTCTACAGTATCTATAGTCAGGGTCTTCTATCAAGGAAAAGATTGACCTCATGCTGGAATAAGCCGACGACATATTTTATTCTCGATAGATGATTTTCTTAGGCTTTGCTAAGGCTAAGAACTCACGAAGCGATTTTCACCCGCTCACGCAGCAGTTGCGGAACTACGATTTTATTTCTAGTCTCAAGAGACCACTTATTTTCGCGGTTTCGCAGCCGCCGCAGTTGAGATTATCTAACGCAAACGTGGCGGGCGATGATCGCAAGACGTGTTAACGATCACTTGAGGCCCAACCAACGCCAACCAACCACAGAGCGCCCAGGCGCTATCCATCGCCAAGTCTACGGGCGACCGCGGCCCGTGAGGTTCTACTAGTTGCCCGCCGGCGCCGTTGCAAGGTGAAAATAACGACTAATCGCATCGTCTTCCATGTCGTCGGTGTAATAGATAAAAAGTCCCAGTGTGCCGGGACGGCCGAGTGTTTCATCGCCGTTTAAGCCGGTGAATTGACAAACTCGCACATTGTTCATAAAAATACTCAGAGGTACAAGCAGGGTTCTGTATTAAACTAAAGTGGTATTAAAGCAGATTTTAATTTATTATTATTCTAGTTCTTGTAGAGGCAACACAGTGCTCTTCCAAGTCGAGGCCTATCATCTTTTTCTCAAGTTACGTTATTCAAGAATTCTTAATATCTCTATGCATAAGTAGGATAAAACATACATATTATGTATTGAAAACACTACACATAACTTAATGGCGATCTAAATTATTATTTAATTACCTCAAAGTTTTAGCAGTGTTCCGAGAACGGCTGTGGTCACAAGAAGACTGAAGAAATAAATTGCAAGTTGTCTGAGAAGCGTGGACATATCTATCTACCCTTATGTGTTCTCAAAAAATCGAAAATTTATCTCCACAGCACACAACACTAAACTCAAATTAAAATAATAATTCAGATCACGATTAAGTCCAGTGCAACGTTTTCCATATGAGTTCAAATCGTGAGAGTTTAAAACTATAATTACATAAAATTAATATTTTCAGGTCAGCCAATCGTCGTGTTCAGACCGGACAAGAAAACCTCCACTGATGCCGACGAGACATACATGGGATCTCTGCTTAACTTCGATGATTTGTACGCCTGGGTACAGAAGAAATGCATCCCGCTAGTTCGTGAAATCACGTTTGAGAATGCTGAGGAATTAACCGAAGAAGGATTGCCATTCCTGATTCTGTTCCATCACCCATCTGACACAGAAAGTATTAAGAAATACAAGGATATCATTTCAAGAGAACTGGTGACTGAAAAACGTGAGTTAATTTTTTTATACATTTTACAAAAGTTTAAATTAATTTAAAACTCTATAAAAATAAAATATGAGTTTGCTTGCATCAAACAATTGAATCAATTTGGATAAATTTGAATTGTGGCTTGGATTGTACTCAGGTGCAGGTGATGCTTCAAACTTGAAGTCAGCAAATGATTCAGTGAATTAACATATGGGGCATTTCACGCCAAGCGGACAATCAAAAAACAAGGTCGTGAAGTCAGTTATACTTCTAGTAGTCGTGGGTGTTACTAATTTTTTTTTAGTGACGCTTTATTGCCGAGAGCTTTTAAAAATTAGTAAAATGAAATTATGACTTTTTTTAATATTTGTTGTTTCTAATAGTCAAAAGGTTGTACTTTTTAATTTTTTTGTCGAATTCGAAATTTGAATTATTTTACGTATTGTAAACCGGAATTGAACATTTCAAATCGATTTTTGAGTAAATTGGACAATTAAAAAATATATTTTATCCTTAAATTAAAGCTATAAATGTAGTAAATCTACACAAAAAAAATGAGATCTCTCATAGTTTACGACTTAGAGCAAATAGAGTACATACACATAGCTAAGAGCACGTTCAAAGCAAATCGGTTTTATACGTTAAGATGATAAAAAACTAAGCTATTAATATTTTATTTCTTCATTATGACATGCGAAAATATAAAAATAAACGATCTTTTAATAAAATATAATAAACAATATAAAATTCGAAATTTGAATTTTTTTACGTATTGCAAACCGGAAGTGTACATTTAAAATAGATTTTTGAGTAACTTCGACAGCTTTTTAAAAATATTATTGTTATTCGCCAGGAAGCGGTAACCGAACACCATAGAAAGACATATTAAAACAAAATTAGGAAATAGTAACGCGCCCAGTTAATGAGCGGTCAAAGTTTCAACTTCTGGACTTTTACACATTACCGAGACATCCAGTGTCATATAGCTCTTTTTCTGGCAAGTAACATTAATTAGAACAATTGTGTTTTTATTAGTTACTCTTTTTCTAGATACGTGATAGCGTTACAGAAGCGTTTCAACGTCGCATCCGTTTTTAAAATTACTATTTTGTACGATCTTGTTATTATTATTACAAATGCTTAAATTCATATTGTTAATTATATTTCATTTTAAAAAATAGTTTATTTTATATTTTCGCATGTCATAATGAAGCAATAAAATATTAATAAGATAGTTTTTAGCATCTTAACCTATAAAACCGATTGCTTTGAACGTGCTCTTAGCGATGTGTATGTACTCTATTTGCTCTAAGTCGTAAACTATGAGAGATCTCTTTTTTTGTGTAGATTAACTACATTTATAGCTTTAGTTTAAGGATAAAATATATTTTTTTAATTGCCCAAGTTACTCAAAAATTGGTTTGAAATGTTCACTTCCGGTTTACAATACGTAAAACTATTCAAATTTCGAATTCGACAAAAAAATTAAAAAGTATAACCTTTTAACTATTAGAAACAACACTATTTAGTTTTTTTTAATAGTTAATTGATACAAATAAGAAGCATAGAAAAATATCATAATTAGCTAAAAAAATCATAATTTAATTTTTAGCTAATTGTTAAAAGCTCATACATAACTCGGCAATAAAGCGTCACTCGAAAAAAAAAAATTGTGTGTACACACCCGCGACTACTAGAAGTATAACCACAGATCAGAAAATAGTTACTTCGTAACAGATGCATCACTGCCATACAAAAGCGCAAATACCTACACGATAATAACCTAAACTTTCGTAAACTACTTACCTACTGTTACTTGCAAGTAAAAATACACCTTTGCACAAGCACGCAAAGTTGAGAATATCGTGCGCCCCGTGTGGCTTGTCGTCTGCTTACGTCACTGACCAAACGTGCTAGGGTTGTACAAAATATGATAAGATGATAAAAAACTAAACTGCAAATTGTAATTTTCTTTATTGTTTATTTAAATGGAATGAAAATGAAAAAAAAAATGTTTATTATCTCAATAACGAAAACCAAATCACAAGAAAAGCTACAAAACCTAGCGTCTACCGCCTTAAAGTTATTAAAACAGTTTCACGCGCTCCGGATGTTAAATACAAAGCGACAATATATACAAAGAATACATATATGTGACAATAAATAGGTACAAAGAATGAATACTTAACATGTTTTGTTAGTGTGAACTGATCCCACACTATGGTGACCTGTTTTGTGGGATCCAGGCTAATTTATGCAAGTAAAAATAGACTGAAATGACTAAAAATAGATATTTTATTTTATTTTCAAACAATTAAATTTTCTCCAAAAAACAAACTTTCAGATACTTACTCGAATTCTAGAATTTTATAATTTTGGCTAAGTTTATCATCACGTCATACAGATATAATAGATATATTAAATGTATATATATATACTTATGCTTTACATTTACATACCATTGCAATTTTTTCAACATACCTGCGTAGCGATTCACAATCCATTCGGTTCGGGCTGAGCCACGGAAACTGGCCGCTACCGACTGGGACGAGCAATTTGCGATTCACAACGGAGATTCCGATTAGTTTTGACGTTTCCAACCGACTACCAGCTGTTTCTATTCGGTTGAGATTCGGACAGCTTTTTTTATCGTGGATAGCTAAATCCGATTTTCAGATTATTGTATTTACTGAAATTTTCTCTGTTTTTCTCAATATGTTTGTTAGATTATGGACACTAAACGAGTTTTTGTTAAATTAAATGCATAAATATACTTTTGCTTTACATACCATTGCAATTTTTCCAACATACTGTATTGCTATTGCAGCCATCCACAATACAATAACGCCGCGACATTATTTATGCGCGCACTCGGCGTTCGTACGCACGTCAGTTTGGGCAAGCGGCCGGCGCCCCTGTGATTTTAGTACACCCGGGTGGACCTGAACGAGTAGGTTAATATCGCGCGCCGTATAGCGAGTGGTGAGGGTGTGGTATAACTGACCAGAGTATAAACAAAATTCACGACTTCATATTTTTTTGTTTGACCGCTTGGCATGAAATGTCCCATGTATTATTTCAAGTAATTTCTATGCCCTGTAATTTATCTAGAAACATTACACCTTAAACCGGAACACAGTGTAGTTTGCATCTTACTGCTGGGCGGTAAAATAACTGGTAAAGGTGTAGTATTTCCCCAGACCAGATTTTTATTTATAGGAGATATAACATTACATTACACAACCTTATTAGTGTAGAAACTAGAATAGATTTAATTCTTACAAATTAATTTTATGTTATTTATTTAGAAATGTCCGATTAAATAGTATTTGTTTTAAAATAGCATTTCAATTCAACGTTGCTAAGTTCGATATGCATGTTGAAGTTAACAAATTGTTGAGGCAGACTTATTAAGGCTACGTCGGGAGCGATAAGCTAATCGGAAGATTAAACTGCGAGGTTCATTATACGGTAGATGACGAATAAAATACCGTGAACGTGTTTAATCGGCGGGTTACGTGTTATTTTTGCCGTTTGACTATATATATCAATAGCTACTAATATTTTCTTAGAATTAATAGTATTTAAATTAACGTTGACTCAACTAATGTGATAAGAATGTCTAGGCTGTGTGAATGACGCAGGTTTTTCCTGATGGTTGAAATTTTTGTGTCTTCAATTCGAGAGTGAATCGGTTTCTTCTAGGCTAGCAGTAAGCACGCCCCATCGTAAACCTTATTGTCGCCTAACATCAGGCGAGATAACGGTCTAATCTAATTAATTTAAAACAGGTTTTTTTTACAAATTAGCTAATTTTCATAATGTCAGTTGATTTGGATTCACTTGACTTTATCCTGTCGAAAATAATTCTGAGTTGCGTCACAGGTGGCGTTAATGTTTCATTTTGTTTATTTTTAAACAGACAAGGCGCAAATTTTGTTTTTTTTTGTCCTGTTTGAAACAAGCTACCAGTGAATATTTGTTTCCTATAGAACCAGTACGAAATCAACCACGCCCTGCGCAAACGTAAACATTTTTTGTGTCCTCCATTGGACTGGTAAACGTATGTACCGAAGTGTCTAAGAACAAAAATGAGTTATAATTAAAGCTATTCTACAAAATATCTAACTAACTACTTACTTACTAAGAACATCTGAATTATCTATAGACCGTTAAAGGTTGTTAGATAATCAAGCTCAAAAGTCGAATCATCCAGTCAAAAGCGTGTTCAGCAAGCTGATGGCATTACCAGCATAAATGGCAATGCCTGTACGTGGAGCCAAATAAATGCCATCACTTTGGTCACGCATCGCGTTACACGTGTTTGTTTTGCTAAATAAATTTGATAAGCCTTCGTCAATGTTAATAATAATAATTTATATTTTTTTTACACTACATACATAATCTGCCTACCTGCACCTAGCCAGGGTGATGAATTATGGAGTTGACTTCTTTCTTTAGATACAGATTAAAATGTAAGTTTCGGAAGGTAATAGTGGAGAGCGTCAAGTGTCATTTGTATTAGGCCCCTCTATAAAAATAAGTGTGAACTTTTCTACGAACTCAAGTATAGTCATTACTTCTGTTCTTTATTCCTCGTGCTAAGAAATCTAAACTATAGAATAGATAATATCTTCAACGCAAGAAGTATTAATCTGAAGTCAGTTATGTTTACTAAAATGTTGAGTAGCTAACTTCAGGTGGTCGGTTTTTCGAGACGGGTGTACGCTTGCGCGTCTTAAAAATTTTCTATGATACTTTTTCCATAACGCGCCAAACGAGATATAATTTCAAGATAAAAAAAGACAACGAGACATTTTATGTTTCCCGCGGAATATCAAATGTTATAATTATTTGCTTATCTTTCTTTCACATAACAATACTAAAGCCTTGATTGAATATTTACACAGTCGTGTCATGTTTAAGTACGTTTAAGTACTTTCACTCTTGAATTGAAGGAGTCAAAAAGATAATATATGTTATTTTGGTGATTATATGCGATGCGTTGAAAATTTGTTGCTTTTTAGCAAGAAATTTTCATAGATTTTTTAAAGCGAAAAGTTTTGGAAACATTTGACATTGATGAATTCCAAATATGTCTTTGATTGAATTTGTTTATTTTTCGGTACTTTTTTGGTAGAATAATTATTAATTATTGGCAAAGGTGGCAGACTATATACCTAAGTGTAGCAGAACGGCGGACAGTAATATAATTTAAAACAATATATTATATTTTAACATAGCCGAATGTTCTTTCTACAGATCATATGAGTTGTTTCTAATTAATCTTATATAAAAAAAAATGTCACGATGTTTGTGTTTTACTCCGAAAGCGTTCGACCGATTTTTAATATTTTCTGAAATCTTTTTGTATGATAATAAATAAATAAATATTGGTGATCACACACAACACCATCTGACCCCAAACTAAGCATTGCTGTTCATAAAGGTCATAAAGTTTTTTAAATCGCGTTTTTATTATTTTTCTTTAACAACAACAGTTTCCAAACGATTTATCCGTCCTTCATTGTCGTAAACTCATTGACATGATGTGACGCGTTTCTTTGACATTTCATTAGGAAGATTAGAATTTATGCAGGAGGGACGTTTGCAGGCTAAGATAGTATTTAAAATATTGCTAATATTCTTGTAGGTCCAACTTAATTTTTACAAAGGTGTAGAACAAGAAAACTATTAAAAAAAAACTACTAAAAATAACGAATCATAAACTGTATTGATGACCATAGGTCTGTACGAGTACTACGTACCCATACCGTAATACAGTATATGTAAGGTATAATAGACTTATTTGCATAGCATGGGTACAATATCGGTTTCGAAAGTAGGTCACCATACACTGCCTTTTGGCATACAAAATATACAATAAACGGATTGATATTACCTACAAAATCAAATCATCAAATTCATTACACAATTTAATAAAATAAAACACATTCAAAACAAAATTAATTAGAGTACAGAAAATAATAACAATAAATACAATATGGATGAAGTAAGATTCGACTAACATTTTACTCCTACGATGTCAAGCAACCTTGAGATGGATATGTTTTTCTCGAAAGAATACCGTTGAGCCGAGTAGTGTATTGTTCTCTGGGAGAGGTCAAACAAAGACATATTTGACACCTTGACACGCGCTATAGAATCCGAACATCAATGTGTATCGTTTGTCGTCATAGCTTCAGGTTCAGCAATGAGAGAAAGACTTATACTTAGCGGTTCTTATTTGTTTGTGTATGTCGTAATTGTTTTGAAAAAGATTTACTGCTGTACTAAATGTTACGAGTCCAATTAGAACCGGTATTTATCCTACTGAGTTGTTTTTTTTACCATTAGTTTATGTTTCGGTACCATTTCATATTTATGCGAAGAAAGACCGTATTCTACATCCAGGTTGGTTTTGTGGTGCAACTTTTCTACAGTAAAAAAAAATTCAATCAATTTTCTAAATCAATAGCAACTTACAAAATTTAAGTTTACTTCCATATTTAAAATCCGTCAAAATCAATATCATAATTACAACAATCTGATATACCTCCACATTTAAAGTCCTGTTTAATAATACCTTTATACAATCTGCATACATACATATGTATTTCCTTCCGGATTTGTTCTTTTCATTGCATTTGACTAAATATTGTTTTCAAAAATAAATATAAATGTTTTACTATGCTTTTACAGAGAACATAAACTTCCTGACTGCGGATGGCGTCCGGTTCGAGCATCCACTGCACCACCTGGGCAAGTCCGTCTCGGATCTGCCGCTCATTGCCATCGACTCCTTCCGCCACATGTATTTGTTCCCGCGCTACAGCGACATGGAGATACCCGGGAAACTCAAGCAGTTCCTGCAAGACCTCTACTCTGGAAAACTACACAGGTAAGACACACTTACAGACCTGCAGTTGTATAACTGTTGTTGTAATGTTTGATGGCTGGCATAGTTGCGGCATAGCTGGTAGGTGGTAGGTGGCATGTATAGGCTGGGGATTCGATTCACACACCCAGTGCAAATATTTTTGTGTTGGTTAATACAAATATTTGTACTGTATCTAGGTGTTTCTATTTATAATAAATTCTTTTTATTCTATTTAAAATAATAATTAACTACATTTGGAAATAATAGTAGGGTTATTGTAATTGATACAATACACATAAACAGCCCATTTTTGTGTCCCCTCTGTAATATATATAATGCCATGTTATATAGGTTCTACCTAGTTCAGGCTAATAAAATTAATAAATGTACCTGTTTATAGCTGATATAAATATTGTATAGTTAAGATCTATTTTTATTGATTTTTTAAATATATATTTTGTAACAACACCATAAAAATCATCAGAATAGAAATAAATAATATCAGCAAGAGTATACCTTCACCAACAGCATACTTATCAATGTCTATTGTTTTATTGGAAACCACTGATAAAATTCACGATCTCGTCTGTGATAACGTATACCGATAACATTAAGTGCTTCGTAAATGTATTTTATCAAATCATTATGGCAGGTTTGCGTACCTCTCTACATAAAATCAAAGTTAAGTTTGCAGAATAATTTGAAAGTCATTGTTACAATAGCAATAATAAAATTTTCTCTTCATGAAATAGCATGGCCACAATAGTAAGCAAGTTTTAACTAAATAAACTAATTTATAAATAAATAAATAAATGTGATTGGGCCAAATTATTTGCCATAACGAGGAAATATTTATTTATTGGATTGGTACTCGGTCGCTGGGATCAAAGGCCGGAGGGTCTACCGCCTAACTAGGACTGTCTTAACTTTTTGCTCTCTTTTCTTTCCGCTTGAAATGATAGAGACCGCAATAGAAAAGCCAATGCCGATTTACATAGTTAGGCGGAAGAAGGGCGGGAGTTCTGACTCTTGGCACTGGCAGTGACATAGTAGAGGTCCCGCGGCTCGATTCCAAAGTTCCTTTAGTCGGTACGGGGACCACTGCAACTCGGGTCGAACCCGACGTAATCCGCCGTTTCCCAGGCACTGGTATGCGTAAAGACAGGCATTTCACCCACACTAAAAAAGATAGTTGATACATTACTGATATACTGACTGTGTTTTCTGTGTATAATAAGTAGTTATGTATTTAAAAATACATATATAACTATTATATCAGCTATCTGGCTAACAAGCTTAGCTTAGTTTGGGGTCAGATGGTGTTGCGTGTGAAGTGTCCACCAATTACTGACTAGCTGCGCCCCAAAACCTCGTGGCGTGAAAACTCGTGTAATTTCCGTTCTCCTAATTTTTCCGATATTAAAAATAGCCTATGTGCTATTACAGGCAACGATCTAGCTGCGATCGAAATTTAAATGAGATTCGGTTAGTCGTTTTCAACAAACATCGGAACATTCAAACTTTGTCATTTACGATATTAGTTATTGTGGATATTATTGCGATGTAAGATATGAAACATCGAAATTATATGTATGGAATTTAGAACAGCGACTTAACAGGAATTTATTCTTAAGGTTATCCATAAGTTCTTATGTCATCATAATTTTGAATATAACTTTTTACTTTCCAGGGAATTCCACTACGGGCCCGACCCGAACCAAATAGACTCCCAGGGCGACGTGAAGGTGACCACACCGCCCGAGTCCACCTTCAAGAAACTCGCGCCCTCCAAGAACAGATACACGCTACTACGGGACGAGTTATAAATTCACTAACTTTATTAGGACACTCAATTTGCGCCTGATTTATATTTTGAACTTTAAAACAAACTGAATTGTGTTGATTTTGCCATGACTGCAAACAAATTGTCAGGACTAAAATTGTTTGTGTCTGCTGTTTGTAATAAGTGAGAAATAATTTGTGTATTTTGTATTCATCAATTTTATTTTGTCTCTGCAGATACAACGTTTTTATGGTTGTACGAATGACAATACTAGTACTACTGTAGAATTTATGTCGTCGCTCGAGAGTTTAAAATGGTATTTTTTTCTCTATTCACAGTGACGTATTACACATTATTCTGTAATTGGAAGTGAAGTTGTAAATTAAACCATATGACTATGGTTTGTGGACTAATTTCAACGATTAGTCATATTCTCCCTTCTTTAATTCACATCCAAGCACTATTGTGTACTCAACAAAGTGGTACTTATTGTTTTGTTTTGTGGAGGTTAGCATTTTAGCAATTTCTCAAATCCTTCGAGTTCAGAACGAAGGTGACGATTTATCTATCCTCGCCAATTTACTAGAAATTCCGTTAAACGCGTTACTTTTGTATATAATTCAAATTTTACAAAATTACTAAGTACTGACATAGAATAGAGTTCTAATACCTTCCGTGTTACGAGAACCATTATTATTTGAAAATGTTTCAACGTGATAATATTTTTATCAGATGCTGGATAAGAGATTTATTTTTTACCAACATGAATTAAAGGGCTTAGAGATATAATATCTTAGATCTCTGGGCGACAAGCGCAGTGATGATAGGTAATGATTTGGACTCTTCATGTTCCAATAGCTACGTGTCACTGTGACGTTATAAGGCAGGCATGTTGTAAGGCCACATGTCCTGATCGTCTCGTCACTCTATACAATAAAAATAAAACTGCCTGAAAGTATCAATGAAAATGTATAAAATTACAGAGCGCCCTGATAAAAATTCCACCAAGTGACATCATTGGAAAACTAACTCTTACTTGTCAGCATAAGGTACAGATTCTCGTATCCTAAACGGAAGGCATGTTGTGGAAGGTGGAAAAGTATGTTCTTATGACTTGAAAATCTCCAGTTGTTATGAAAACTGTAAAATATTTACAAAAAAATGTAAATCAGGCCTTAGTTTAAGTCACCCT
The DNA here is from genome assembly GCA_017562165.1 of Ectropis grisescens. Classification (NCBI taxonomy): domain Eukaryota; kingdom Metazoa; phylum Arthropoda; class Insecta; order Lepidoptera; family Geometridae; genus Ectropis; species Ectropis grisescens. Next base: position 11,326,011 of record CM029776.1, on the reverse strand, counting down.
TTAGATACTTGTATAAAATAATTTTATCACGTTTTATTACTAAATTCATTGAATTTGTTTCTTTTACATATGTATATTTATTTAAATCGGATGTTGTGAATATTTATGTAATCTCAAAATGAAGTGCCGTTTCACTTCGGAATTTCGTTTAAGATTCAAAATGTGTTAACTTAGATTAGACCTACGGCTTTATTACTTTTGTTCTGAAAACTCATGTTGTCTCGTTTGTGTGAGGAATATAAAAAGGTTGGAGTAAGCGAGAAGACACTATTAGGCGTCTAGTTTAGTTGCCTATGTACGAGCGCACGTAATTACTTTGCGCGATTATCATGATTTATATTACATCGCGTTTGGGAGCCTCAGTTTCAAAATCCTTCAGAAGTTAAACTATTAATGATATTGTAACGGTATAAACCACTAGATGTGCCCTCCCAAACTTCAGGCGCACGGGATTATGTCACCGTTGGGAAGAATGAGCTGACTCTTCCCGTTTTAGTCGGTTGTAAGAAGCGGTGAACGCCGGACGTTTTTACCTATCACTATTCGTTCTTACCAACCAAAATAAGTAGAAACACTGCTTATCGCGCCGATAGCGATTCTAGGGGTCAATTCAATTTAACTTTGTCATTGTTGCGAGAGGGAAAGACCGATGCCTGCAGGCCTGTGCAAACATACAGATTACGAAACTACCAAGTTTGTATGTGTGTATGTCGTCTTGTGTGTTTCTTAACATTGTAATGAACTATGCTCTCAATTAAAACTTACGCCTTCCCTTTGACATTTAAGTTGAAGGTTTGCGGTCTAACGTGTAATCGTCACAATGCAAGTTGGTACTTTTTGCAAAGATGTTCAAAAATGCGGCTTCCGAACGTCAGATTGTCAACACTCTAGAGTTTGTTTGACCATGATTGCTCCATCCGACGCTTATTATACTATCTAAAGCTAAATAACACACACAACACACAGAATAAAACTGACCGCGATAAACGTACTAAATGTTCTAATAGTGTTTATAATCCAACCAACATTTTTATTGTTTTTCATAAATGTAATATAAAGAATACTGTCAACTTCTTATAAGCCAGAAAGAATACGTTAATGGGACAACGTTAAAATTTTATTTATACAATTTCTTGTACACTGTTTTATTTGTCTCCAGTCTTTTAAAATTAGTTATTATCACGCTTGACTTTTCCCATATAGATTTATTTTTATTGTTTTATCAGCTTATCAATGAAATTCGCATGTATAATTCACGTAACTATTGTATAGCTCGATTATAGAAGTGGAAATGTATAAATTAAAACTATGTTTACGAAACATTTGTGCACATTGGCTCTAAGTAAAACTATAGTATGAATGAAATACATTTAATTAGGTATTTATTCGTAAATTAAAACTAATGAATTTGTACTAAAGAGGCATGACCTTGTTATCTAATTTTCTAAATATAACCCAAGGCTTAGTTTCTAAGAGATGAATTTGTCCTCGCGACAGTGTTAAAATGTAAAGTGAAGGAATTATGCTATGAAATGGAACTACATAAATATAAACTGAGCAAATTTAAGAGCCATCCATACACTACATCACACGATTTTTTTTTGACATTCTCTTGTTTCTTTCATGTGTTGAGTAGGACATATAAAAAGTAGTGTATCTGCTTCGTCAAAATGTAAAAGCGGCTTAATATTAAAAAGTACTCCTTCATATGTCCAGCAATATTTATTTATTTTGTTATTATAAATAATGTCGCGGATTCTCGATACTCGTCAGTCTACCTAAGTAAACTACAAGGCGAGACCGAGAAAGAACAGGGCACGAGTTTCAGTACGCATCGTCTTATTTGATCTGGGCTCAGTGTAGTGGCTCATTGAGTACAAAAAAAAGGTTTCGCTTACAAACTCTTGGAATGTCCTACCCAATAGTCATAGATAGTAAATTGATTTCGCATCGTGTACATGTGCCATGTCACATTGATCTGACACTTGTGACTCTTTTAGTTGTGATGTATGTAAGGTTGGACTCTTCCTAATATTCTCAACTCAAAGTCTATCTCATCATTTTGGTACACATCAATCAAGACCGTAAAACAGTTAAGGCAGCCAATCTGCAATTCATACGAAAATAAATATGTGACAAAAGTTTGTCAGTGATGTATACTTTCGTGTTTGATTTTGTTTCACAAAACCTCTGCAGTTTTGGGAACAAATGAATTGTTCCTAAAACTGTGGAGGAAGGATGAATCCTGAGGACTCTGTCAACGTCGCGTAGACGTCGCTGGATACGGAAGATATGGTTCCATTTACGTCCGCTAGGAGCGCTGTTATATATTCCAATGCTTTTACCGAAAACAGTGGTGCCCTAGTGTCTAGAACGTCCGAATTCACAATCGTTGAGTTTTAGGTTTGAACCCCGACTGCATCTTTGGACTGAATATTTACCACTAGTTTAACGGTAAAGGAATCTTAAGGAAACCGTAGTGTTCAAAGAAAGATCTTTCGAGAACATTTGTGACATGCGCTAACTCGCCACTTAATTAGCGTGGTGCTATCCGCCACACATGGCCAGCGTAGTAGATTAAGACCTTGGCTCCGTCGTCAGCTCCGAGTCCCAGCTGTGGGAACATAAAATGGACTGATTATACCAGTTTTGTATTTGTTAGAGTGTACACGATATAAACGGAGTCTTTTGGTGGTTTAGTGTTGGTTTGGTTTGGTGTTAGTGTGCTGTTTTTCCTCCAGTTAAGTTACAAATATTCGCCCCGGAAATTACACCACACCCTTTAGCTACACCAGTGGCCCTAAGGTTGCTTAATTTCAGTGCTAAACAAATTCCAAAATGATATATAGGTATGTTATTAGGAAGTATTATTATCCACTGTTGTGTTAATCAAAATTTATATAATCTTTTATTTCTACATTTTCTAAATTGATACACAATGTTTTAATAAACTATATTCCAATTTACTCACCATTCGGTGGCATTGTACTTCTTGCTTGTTTTAATAAATTTTTTCAAGTTTTTTTTTTAAGAATTCGAATTTAACATTCCTGAAGCTATGCGCGTAGTCGTCTAAATGTAATGTGAACTGTAAGTTGTACAAATGTGTCTTGTGCCGTGTGTTGTATTAAATTTTTCGAGCCTTAATTATCTGTTTTTTTAAACTCCTTTTTTGCCCGTACTACATACATAGAAAAAGAACCATTTATAATGAGTTCTCTATATTTCAGGTTTTTACCAAAGTTGGTTGTGCTAATCAAATGTATCAATAATATCTTACTACTGATGCTGCGCCGCGCGGTGGAATTTGTTAATTAGTGTTTTTGTTAGTTTTGGAATTAGAGATTTTTAAAGTCGCGGTGACTTTAAAAATCACTAATTTTAACGAGATAAAAGTAGAATCCGATGTGTTCATTCAGGTAGGTATAAACTAAGTGTAACTCCATTACTTACCTACTCACGGCGAATTTAATTGAAATCTGTTCAGCCGTTATAGAAATATGTGGGAATAAACATACACACTTACAAACACACAGACTTGCGCCTGATTGGCGTATTTCAACCTAATCTGTCCAATTCTTCCTACGTCACAGACCTACAAATATCCTAGCTTTTGCATTTTAATTTTATACTTAATATTGGTAGGTTTTGAAATACAATTCCGTAACTGCTTTGGCAAGTCAGGACGGGGCAGAAAGGATGTTCCTATTGGATAGGGACAATATATACCGCTATGGACAAACTTGCTGTAGGGCTATACAAAGCGGTCAAGGAGATGCGCAGTAGACGATATTGATGACAAAATACCGAAATACATACGTTACAATACTAAGCCCTGACTTTAGATATTTCATACAACAAAACAACTTTCGAAACAACCAGTTCCATATTTTGTCTCGAGGCAAGCGCTTGCGTCTGGCATCCGCATGAGAGCAAGTATACCCTTTTGTTGGAGAAGGTTCAAAAGGCCTTCCTCAGGTATTTGTACAAGGGCCTGTATGGATATTATCCGTTTATGTATCCTACAAAATTCTTGCTGGGATCGCTGGGTTATAACTCATTAGAAGTTAGACGATCTTATGACCAGCTGACAACAATATGCAAAATACTTCGAGGGAGAATTGATGCACCGGAACTCTGTAGCCAGCTATCATCCTTATTTGTTCCCGATAAGCATCTCCGGGGTAGAGGGCACCAGCTGTTTGCTCTCCCTAGCTACTAGTTCCTATAGTGATAATGAGTGAGTGATGGAACACGATCGTAAGCCTTAGGTATTCAATAATTAATTATTAAATAGGCATAGAAACAATTATTTTATAAGAACATTAGAGTAACAAGTAAAAAACTTAAGAGTTTTAAATTAAATCGCTCATCACAGATTCTACAAGGAAAAAATTGCTAATGAGACCCAGCATCCAAAAGTTCCGAACCCCAACCGACATCAAAAATGTGTCACCTTTAGATCGTTCCGTATCACTTGTTGTGTAAAACAAACTGCTCCAAAAATAGTTTTTACAACATTTTACTGATGTAGAGTAATTTCGGCTGTCAGTGGTCAGAGGAACGGAGCGTTTGAAAGCGCCGCGTCTCTGCGGGAAGCCAGAGCGATACGCGGAATTTCTTTACCTACTTTTAGTTTTTTTGTGTCTGACTGATCTTCGAGGGACATAGTTGGCTATAAACTGACTTTGTTGTACTTTTGTGCCAATTTCGATAATATAAACGACAAGGCAAACATCGTAACAATATGGAGAAGATACGCTAAATTGAATGTCAAATTTATGGCAGAACATTCTAATCAAAGTAATAGACACCTGCTTTGGATTTTATAGATAGATCTACGAGTATAGGTACCTAGACTACTACTAGATCTACTCGTAATTTAGATATTCGTGTTTTGCTATACCGACATAACTATCTTGGTTCGTTCGTAGTCGTAGCGCCAGGTTCAAATACCTACTTCATTACTTAGGAAGTAGGTAGGTAGGTAGTGATTAGTAACATGTTTTAATCTTCAATAAGCTCATGTTTAGCGTTATTGTGTCTAATGGATGGACAAATAGATATTCCTAAAATAAATTATGTACATACCTTGCCACATGATAAAGTAGGAAGGTTTACTAAACTGTAACCCGTAAGTAGAACGTTGTAGTCTATAGCCATCACCAGAAGAGAGAGAAACTCATCAGTTCAAGCATTATCTAAGCTGGACATCATGCCAATGAAATAATAAATATCTTGAATATTGAAATGAAATCTACATTAATTTATCCTTTTTCGGTGCTTATAAGTGATTGTGTAACGTTTTACATTCAAATCAAGCTAGAGTACCTAGAGTTTACAACTGTGTACCTATGCGGACCTGCGTCTGTGTCAATAACAGGTACAATTGGTGATCTTGTTACACCATAACAATGGCTAAACCAATCTTTACTCTTTCACGGATAAGCAAACCTAATTATGACACTTTTAGCGTCGCTACTTTCGTTCCATTCTTTCATTTTACTGTGTCAAATTCTTAGTGTTATTGTGCCATCTGCACAGTTAAGTTGGTAAAGTTATTCAACATTTTATGGGAAACTACGGAATTCCGATCAGATAGCAGCCACCATCCGTTTCTGTACAATAGTGAAATGTGATGTGCAACCTGCACGAAGTTTTTGTAGGTGTCAAATTACTTTAAAAAATCAAATAGCGTAGCAAATGTTGCTTTTTTGGTGTAATGAAATGTGAATCTTCGATGGTATTATTACGATGAGATTTTTTTTGTTGTATTGTATAGAAGAGCCTTCAGTTTGCTTGGCTACGCAGCCAACTATTTATTTGTAAGTCCCGGATACCTTGTGTGATGCAGGCGCGGTCCCAGCCTCGAGGGGTCACCAGAGATCAGGTTTTTCACAAGTAGAAATACAATAAATCGAGCAAAAATACTTTACTAGTATCCCCAAGATTTTAGTAGTTCCCGTTCTATTTGTTTTCCGCGTTAAAAATAGTCTATATACTATTAGATATTTTTAATTTTCTTAGATTTTTGTTTAACTTAGTCGATTTTGTAATGTCCCCGTGACCCCCCCTACGCATGGTGTGATGTAAACTTGATTTTTATTTGAATTAAACTTATCACATTAATTCAAATAAGTACCTAGGTACTTACTTAGCAAGACTCCTAATGAGAACGTGAAAATTAACACATGAAAAGCTCTATCATTTTCTGACAGACTCCAACTCTACCACTCAGTCTGAATATTGTGAATACTTATCAAACGCATTAAGTAATCGATTATCGTTACAATCTATTAACGATACGATCAAAACAGCGAATTTTTTGCATCAAATATAATACACCATAGATAAAGTAGGTACCACAGACTAATTAGAGAGATACCATACCTATGTATACTCTTTGTACCTCTCTTTGTACAGGTAAGTGAGTATGGAAAATGGAAAGGTTTACCTAATGTATCATTTATGGTGCCGATTAACACGTTTGTCGTGGAAGAAGAAGGAACCAGCGTGTTTAAAGAAGGCAAATTTCGCGAACATGATGTGTCAATTGGCACTTAGTCAGCATGATGGATTATGGCGTCGAGTGTCTCCGCGTGAGAGTAGGCCCAACTGGAAACATACAGAAAGTGGACACATTATGCTATGCGAAATTCACAGTTGGTTTTTACGTTTTTGAAATGTAAATTGAAAAACCAAATCTACTACTAAATCTACTACATTAAAGGTCAAAGTGCATCAAATTTATCGATTCCCACGCAATAATCATCGCAACATCTCCTTTTACTGCACATTGAGTAGTTGCACTGATTCACTAGAGCGTGGGTGCCGCGCTGGCTGTCTACAATGGTGGAACTTGACACCACAGACAGTACAATCCGCACCACTACATGAGTCTTGTGAATAAAAGATAAACTACTGTTACTGCTGTTACACAGTGTGAAAGTTTAACAATAGTAGCGCCACGATACAACAGTCACAGATAGCGGCAAGGATTTACAGTACCAACAACTTATCTGTAGAACGGCTAAAAGTGGAACTAATCAGTTACGAGTACCTACCTATTAAAGAACTTGTACAACTTTGCGAAGTATTACCTGGGAATACTTTTCGATTGTGGTGCCATCATTATATTCTACAGATAAGTCGGTCGTACTGTTACTCGTAGCCCCGTTCAGTCTTTGAATGCTTGCGCCCATTGACGGGCGCCCAAAGCACAGGAAGTGGATGAGAAGGACCAATTACCCGCCCACGATATCAGAAACCAGTAATTAGAGTAAAATATCCGCTGGACGGAAATGACGCGGGTCACGTTACAGATTTTTGCAATTTTTGGGGGCGAAATTGCAAAATAGGTAATAGATATTAGTAATAGGTATTACGAGTAGTTATTTATGTAAATATTTGGTAGGTACCTAGGTACTTAATTTTAAGTGCAACTACATTTTACGCACGTGCTTAGAGATCATGTGGACTATATTGTATACTAGCTACTACTATCTGCACGTGACTTTGGACGCGTAGAATTTAGAAAAATGCTATTTTTAACAGCTAGGCTAGTAGATATTTTTAACTTATAGATAAAGAGAATAAAGTAGCCTATGTTCTACTTATATGTCAGACTATAATCCATCTAAGTTGTAAATTTCATACTGATCCGTTATGTTCATATAACGTGATTGAACAATAAACATCCAGACAACAAAATTGCACATTTAGAGATGTACCTACTCTTATAATATTGATGGGATGTTAATTATTGATGTTGGAAGTATGACAAATTATATTATTTTAATCGATTTGTTATTTTAGATGAACTTAGATTAAGTAAACAGTTTTTAAATAAGATTGATGATTTTATCTATTCAAGTATAATTTTAAATACATCATTATGATTTTTACTCGTACCTACATAGAAACACCCAAATACAGAACTAGGTACTAATTACCTATCTACATTTATCGAGCAAATGTTGCTCTGTGTGGGAATAATAAGAAGTTTGTATAAACTATGTTGAATGCAGTTCCTCCTTTAATTAATTTAAGTAATCTAAGAAATTGATTACAATCTCACTAACTCTGAAAATTTACTAGGTACATAGAGCGCATTTATTGTTACTGATGGTACCTACCTCTATTCTATAAATTTAATATTAATTTGATCATAGACTTTAACTATAAACAAAAGAGTATTTATACGTGTGTGTGAAGTAGCTACATGGTAATTAATGTGTGTATTGTATATGTGTATTTGCAAGACAGTTTAAATAAAATTACAATACACTCCTTCTGTGTATGAAGGCACTCGTATTTCTCCATCCGCGAAATTTTCGTCAAAAAAGCTGCAGAATGTTTGTTTCGCGTATTAATTTATAGATTTAAAATTAAATACTAAATACATTTCAATACAACATACTTAATATTAACAAACCAAATTCCAATAAACTAATTTTATGATACGCACCTGCCGTTTACTGAATTTCAGCTACTTTTTAGAGGCTCACTGTACAGACGCTGATAAGCAGGTAGCTTGTGTTGCCTTATGTGTTAAGTACAGATTATTTTTTATAATTTTCGACCGGTTTTAGTTTTAGTACTAGTAACTATAACATCAGAGCGCTGAATATGAATTCGCACACCATCATTCATCCCATTTCTTCGCAACATGTCCGAAGACAGGCACTGACCAGGGGCCGCAATTTTTTCACTCCAACAAAAACACGGTAGCGTCAGTGTCCTGAAGATTTATGACCTGCGTGGAGCGATCATAGAGCATTAGTAGGCTACATTGTCCCCCGCATGGGTCCTTTGTAGAACACCGATGGAACAGTAGCTCAGTTGGGCATTGTCCGGTGCAGTCGTTGTCCAGATTTGAACTATTGTTCTTTCCGCTAGTAAACTTGTCGACAGGTTAGTTTGTATGCAATATAATGGATAGAAATTAACAGTAGCAAGTGCTTCGGGGAAAGGCAAAGTCAAAGTTCTTTATTCATAAATGTACAAGTTACACGTCTTTTTGGCTTTTTGTGATTGCGTCGCATTCTTTGGTTTTTTCATTTTACAATTGCATATTATAGTAAAGCCTGTGAGAAAGGTTAAGGTTTTTCTGTAATCGCTAAATTCGATTCGATAATAATTTAAGGCAACTTGTTTGGCTTTCAATTATCGAACTCTTCAGTTTTTTTGACTTTTTTGTAAGATTTAAAAGTTATAATGTTTTAGTTAGTTTTATAATGTTTAGGACGTCCTCCAATATTAATTTTTTACTTGCAGCTCGCACTTTTACCCACGCTACTCCCCTTCTCGTTGTTTTACTGTGATAAAGAGTAGCCTATGTAGTGTTTGTTATTCCAGATTATATCAAATTTCAACTCGATTCGTTCGAACGTTCCGAAGTCATTGAGCAACAAGTACCTACTATTAGTCATTTTAGTTCAACGTAAAAATATATATTATAACATATTATTAAACCATTATAAATAAATAAATATTGGTGGACAACTCACACACAACTTCATCTGACCCCAAACTAAGCAAAGTTTGTACTATGGCGGACGGATAGCTGATATAATACTTATATAGTTTTAAATACATACTTATTAAAAATAGAAACACCCAGACACAGTGCAAACATTTGAATTCATCACACAAATATTTGCACTGGGTGGGAATCGAGCCCACGACCCTCGGCTTCGCAGGCAGAGTTACTACCCACTAAGCCACGAGGCCAGCCATTCAGCGTGGTCACCATTATGAGTACCTACGCTTTCAACTGGTCGTAGGTTTGACTGTCTCAATCTTCATCGGTCTATGGATAGGTACCAAATTCAGATGTCATTTGCGTAATTGCGTAAAAGTTATGTACGTAGTGTACTTTCATTGTAATTTAGTTTTGTTATAAAGGCTGTCCTTATTTATCTTTTCTTTGTTTTTTTTTTTTAATATCGCAATGTTGTTTTAAAACTAGTTACGGTAGCGCTGAAATAAAATGAACTATGCTATTAGTCCATTATTTTCAGAGTATTAATGCTGAAAACATGCGAAGACTGCTAGTTAGTCTTAATTATACAGAACGTTGTAATTGTAGCGTGTCGGCTAAAATACTTTAACCATCGTTGATATTAAGGTAAATAATAATTAAGGTTTGTTTTGTAAAATGTGTTTCTTTTTATTGTTTCTCAGATTAAGTTTAATAGATGTTCCAACTCCTATATCCAAGAAAGATATATGTGTCATTTGACGTTCCGTATTTGGCCAGCATGGTGGGTTGTGACCTTGAAAGATTCTAGGTCCTCACTATGTTTTCCTTCACCGTTTTAAGTTAGCAGCATTTATTAGCAGCTGTGATAACATATCTATGTATAATAAGTATGTATTTAAACTATATAAGTATTATATCAGCTATCTGGCTGCCATCACACAAGCTTTGCTTAGTTTGGGGTCAGATGGTGTTGTGTGTGAATTGTCCACCAATATTTAAATTTAAGCACCACTTTGCTATGCGGTTATTTGGACAGGAAGCTTTAAAAGCACTGTCTAGTACTGAACTGCACTGCGCTCGCCACCCAGAGACATAATTATAGGTATAATATATGTACCTACAATAATTCATCTCTTTGCCCTGTGGAATTTCCCATGCAGACTCTGAAAAGTGTTCCACAACTTCAAATGATGAATCCTAAGATTATACTTTCAACAAAGTTTTTTCCAAAACCTCGTTGCCTATTCACCTAATTATGCTTTCTTAAAAGCTTGAAAGTTTAAAAGCAGCCGTAGTTAATTAAAAGAAAAAAAAGACGTCAGCGAAGGAAAGGAAGAAAAGAAAACGTAGTTCTTTCTAAGAGCGCGGCGTTTAAAACAAAAGCCGAAGAAACGATTTAACAAACTGCCATATTTTAACAACCAGTAATTAAAGGTTCGGTTGAATATGCATAAATCATGCTCCGCCGCGAACTGCCGACCGAAATAGAGAAAAAATTAAATACATTAAGAGTCTGGGAACTTTCAAACGGAGAAAATAATAATAATATCTAATTTGATACCTAAACATTTTACAAGAGAATAAATATTATATATAATATAATATATAAATATTTATTGAAAAATAATTTTGCAAAAATTTTGATTGTTAGTCGGGACTTTTCTTCTATTTGTAATTTACGTAAAAAACTTCCTATTTTCATTTATACAATTTGTTATTTATACATTTGCTTCCATATTACCTCGTAGCTTTACATCAGTCACCTGATGGCATTCAAGTGTAAATACTGTAAGTGTAGATACTGTTTTAAGTTTTCATCGCTAAAATCCGTTGTAAATTAATCTGTGAACTTTTCAAATAGACAACTCAAATTATGAAAACAAAATGAAACATGTACATCAGTAAAATAAATAAAGTTTATAATGTATACCTATATATATGCATAGCTTTTGTAAAGCGAGCCTACCCGGTTATTCTTTATATTGTTCACAGGAGCACAGAGAACAGGGTGACATTGAAGTGCTAATCCTAACCAAATATTTGCTGAATAAATAATTTAACGCTAGCTAATAACGACAAAACGATTATGTCCGGATGAAGTAGAGCCGAAATGTAAACATAACTTGTTATAGTGGCGTCTCGCTCGCGGCTTTCTTGGGGCGCAGATTGGGAGAGAGTTAGTATGGGAAACCGGTAAGGGACTGGTAAGCTCATAACTCACGCGCAGGGTGGGGTGTGTCGGAGGCTGCGCCGGCCGAGGGGTGCCCCGGGGGGACGGGGGGCGAGGTGACAACCGCTCGTTACGTCTATTCCAAGCCAGTTATTAAAAACGTCTCGGCGTGAGCGCGCGCCCTGTAATTATCAGTTCGCGACGTTGTCACCGCTGAAGCCGGAAATGCAGTACGTGGATCCGCCCGCGCAACAGGTCCGTCCGCCCGCCCACCGCTCTTTCATACTTTTGCGTTTACATAATTTCGATGACCCTCAATTAAATGGATAGTTTTAATACTTAAAAGGTTAAAATGTTTTTGCCGAAATGTTCAATTGTTTTTCATATCTTTCCGTTTTCGTGTCAGTTTTGGTTGATTGTGGCGTTTGGAGCACATTTCTATGCGCGTATTGGATAATAAAAGTAACTCGTTAAAAATATATTTAATAGTGATTCATTTGTTGCAGATGATGAATATGATGGGAGGGTACGGGTGTGGGTACGGACGCGGGGATACGATATCGCCTGCGTCCGACCTGTCTTCATGCAGCAGCGCGTCTTCAGGCGCTTGGTGCGGGAGCTGGCGTGAGCTCCCTTACCCGCAGTACCCGGCGTACTGGCCACCGGCGCCCGCAGCCTCGGAGGAAGCTCGCGAGCTTCAACGACGCTGCGCCAAATGCCGCTGCCCCAACTGCCTCACGGAAGCCGCTGGATTCGGACCCAACTACGGGAAAGACGGTGCTAAGCGTGAACACGTTTGTCACGTTCCGGGTTGCGGAAAAGTGTACGGGAAGACGTCTCACCTAAAGGCTCATCTCCGCTGGCACACGGGCGAGCGACCGTTCGTGTGCAACTGGTTGTTCTGCGGCAAGCGGTTCACGAGATCAGACGAACTGCAGCGGCATCTCCGCACGCACACGGGAGAGAAGCGATTTTCGTGCCAACTCTGCACAAAACGCTTCATGCGATCGGACCACCTCGCCAAACACGTAAAAACGCACGCAAACGTATCGAGAAAAAGTAAAAAGAAAGATGACAAGGAAGGATCTGCGTCACCGACTTTGGAAAAGACAGAAGTATCGGCGCAAGCGACTCCTGTCCCGCCGGCGCCTGTGACGTCACTTGGAAGTTCGAATTATGGAACAGTGCCTTATCCTAGTGTCGCTTCGAAGCCTATTTCGTTGAGCTACGCTGCTACGCCCGTGAATGTCGCATCAAGTGCTCCAGGTTACAACGGCGGTGCGATGTTCAGTGGCAGTGGTATGATGACCGGTTGGTATCCAGAAGTGAGACAAGACGGGTTGTATGCGCATGCGCCGATGAGAGACCACAGAGCGTACCAGCAGTATCCGACGCCGATCACCACTTATCAATGCGCTTCAAAAGATAATTACGCTGTGTTTCAAGGACATTACAATTTCCAACCACCGGTGGCTTTGGGACAGTGAAAAATAACTTTTTGACTTTGCATGTGCACTTCAACATAGGTAGTAGTTACCTAAATACGCTTCGTTGGGACTGAAGTAAGTTTAGTGCTTGTTTATATCAAACAGTTTTTAAATTAAAATTAGAAATTGAACGTGTTTATTTTAAGTTACCATTTATAATTGTGATGTCTATAAGATAGATCTAAAATATAGGTTTGTAAAAATATGTGCCTTTAAAGAGCTTTCATTGCCTACGGTTGTTCATTTTAGATAAATAAACAAAATTAAAAATTATACGACTTGTTTGAATCATATCAATAAACAAAATTAAAAATTAAACGACCTGTTCACATCATTTGGTAGAGTTAGTAAAAAACCTAAGTATTTTTTTATTTTGTTTTAGATAACGAGTTAGTATATGAAGACGATGTGCTTTAGAATATATCGGTGTTATTCTTAATTTAATTTCTCATGAAAACCTTTAATTTAATTTCTTATTGTTTAGTTTCCAAACCACTCCTTTTCTAACTTAGTGAATTGTAGAAAACTTGTAAATATGAAAACTAACGTGGTTAAAACTTGTAAAATATGTAGTCAGTCAGTCCGACTCAAGTTTCGATCGCGTCCGGCGACAAGGAGAGTGCGCGCGCGGGTTCGCAGCTCGTTTAACTTGATCGAAACTTGAGTTTTTTTTTAGTAAAATTTCTGACTAACTTGTTTTTTTTTAGATTTCTGACTAGAAATTGATTAAAGACTTAAATTACTGTCTACTCAGATGTTCAACTTCAACTCTTGGTTTAGGTATGGCCTTTATTGTGGTTTTACTCAGATGTTATAGATATTTTAAAATATTTGTTTCAAGGCAAGAGTAGTGTAATTTTTAGACAATTTTTACATTTATGTCTAAACGTTATGTTGCATTTACTGTCGATTTGGTGGAAAAATCGTTTGGATATTTTTAGACGTAATTTATATTATGTAAAAAACGCCATCAATATAGTGCTACATTGATGGCGTTTTTATAAGACTTAGATACTCTTGTACCATAAATTAATATAAATAGCCACGGACGTTCATCACACCATGCTAACTAACCCCAAACTTAGCAATGCATGTATTATGAGAGACAGATAGCTAATATAGTACTAATATGATCGAAAATACATAGGTATTTACTCGTATGATACACCGAGATACAGAACGAATATTTGTAGTCAAAAATATTTGTTCTAGCTGGCAATCGAACCCAGGACCTCCGGCTCCGCGGGACTTATTGCCAATTAAGCCACGAGGTGAGTCAAAATAATATTTAAAGAGATTTGTATTGTTTTTCCATTTAGAACATTAAATTTTACCAATTCTCAAATTTATTATAATTTATTTATCAACAGAAAAACGAGCTATAAACTATAGTCGAAATGTCTCTAACCACAAAACTTATGCGAACTTTGACCTGACTATATTACCGACCAATTACAAAACAGCGTGGTGGGCGTTCCCACATCATTCAATTTATGATATTAGCATATTGATCGATAGGTCTCGAACCCATAAACTTACCGTTACAGCCATAAAAATATAATTTAAGCAGTTGAACTTTATTTAGAAATTCTTCACAAAATTATTTTGGTAGAAAAAAATACCTTAATAACTAGAAAGAAACTAAATAATTAAACAAATAGTACTCATACAGGCTTGGATATCCAACAGAAGATATGTCAATAAAATTTCAGTCGTATGTAATGTATTACGGTGCATGAGCAAAGCCTTATATGATATTATCTACATATTTAGACAGTAGAGACAAGGCCTTCTATCGCAAGAAGAGATTCAAAGGTAAATCACTTGCCCTAAAAAACTGACGGGTATTACGCTGATCAGTCCGATTTCTCAGAAGCTTTTGATTTTTCAGTGTCTGTCCTTTAAGTATGCATTTCTTTGGCCACTCGTAGTTGTGGTCAAATTGTTTTATCTAGAAAGTGAGAAGAATAGATACTGTAGACTGAACCGATGATTCAAACTAGAAACCGCATAAACTATATCCAGTACTATTATTTTTATTGTTTCCATAACATACTAGGTCAATATTTCGGATTCAACCCGCATTTCGCATTACTATTTTTATATAAACCATGGAAAAGATATGGTACCTTAGAAATATTCTAGAAATTTCAATGAAATTTTATTTAAACGTATTTTTCACTAGCAGCGCCCCACAGTTTCAAATTACATCAAGGCGTTCCGATGTGATTGAGCAGCAAACATCCGCACATCCGTCCAAGCTTTCGCATTTAATAATATTAGTAGAATTGTATAATGATAAAATATATTTGACATGAAAAATATTGTTTTATAAAAATGACGTAATTGATGTATTTAAACAAGTGCTACGCGCTACGTGCGTGCTACGACACTTCGATACAGATAACCAAAACATTTTGTCAAACGACTACTTATAAATAACCACTGACCGTTCTAAAGACTTACGAGAGCTAAAACGCTGTCGAATTTGTGATCAAACTCAGATCGATAGATAGATAAATAAACTATTTATTGCATTTATCGAAACAAAATCAATGTAATAAATGCCTAAAAAGTAAAGTAGCAAATAGTGACTTTCCGAAACGTTGGATATGTATCATCAAAGTGATATTTTGGAGCAGCTTCAACTCGTTGTGTAATTTTTGAGTCTTGATCATTTTAATTTAACGTAATATGTATTGGTTGGTTATTCATCGCTGTGTGTGACAAAGGTTGTAAGGCACACTGTAACTGAAATCTTCTAAACATACCTACTCACAATTGACAGGACTAAAACCCACATCACATTTTCCGTAAGTACCTAATTTTTGAAAAGATCCATTAACCATGATCACTTTAAGCAATGTCTTAACATGGGCGATTTATACTACCGCCAAGCAGTAAAGTGCAAACATTACTGTGTTCTGGTTTAAAGAGCCATGTTTCCAGATAAATTACAGAGCAAAAATGTGATTCATATTATATCTCCCGACAAGCGCAGTACAGTGCAGTATTTGAAAGATTAATGTTTTAATAAATACGTGGCACTATCCTGTTATGGGCAAGCGCTAACACTATACTTTACTTTTTTTTAAGGCAGCCGCTTTTAATACTAACTAGTATCTATAGATAATTGTTTTTTTTTAATATCCGTAAATTACGTTAGCGGCAGCTGGAGGATCGAAAAAAAACCGAAATGTAAAATATAAATTTATTTAAAATATAAAATACAATTAATTACTATAACTAAAAAGGGTGAGACCACTTCGATGTGGGAAAATGGAATTTTTAATATGAAAATGTTGCCGGGACGTTGCCAGGATCTTCTTCCTTCAGGATTATAGTATAGGTAGCTCCGGTGAGTACTGAGTAGAATGGTACTGTCGTGTGGTATAAGACATCTGGTTGCACGTTGTCCGTTTTGAGGGGTCTTGTTGACTGTGTGTCCTTGAAGGTCAAATAGATTGAGAGGTTCTTGTTTCTCAATATTATAATTTGTGTTTGTTAACTTTAGGGGTTGACCTTTGATTTCGTCGTTGTCGTTTGCGATGGTAAATTCTTTATCAGGCGACATATGGGAAGCGTGGTGAGGTAGCTTCCATGAAGTGAGGTGTAATTTCTTTCGTGACAGATGAGTTGGACGTTTGTCTCTTGGGGGAAAGAAAGGACATAGTGCTGGTCATCTAGTTTTTCCATGGCTTCTCTCTTCAGGGTGACTGTAGTAAACTGGCAGGATTCTTGGAGTACTTGGTTGATGATCAGCTCCTGGATGCAATCAGCTTTGATGCGAATCTGGTGGGTGACTTCGCTTTCACAGAGGTACCAGTTTTTTAACTTCGGGCATTCAGCCTCTATGTACACGAATGTCATCTCGTTAGTTGCTATGAAGGGAAAGGATGGGATAAGAGCCTGAGCGTGTCTGTTTGGCACTATAGTTAATTTATATAAATCAAAATTATCCTTAGAAACTATCGGGAATTTAAAAATGAATACTATCTGGCTATTCAAATAGTATGATCCCGGTCTAATAATATTATAATATTCTCTAAGTTCTAAATCTAAAATCTGCTCTCTACCATATATATTTTTTAATTTATTAATCATAGTTTCTAGTATCTCTATGTCTATCATAGAGTGATGCGTACTGGAAACTCGAATAAAAGCTAGACTATTCTCTATTCTAAGCAATTCTTGCGCTAAGTCTTCTACGTTTTCGCTTGTAACTTCTAAAAGTTGGGCGAACTTAGCGTATTTAAGTAAACTATTTTCTTTTACTGCATTACTTTGTAATATTAATTCTAAAGTTGTATTGATTTTAATTTGATTGTCTATTATTTGTGCTACTACATTACTATGTTTGAACATCCACTCTTTACTCAAACTAATGTGCTTGTTGAACTCGGTTACTATTTCATTCTGACTGGTTTCTAATGATTTAATTGCTTCATTAAATTCTAAAGCATCTGTGTGATCTAGGTTTCCGGTAATGCTTTTAATGACTGATCCCAAGCCGTCAATAAGACCTCTTTTAACTCTATTCGGTTCTAAAGATTTTAATTGATCTAAAATTTTGCCAAGCTTTTTAGTAAGATAGTCTATCTGAATTTCGTACAGTGAGTAAGTGTCGTTAGTCATTCGGTCTTGGTAGCTTAGTAGTTGAGTTTGTAGTGAGTGTATGTTGTCTTCGATGTCGTTCAATTGTACGTACTGTAGGAACGTATGGTGGTGAGTAGTAAGTCTCATGAGTTCAAGTTTGTAGGGTAGTAGGGCTGACCTTCGGGGCTACTTGAGTTTTAGGGGTGTCGTTCCTAGATTGTAAGTACATAATATTAAGCTCTTTCCTGTACATACTCAAGCGCTTTTCTATGGTAGCGGGGCGCATGCATCGTATGCGTGAACCTAGGGGTTCCTTTAATCCGCGCACATACGCTTGCATTGTAACCTTTTTGTATAGCTCACGTTTAGCTGCAATAGTTGTAATTATCGTCTCATGTAGTGTCACATAAGTCATTATCGTACTAAACAAAGTTTGGCAATGATCGTAAAATTCTTGGGGTGACTTGTTACCTTGGGGCGTGACATTATATAATGCTGTTTCATCACGTTGATCCGAAAAGTTATTTATCAAGGCAGTTCGAGCTAACCAGTTTTCGCGAATTTATAAGTGCTGGCGTAATTTTGTTTATCAAATTGGGCGCAGACTCGGCGCGCATATAGTAATAAATAAGGATGTTTGGGTTGCCGTCAAATTCCGGGCGAGGCGGAGGGCCTTGGATCAACAGCCATTTTACTATTTAATTTAAAATTATCTACTTCTAAAATATTTCTACTGCTATCTATTACACGTCGGCGGGCCTGGCGTGATTCAGGCTCCGAGAACTAGAGGCTCTAGGGTGGTAAATCTTTACGATTAAGATTTGGACTTAGGAGTAAAGGAAAGCAACACGAGAGTAATTCAAGTGTACTTACATAGAATCTCTGGTTTCCCTCCGTGAATCGAGGATTAGATTCTCCTTCCAGGCTGCTGCAGGTCCGTAAGTTCTGGATACTCGGTGCTGGTGCTCGATAAACGAGCTCGCACGCAAATTATGGTACCGACTGCGAAGCTGAGGATCGAAAAAAAACCGAAATGTAAAATATAAATTTATTTAAAATATAAAATTACAATTAATTACTATAACGAGTCGATGCGGAAAATGGGGGATCGCGCAATGGAAGTTTGCCTGGGACCCGGGCAACATCGGCGATATACGTAGCAGGGTCGTAATTCTGATGTTCAATAAAGAGGTCTGCACGTTTGTTGAAATGGATCGCTGGCTCGCGATCCGTCGCCGCGCCCGCGCACTAGATGGCGTGACTAGTAGTGGTCACAGCTCACCGCGTAATTGGTGGCGATTATCTGGGCGGACTCGGTGCGCATGGCGGCCGGCCCGGGAACAGTAAACAAAACGAGGGAGTAATGGTAAAAAACGAGCACGCAAATTATGGTGAGAGATGAGGCAGCCGGTAGCGGTGGGGATTCGCCGGACGCTTGTTCAGCGCACGTAGATCGCCCGCGCCGCCGCGCCCGCGAATGTGAGTCCATGACCCAACAGACGAGCGGAAAGGGATCCTCTTCGAGACTACCCATGTGAACGTCCGGCTTCGAGACTGCCCAAAACGTGCGAGGCAGTTGCGTCATACGCTTGGACGTCCACCAATAATAACACTTTGTTTACAAGTCGAACCCACGCTATTGGTCGATAATTTCCTCGCGCAGCTGCCTCGCACATCTCACTCAGTATTACACTTGCTTCTTTTACAGGCTGCTTACTAACAACAAAATCTACCTCCCATCAATTCTTAGGACTTCCTTATCCGAGCAATGTGAGTTGTAAAGGATCAAATACTGAAGTAGGGAGAAAAATGCTGCTTGCTGCTTTTCTTATTACATGCCTAAGGACCATACTGAAAAAATCAGCAAAGCTATAGATTGATAGAACAGTAAAGGTTTCTGACGTGTTATACTGGCTTTGAATGTCCTGTGTCTTTACACCAACTTTCTCGACTGATCCACATGAGTATCCTCAACTACCTATCTCTACAATTACTTAATAGGCATTTTGTTATGCATAGGTGTCTGAAAGAAAAATACAAAATGAAAGTCTAGAGGTAGAACACCACTCGCTAATATAGGAAGACCTCTACATTAAAAGTCTTCAGATCGATAGACATATATAACTTTAAAAAGTGAGCATAGCTTTGTAGTTGTTGAACTCTGTACAAAATCTTGGGGAAGTATTCACACCTTTACCCGTTCTTTGCGACAGTGTTTTGGTTAGACGATTAATGTTTCCAGAGAATTGATAGGAAAAAGAGTAAGCTATTGTTTTATTTGTCTGTGACGAGGGCAGTGTTAGGTGGTGATTTGGATTCTTCGTGTTCAAATAGCACCACAGCACTACGCTGTTTTCTGTAGACGTGGGTGTAGCTTACCTTCAGGTCCACATCTTGCTCACCCCGTCACTCTGCCCATGTATATTACAAAAAAATAACTAGAGATAAAAGTATTCAAGACATACTGATCTTTTAATTTAAAAAAAAATGAAATATAATTTTAAGCAATTGTTGAAAGCTACATTTACCTAGAAAAGTAATTGCTTAATTATTCCCGAAACCAGAAGCACTCTTTGCGCTGTGTTCATTAAAAAAATATTTTGAAGGACTTATGTTAAAATTCTTAAAACCGCAGTTGTTCCAGTACGTACTGTCAATCGCATTTGCGTGTACGTTAAAAACGTACTGACAAATACTTGACTTATTTTTATCAAGCAATTGATTTGTATCATGATTCACCTGAAGAATTTGTTCTTGATAACAGATTCAAAAAGTGTACCATCCACGGTAGGAATTAGTGAGACCAAACTATGGTCACTGACACGTCAACTGTTGCTAGATCTAGTTTCACAGACGATTAAAGTATCAAAGAGTAAAAAAAAAATAGCATTTCGATATGTATTTTTAAAGAGTTTGTACTAGTATTACTAGTAGGTATGGGAAAAATACACGAAGTATTGCACCTTCTGCGTTAGCCCAAACTTCGATAGGCTGTAGTGGTCATCTGAGGTCTATCAAAGGTTCCTTCCCAAAAAAAAAAATAAATAAATAGATACGAATACCTACTAGTCTACGTTATTATCACTGAAGGCTAGCAATTGTATGATATTGAAAAATACTTTTTTTTAATGTCATAGGTTTACTTGACCGCCATCTCGCCTGATGTTCAGCAACGAGGTCTACAATGGAGCGTGTTTACCTAGAAGAAACCGACTCACACTTGATTTGAAGACTCAAAGATTGTTTTCCATCACATCCGCTAAGGGCACTCTTTTTAACCGACTTCCAAACAGGATGAGGTTGGCAATTCCACCGCCATTTTTTTTAGTTTATACTAGTCCTACTATTTTATGTAAATAAATGGACGTATGCTAGGTAGTCTGGAATAAAAAAAAACACCAAAAATGCCTAGTTCTTCTGGGGCTTTTTCAAATACTACGCGTACAAATTCAAAGTATGTACAAAGAAGCTAAAATTACTCTTACTCTAAACATAAATTACACGTTTTTTAGTAGAATTATATTTGTCACCACAAAATTATAATAATCGTCAGTTTATAATAAAAGGCGCGAGCAATAAATCTACGGTAGATTATATTATAATTTTATGATGACACATCCTTTTTTTACTGTTATATGTTTGACTTGACCGCCATCTCGCCTGATGTTAAACAACGATGCGGTCTACGATGGAACGTGTTTACCTAGCAGAAACCGATTCTCAATATTATTAATTAAATATTCATTCAAATGGATCCATCTGAAAAACAAATCTCTTCTAATGAGATTCCGTGAAATGTTTATTTAGCGACAACCGCTGGGGTGCAGTACCCTGGCGTATAATAAAACCCCAAGTGTATAGTCGATTTAGCACGCACCATACGCTGCGCGTTACGGTGGTTCAATGAGATGTTTTAGTAGAAACAAAAAGTTACAAACATACTAGGCGGTAATTTGTGAAACATTGTGAACCACGTATATAACCTACTTATTTTAATTTAACATGGGAACTGCGGAACCTCCTGATTTTTATATTTATTTTAATTGGGATCTTATAAGTAAATTTGGAAATAAAATGTTCAAAGAATTTGATGTCAAGATAGTCATCGTCAATCTTTTTTTTTTAAATCAAAATTGTTGTTTTTTTATCAAATATTTCGTCTGATAGCGCTTAATTCTACGATAGCTAACTAACAAAGGGGTCGTATCTACTTCTCCAGACGACTTTGGCAAAGAGTTCTACCGCTGCGCAATAGTCATACCACAGATTATTATTGATAACTATAAACGTATGTGCTCAAAATTGTTAAACTAATTATCAGTATCCTTGTTTTTTTATTTAGTAGATTGATTAATTGTTAAGAAGATTATATTTTTAATTAAATAAAATTAAAATGTCAAGTAATAACCAATACAAGTTTGGAGATTACTTTCTTATACAATTAAAAACTCGTGTTCACATAATAGTCATAAATAATATAGTGTAATAGTATAAACATGAAAGTTTGGATGTTTGCTGCTCAATCACGTCTGAATAGCTAGCTATCTTTTACCACAGATAAATTACATGAACGGGAACTACATGTGTACCCGCAGGGCGCTGCTAGTATTGATATAAACATATAAACATAATGGAAACATAGAATGTCCGTCAATTCCCTAGCGCTGTACTCCATTACTATTCATAGAGCACCCCGGGCTCCAAATGACCCCTGTGTCTGTCCTCTCGGAAAATATCTCACGCTATGCGAGGAAATCTCATGGGGTCTTCGTATTTTATACCAGCTTTTGAATATTAAGGTAATGTGATAGATAGGATATGGTTTAGACGTTGAGTGTGTTTTATTAGGAAAATTTATCTAATATATAAAATTCTCGTGTCACAGTTTTCGTTGCCATACTCCTCCGAAACGGCTTGACCGATTTTGATGAAATTTTTTGTGCTTATCCGGTATCTATGAGAATCGGCCAACATCTATTTTTAATCCCCCTAAATGTTAGGGGTAGTCCACCCCAATTTTTTTTTATTTATTTTTTAGACAAAATTTTTAATTTATATTTTTTTATGATACAACATACAAAAATACATACAATCCTCAATTTTCACCCTTCTACGATCAACCCTTATTTTGTAATAGCCATTTTAGTAATTTAATCATTTTTCATCCCCGGTCGATAACTGATCAATCGTCATTTAATTAGTTATCTCCGCCAGTTGTCTACAGGTGTCACTTCTGCCCCAGTAAACAGCACGATAATTTGGGGATCAAAAGTAGCCTATAGCATATATATAGTTTGAACACGCTAATCGCGGGAACAACTGGACCGATTTTAAAAAGTCTTTGACCGTTCTTTCACATGTACGTAATCCTTGAATGCTGTAGGTTATATTTATGTACCACGGGCGAAGCCTGGGCGGGCCGCTAGTTATGTATATTATGCTATAGTTTACAATACATTTTTACAATATAGAGTAGAAGAGCAAGACATGGTTCTGGTGGTAAGCGTGTGGATTACGTATTGTGTTTAGGTTCCTATTACTGGAACTTGGAGCCCTTTATCCCAAAGAGGCTATAATTCTATAATCTACCACGGTCAAGTGGGGGATGGCAGATGATACATATCCTTAAAAGATGTCTTTCTTGGAACAAAATGAAAGAACTGTCTTCCTCACGATGTTTTTCTCCACCGTTACAACCGGTGACGATAAATTTGCACATCTGTACTTTCGAAAATAAGAAAAGGTACAGCCTGGATTGGAACCAATGACCTTGGAACTGATACCAAGAAGCCAGAAATTAATACATAATGAATCAGATGACATATATGATACAACCGATTAAAAGTTAAAAATGAAAAAAGAAGAAGACTATCAGCTGACTATTATTATCATTGTATAAATTCGTCAATGGAAAAGAGACATATTGCAGCCTCTCAGTTTTTTCAATTATTTAAATGTTTTGTATCATCTTATCTTACCTGCAAACAGCAATAAAGATTTTTGTATTTGTATTTGTATTTGATACCTATTCAATGATTGTACATTCTCGTCAGAAGACCAGTATTTTCAAGTTGCATAAACGTATTTGGTATAACATAATTATGTAGTTATAAGGCAATCAAGAAATTCTATTCTATTCTAAATACTAAATAGGCTAAAGTTTTTTTACTAAAATTTATGTTTTGTTATTATACTCCCAACGCAACAAAGCGCAAGCTTCTAAATTATTAAAAAGCAATATCTGTCCCATAACCGTGATTGTTATTACCTGAAAACGGCCTTTCTATTTAGGTCCGAACCATTATCGGCAGTTCGTAAACTACCTTAAATGTTAATTCAATTAAATAACAAATAAATAAAGTCAGAGGCGGCAGGCCGTGGCGGAACGAATCCTTAATGACACATAGAGCCTTCGTCCATTTTCTACCCAATTTCCTTTTCATATTAGTTTAATCTAAAGGCAGGACTACTGGCGCCAAAAATTATGCCGCGACGGCCGTAGCGGGCCCAGCTAATCTGTTTAGCGTTATATTGTAGGGCGCCGGGCTCTTTGTGCGGTGAAAAAGGAAGAAATTTATGCGTTCGGCGTTGTGAGTGTAGTTTTTTGTGGGAATGTAATTAATAATTCGGCGGCAAAACTAACAGTGTTTTGGTTCTGCCGTCTGAGGTGATTGATGCTCACCGGGACAGCCGCAATTAGGTTCGAGTAATGCTTTGTTTAACTGCTGGAGGAGCTAATGTGCACCAGAGACAGTAGGTTATTTTAATATTAATAACTGAAAAATCGATAATGGTTTGGAACTGAATAGAAAAACCGTGTAGAGTCTGAGAATTTTAGATCACACACGAATTTTTAAAACTTATTTCATATAATGATTAAATCAGTTGGTTTTGAAAATATCTTTTTGGAATTAAGTGTCAAGTACTTTCTGTTTAAAATATCCCAATTCGTAAGGTACATAACCGATGGTAGGAACACTGAAGTGTTGTCATGTAAAAAGTTTGCAAAAAATCCAGTATCTACTTTCGTTGGCAAGACTATATCAGTTATTAAAGACGAAGGAATAAAAGTAATAATATAATATCTTATCCATACCATAATAAATAAAACATAATTTAACTAGCTAATTAGGACTAGCGCTACGGTCCACCTCGACTTCGCCTGTTGTACATATTATATTTTATATAGCCTATACACACAGTCTAATTTTTCTTTATACTGTGGCCTATGGAATTACGTACACAAAACCTACGGTGAAAAATTTTTTGAAATCGGTCTAGTAGTTCATGATTTCAGCGCGTTCAAACAAAAACAGTTTTCAGCTTTATTATATTAGTACCTATAGATACGAAAGTCAAACATGTATTTTTTTTTAATACATAGTTAAGACTTCGAAAGGTATGCTCTACGGAGGTCTGTTAATAGGTAAATTAAGTTTAGGTTAGAAGGACCCTGTGCTGCTTTCTGTGCTGTCCCAAAGTGCTATGGGCACAAACCTTGATCAACTGCCATAGGTTACAAAAAAGGTAGCCCTTCAACACACTTCTCCACTTGTCCTCTGTCTATTTTCTATCCCAATTATGATGCCTCAGATCGAATTTACTAGTAAATAAACCAGTTTCAAACAGCAAAGCCAGCTGAAGGACTCGGGCCTCATTCATTAAAGTATTGCATAAACGTACTAAGGTAAAACATTGTTTTAAGTTACATCGGTAGTTAACTACTAGAGGAGCGAGCTCCCGATACTTCACTACAATTGCATGCACCATGTTGACTGGTAAATATATTAGGTACACATATAATACAGTGATGGAACACGTAAGATTAGATCCTGACGGTAAGCAGTAAGCTCCACAATGACATTTCACGAAGCCATTTGAATATGAAGAGTCTACCTAGGAATGTACTACCCTCGTTTACTTACTCGTGAATGTGGAGCATAAAACTGCATTGAAATACAATATAGGGAACAAAAATATAAATAAATATGGGATACAAAAAATATAGGGAATAGCACCACACAAAAATCACAATTAAATTTAAAAAATATGGATATATCAATAATTTTGATAATGCCTACTAAGACTAAGACACAGACGAAAACTCTTAAAAAAAAGTGGTTTCTAATACTTATGCTCAACAATTTCCGACTAGGTAGGTGCGAGTATGTATTTTGATAGCAAATCATTTTTTTTCATAAATTAATATAAATTATCGTAACTTTTATGAAACAAACGAGTTAAGCACGACGTTTTAGGTCAGAAACGCCGTGTTATGATAGAGAATACAAGATCAGCGTGGGCGCAGGTTTCCTTTCAAAGTCGTCCGCCGCAAGTTGCCAGTCATGGCTGCGTCTGGCGAATGGCGGGTGAAATAGACGCCATCCACAGTGAATATTTGTTTTATGATGCTACCAACGTGACTTGCTCGATGATAGACAGGTAGATGAGCTTTAAATTGACTATACACATTTGTAATGAAATGTAAAGAGAAGAAAACTGAGCAATTGAGAAGCGTTTAATTGTAAAGCTTACGATGCTCAGTGTCATGTTTCATTTGTGGAACCAGTTTTGTTCGTTTCAGTTGCTGATGTTATAAACTATTATAAATTAATATTTAATATTATTACACAAATTTCGTAAAAAGTATGTGGGATTGTAACTGTGTGTGTGAATAATTGTGTATGTTTAAAAATGAAAAATTAACAAAATCTCACCTCACGAAATTTATGGATGCCCCCTTCGCACAAAGACCTCGTTAGAGTGTTGCAAAGCAGGATGATTACAGTTTCATCCATAGCGGCATAAAACTATTCCATTTATTATTTTTTCTATTAGCCGCATTGACGACTCTATAGTCATCTGTTTTTACATTATTTTGTATTTTAATTTGTAGGCAAATAAAGATTAAAATAGTAGGTACCAATTATGGTTGGTATTTCGAAAACTACTCGAGGGCTGACAATTAAATCTAAATCAACGATAAATCTTACCTTACGAAATAACTACGCATACAGAAACCCAATAATTAATTTTGTTCACGATCATCTCGCCCACTGCTTAACTTCTTCAGTCTTGACATTTAAATAAGTGTCAAGCAGCCGCCCTGCCAGTCGTCTAACGTCGACGTGTACATGTCCTCAACGCAGCTTGCAATTATATAGAGGATGCAAGCAATTCAGAACAAGTCAGCTGTGTTATTTCGCCAGTTCGAACACGGCGATACCGTTGGAGGATAGCGTAAACAGTGATGGATCTCTACACCAGAACTCGATCGGAGTCACGCACACTAAGGAGTGCTCCTATACAAGAGCTAGAGAAATGTTAGGGAGGCATTAAATTTGAAAAAACCTTTATACTCTTATCCTATCATACTAATATTATAAATGCGAAAGTTTGCGTATTTGATACTCAATCACATCGGAACAACTGAATGGTTCGGGTACGGCACAGGGCACAGGCAAAGCCGCGAGGCATCACTAGTACTCCATATTCTAGAATAATTTAGGTAAATTCAGCACTAAAATGACTTTGGGCGGGCCATATCTGTCGCGGCAACAATAGATGGTGTGGACACAGAATGTTATCAGCTGCGATACTGTCTGATCTAATTATTCCGTGGTCGAGCGGTGGCACTCGACAGCCGAGCATGGCCACATTTTAATTGACCACGCGATGTTGTGCCGCGCTCGTCTGACTTTTTCTCCTCTCCTCAAATTGCTCTAAAGTGCTTAATGAGCGATGCGTGCAATCGCCGTTTCCCCGTACGGGAGGCTGCTCTTATTTTACATACGTAAATAGTTGGAACTAATGCCGATTCTCGGTAATTCTCCGTATTGTAATTGCGCTTGTGTGACAGGCTTCCGTCGCCTTTCCCGGGCGAGTGGTTAGCGCCGAACGCTACGAGTAGGTACTGCTACAGCTTAAATTATAGTCATTTCGCATTAATAGCGAACGTTTATAGGTGCGTGCCCCTGCGCAAGATGTCAGAGACACTGACATTTTGTGGCAGACACCTTACTGTGATCAGTGGAACAGTTTTAATATTCAATAAATACGTGATGAGCATAGGAAAGTACTGGTAGAGTTGTGTGATTAACTAAATAATATGTAGATATATGATTACTATGTGTTTTAAATATTGCATGGATACGGTTAACTTGTAGATAAATAACTGGTTAGTTGATCGACGAAACAGCTGCGAAGGGAAAATGTGAATAATTCCAACTTACTAGGTATTTGAGACAGTAGGTATATAAAACAAGCTGAGTACGTCCTCAAATAATTTATTTTCTTTGACAAAGACAAATTTCAAATTAAATTCAGACACTCCACATTTCTTTTTTTAGTATAGTTTACGCTGAAAGTCTACGCATGTTCTTTTTTATAGACATTAAAAAATGAGTAATAATTGTTTTGAAAGATATATTTTTGTAGCATTTCACAAAAAAGATAACACATTGTAATTGTTAATAAGCTGACTTCAAAAATAATAAACATACGAATAATTAACATGTACCTGCCAACGCATTTTTTGACAAATTAATATTTTCTGCAAACCTGAGACCGTAACAGCTATCGTTGCCTCCCTTATTATTGTTAGTGGCAGGTGCAAGCTCCTATTATTTTAACTTAAAACATATGATCTAGTAATCGTCGCTAAGGAGTTTCCTATGCTAATGACACTGTAATAGCTACTGTGGACTATAATCGAAAGATTGGCGACTGCTCGAGTGCTACCTAGTTAAGATATTATTATAATAACTGAAGAAATGTCTTTTATAATGACTTATAAGGCGATAATTGATTAAATTGTACATATTTAGAAATACGTTAATTTCATGAAATAAAGTGGCACTTTACGCAAATGGCTTTCGTATTATTTTCCAAATAAGTATTAAATTACAACACATGCAATGCTAAGTATGTCTATTTAATTTAGTTTAATTATTAGGTATTTGGATCATCAATATTTACACTATGTTGGCAGAGTTCTTTTGATCGTTTTCATAGATTTACTCTTTTATTTAGCAAAAAAAAAAATGTACACATGATGATGACTGTACACATCTATAAATTAAAGGTGTTGTACTTACCTATCTACCTCTATATTCTTTCCAATATATATTTTCAAAGATAGTATTATATATTATATTATTTGGTCGATGTATTTACCTATTCGTCGGTTTTAAAAAAATCACAATACACACAAAAAGAGAAAAACACACACAAAGAGGAATTATGTAGGTATGTGCTTTACATACAAAAAAGATTTTTGGAACATATTCACATGATTTAATTGATTTAATACTCCGCTAAAATAAAGTTCTGAGCTTCTGGGAACGCAAAATGTTTTCTTCGAACCGGTTGCAAGAATTATAGAACCGCTGGCCGTCGTTCTCCAACCAATTAATTTACTCATTAAATCCCAGATGGTATTAACTGATAAAACGTTTAAAGCAATATTTTGAGATACACAACGCAACTTTGATTACGAATAAAATGTTAATATTTTTGTTCGAATAAGTTAATATCTGGTTGGTTTACCGAGGATCTTTGGATGTCGACCTCTTCAATGATGGAGTTTACCGACAGGCGCGGTCCCAGCCTCGAATTTTGGAGGGGGTCATCAGTACACAGCCTCAGATTTTGGTGGTCACCAGTAGAAATACAATAAATCAAAATACTTTACTAGTAGCGCTCCACGATTTTACCCGCGTAGTTCCCGTTCCAGTTGTTTTCCCGCGTTAAAAAATAGTCTATGTACTACTAGATAAATTATTTTAATATATTAATTAATTTTCGGACCACGCATGATTACCGATTTATAATTAAATTATGACTGTTTAATTACACAGTGGGTAATTACCCATCTAACATCTTTGCTTCCTAGGCAAAATTGCATAAGCAACCTAGTCTGTGTTCTCACTGCTGGGACTCGGGGCCCTTAAAGGTAGAGAGTCGAGGCTATATTCCTCCACGCTGACCTAGTGTGGCTTTCTTTGAACATGTCGGTTTTCCCACGATGTTTTCCTGTGCAGTCGGGATTTGAGATTGGCGGGTGAGAAGGGCCCGAGTCCCAGCATTGGGAAGATAAAGTAGACTGCTTGTGATAAGTAGGTACAATACGAGTACAATACACTTTCTTATAGCACAAATAAAACTACTGAATAAACTATTTTTTACAAAAAATTAAACCGACTTCAACACCACAAATAGACACTCAAAAGCGAAAAATAATTTAATGTAGGTAATTATTATAACCTCTACTCACTCATCCATATGAAGTCGGTGCCAGGCTAGTTAAAAAGTTAGCAGATATACTATGTACGAGGTAGTAAGTAAGTAGGCATAGGTAAGTAGTATCTATCTATCTATCTACTACCTGTTAGATTTGGCTGGCACCGACTTCATATAGATGAGTGAGTAGAGGTTATAATAATTACCTACATTAAATTATTTTTCGCTTTGAGTGTCTATTTGTGGTGTTGAAGTCGGTTTAATTTTTTGTAAAAAATAGTTTATTTTACCCTTTTTAGTGCTAAACAAGTTTTCACTAATGTATTTACACGATTTCGTGTTGAGATCTCAATACATGAATTAAACCCAAACACTGGGTAGTTCCTGTAAACCGTTAAGAAATTCCCTTGACTGTCCTTTATCTTCATCATCAGACCACTAATGACAGTCACAACCCATCTATGTAAAAAGTTCTCATCAATACAAATTCATCGAGCCCAAACACAAGGTAACTACTATGTACCGTCGAGGAGTTCCCTCGACCGTCTTCCCGTTCCCTCATCAGATCGACTCCAGACCATCTTTAAACTATACTGCTTTAAAATGCTCAAGCAAAAACTTAACTAACGCACTAGTCATCTTTACAAGTTTCGAAAGTTATCCTCGATTTCTCTAGGATACCATCATCAGATCCTGGTTTCCTTATCATGGTACCACCCTTGAATATCTCCTTTACAACAAAAAAAAGAATCATCAAAATCGGTTCATAAACGACGAAGTTATCCGCGAACACACAAAAAAAAAAAAAAAAAGGAACATACATACGGTCGAATTGAGAAACCTCCTTTTTTGAAGTCGGTTAAAAAACAGTGATCATACATAAAATTCAATCATTTTGGTCACAAAAGGAGATATTAGGTATCGCTAATAGCGATCTATTTCCAGACAAATTTAAGCAGTGGGTAAAAGTATCTAATAGGCTATAGTTTTGAGTACAGGTAATGCCTTACCTAAGTTCACCATTATGTTCCCAAATGGAATGTTTTAAACACACTTCGTACCAATCGTATCCAGGAGGAACGGTCATTTCAATGGAATAAAAAGTTAGAGATATTACAAGGACCAATCGCGCGGGTCGGCCGTCTATTGGCGTATGACTGGTCGGTTGTTGTAAAACTGGTCTTGTCTCCCATATCCAGGGTTCTAAAACACGTAGCACATGCCGTAGTACCTACCTACTTTTTTATTGTGTGATATTACCAGTTTTCGTGGTTCTTTAATAACTATCGCTTTTGAAATAAATCTGATCACTTTAAACACATAATGACGGGACGAGTATGACATACACCTGATAGTAAGCTAAGAACATACTTGACAGAACAATGAGACGCAGTTGTTTGAACGTGAAGAGTAGGTACATTGTCACTTGTTTTGCATTAGGCTCGCCACACGGAAATTTAAGATGATTTAGGCATCTCTTAGCCCTGTATTATTTGCTGTATATTATTGCTGTATTGCACATTGCCCTTCAAAAGAGAACACAACAGTTTTTGCTCAGTGTTATTGCTTGGAGGTAGACTAGCAGAATAGAAATGTAAGAATAACTTACATGATACATTGGTTGATAGTGATGTATGGTTATAATAAATTAAATGCATCCTTGTCTAAAGATTAGATTCCTGCGGGTTTGTGGTAGGTGTTAAAATGATGCTGTGTTTAGCTTCACAAATAAATCTTTAGTTAGTTGTATTTTAGCTTCTATTTACTTGATGAAGTTTAACTGGTATAAGGTCCATTTCACCTCTGAGCCTGACTCTTCTGAGCCCAAGGTTTAGTAGGCAAGAGATGCCATTTGAAGCCCACTGGTACAGGTTATGATAAAATGAATAGGTGGTTTTAATTTTTCATCAAAAAGGTGCTACTATCGTCCTGCTATCAAACAAAATAGGAAATTTCTAGCGAAACTGCTAGCCCATAAATTATCTTATTGCAATAAGGAGTTAATATAAATATATGTTTATCTCTTTATAATCTACGTATCTATCAGCTCATAAGCAGATTAGCTTCGGCGTTGTGTTGTCTCTACGCTATCATTTATTGCAATAAAATTGATTGTTCAATTTTACGCTAGAAGCTCACCGTTAAGATACCTGCAGAATACGGAAAATCGTAGCTCGAGATAGATACACGGAGTGCATAATCGTGGCCTAGTTACATCGCATTTATTATGGTAAAGTGGTAAATATTCTCTGTGAGATCACCGATAAGTGCCACTCTGACATTTGTGTTCAGTGCTCATGCCGATGCGTTGACGAACATCCGAGTCACGAAGTTTCAGCTTCTTTGCATAATTTAAAAATGATTGAGCTTATTACGCGCGCACTTGTCGGAGTTGTTTTTTGTCTCGGGTGCAACAAGTTTCCACGTATTTTGTTGCGATTCGACCGACATTTTTGCGAAGTGCAGCGAGTGTTGCTCGACCTTATTGGTTCCTTTACCGTCGGTATTTTTCACTGTAGTAAAATCTACAGTCTTAAATGATTGATTCAACCTTTGGTAACTCTTCATAATTTAATAGTTTCTAAAATTTGGTAAAGTTTTACATAATGGTAGCTTGATACGAGGACGTCTACTCTCTTTCTACGAAAAATGTAATTTCGAAATAAACTCGCGACTTTCCTACTCCGGTGCTATTTCGTTTCGTCCGATCGAACATTGTTTGACGTTTAAATGTTCTAGCTTAGAACATTTAAACGGACAAAACGACGGAATGAAGGAGTACTTATAGATAGTATTGAAGTAGGATATTGAATAGTTGTTTTTTATTGTTAAAATGTTGAACTCTTTTTTATGGTGAGGTACGCGTTCACCAGCACAATGCAAAGCAGCTGTTTGAACACGAATGATTCCAATTACGTATGGCATTGCTTTTCAAACCGGAACACAGTAATGTTTACGTATTACTGCTTGGTGGCAAAGGTATGGTACTTATCCAAAAGTTTCTGCAAAGAGTTCTATCACTACAAAACTATAAGAACTTATTCTAACAAAATACGCCAGTAGATGCATCTGTCTGTAAACTTGGTTTATAAATTGTCATCGTACAGCGCCTACAGCAGCTAGGGGTGGAACCCTCGAAAAACCACCAATGTTGCCATTTCCCAACAAACCAAAAACGCGCATTGCATTTTTTGTGACACAAGAGCAGTGACGTAAAAAGAGATAAATCTCCTCGTTTGGAGAGCTTCGTTTCCGGGACAAGTAGCTTTGTCGTTGCATATTTTCCGCTATGAATGGTTGGATTTCCATAAAGTGGCGTTTATTCTCTTCGCTTTCCTGTATGTAACGTGGACGCACGTGGCAATGTGATAACGTTTTGCTGTGATCAAATGTATATGCAATAAATAGTGTCGGTTGATTTTTTTACTTGAAAATGTTCTAAAATGTCTTAAAATTAGTATTTACTTCAAAAGATACATATTAAAAATAGTTTTGTATTTTGCGTCCTTGTTATCCATTTTTGTTTATTTAAAATATGAATGTGAAAATTAACACTTTTATTTCGCCTTGTAATAAAATTTAATTTTACTAAGTAAACTTCGGAAATTCGGAAATTTGTTTGTTGTTTTTGATTTTGATTGTTGGAAAAACTGTGAGTAACTCATTAATTTGAGAGGTTTTGGGTCCGCGTAAGCCCTCAAGCTGCTTTGAAGTCATTGGGCAATAGCGAGAACGTTTCATTTCATAGCCATCGGTTCGGATCTCATCTTCAGCTTTGAGTAGGTAGTGCTTTTCGCAGTGCAGATGCACAAGTTTGCCACTGGTAAAACGGAAACAAGGTTAACGGTAAAAAAAACATCGCGAAGAAGCCGGCACGTCCCAAGAAATATATCATTCGAGAACAAATTGCATTGATTCCTTGGACTCCTTACGAGAGTGTCCTGTTAAAAGCCTTTAACAAATGTTTGGTATTCGCCGGATAGATAATGATATGCAAAACGATCAATATAAGTCGACAAAAGCGTGTATTATAAATGCCAACGCCGTAAATACCAAGAACACGAGTACAAGTGTTTTATACAATTGATTTATTCTTCGATACATGCAATTAATTAAACACTATTAATAGCAACTAACTATAGCGACTAATTAATATTTGACGTGGGCTGCTATTATGTTGATACTGTGCAAATTCCTACTAGTGTTGTTCTAGATCAAAGAAAAACAACGTGTTTGTTGCCACTTGAGTGTGAGAATTAACTAAGTACCATTAGAAGTGCCCTGAGCACCTGTCCGCCTGGGGAAGTACCACACCTTTGCCAGTAATTCTACCGTCAAGCAGTAATGTGCAAACATTACTGTGTTCCGGTTTGAAGGGCAATGTTTCCAGATAAATTACAGGGCTTATAGATATAAGATCTTAGATCTCTGGGTGACGAGCGCAGTGCAGTGCTAGGTAATGATTTGGACTCTTCATGTTCCAATAGCTGCGTGTCACTGTGATGTTATGTGTCAGGCATGTTGCTTACTATCAGGATCATGTCCTGATATTCTCGTCACTCTTTATTAAAAAAAAAAAACTGCGTCTATAAGCGTAGCTTAAGTGGCTTACACACCACCAATTTACTTGTCCTCTAGAATCGCTAGCGGCGAGGTATGCTGTGGTTCTACTTATTTTGGTTGTTGACAACGAATAGTGATAGATAAAAACGTCTGGCTTTCACCGCTTCCTGCAACCGACTAGAACGGAAAGAGTGAGCTCACTCTTCCTAACGATAACATGATTCCGGTGACGGTAATTCATCTAATGGTTTATATCGACGCTAAGTAGTCGTACCTACATCAAAAACTGCAACTGTGTGAAACTACTTGTAGACGATTATGAGTGACAGCATTTTTATGGCTCCTCAAATTGTAAAATTTAGAATTTATATTTCACTATGTAAATCGTCATTCTTTAATTTAAGGTATTTACCTGTGATATGACGGATAGATGATATGAAATGATATTTTTTACATTATTTAGACTTAAAACAAATTGTATTACTTACTGCATGTCTTTCGAAAATACAAGTTTGTATGCGAGTTAGCTTTAATTCAAATTATTTTGTATCGTGTTATCTTACAAAACAGCAACAGTTTTTGTTTTTATATTCTTATCTGTAAATGAACAACCTATACCTAGTTTTACAAAACTGTTTTATAAAATACTTTAAAAAATAGTTTTACGAACAACACTTCGTTTGGTAGTGGTAGGACTCTTTGCAGTGTCTGTATGAGGAAATACCACACCTTTGATAGTTTTTTCTACCGCCAAGCAGTAATGTACAAACATTACTGGGTTCTGGTTTGAAGGACTTTGTTTCCAGTGAAATTACAGAGTATAGAGATAAATCATCTTATTTCTGTGGCGCGCGGAGTGCAGTACTAGTAGGTAATGTTTTGGACTCTTCATGTTCCAATAGCAGCGTGTCACTGCGCCGTTATGTCGGAAGGATCTTGCTTTGCTCGTTTCGTCACTCTATACTTTAAAAAAACTTGCACACTTAAAGTATTAGTAGGAAAGGTTTGCCCTCGATCGCCTCACCTGAAGTTTACCGTCTATGAACTCTACGACTCTTGCAGCAGTATTTTACATTTTACATAACATGAACATTATAAATATAATATATATATGCTAGTGATATGACTATTACACTGATATAAAAGTATGATATAACTCACCGCAATGCGAGAAACAAGATAATTTAAAATGACATGACATGAGCTCGCTAATTACAATCGCAATCAGTCAATCTACCAATACAGTACATCACGGATGTTAACAAACATGACCAAAAATGTATATTCTATCCTACTCATATTTTAAGTGTTAAAGTTTGGATATGAGCATATGTGTTGCTCTATTACGTCAAAACGGATGGGGTTGGATTTTGGAACACAGACTATAGTTTGGAATACCATATAAGGTTACTTTTTGCACAAACAAGAATTTTGCGGGTGAAACCTCGAAGCGCTGCTCGTTTGTTCTATGCCAGATATTGAGCAACCACTCTTAAATCTTCAACTTTTTTCTTTTTTTCTTGATTGTGCTTCTTTCTATATAAATTATATTTCTATGAACCTAGATCAATAGCTATACAATGACGAATAAATATCAGTCGGAGGCATGCCTAGCGTACTGGCAGCATTACCCCGCTTTTTGATAATGGTTATACGTTGCGACAAATAAAAACCAGCATTTTGTCTACGCGTTTTTACAATTGAGATAAGCTCTCGGCCCCACCGACCCAAAATCTCTATACGAAATGGTTCAAATATGTACCTACCTAACTCTTTTCGAAGTTTGCATATAAGTAAATCAAAAAGTTGAAAACTTTTAACTCGTCTAAATCTTTTGAGCTTAATGATACCATGAACCAATACAATGAACCAAAGAACCGTGTAAATGTTTGTGTTTATGGTCGCAAAGGTTATTCTGTAAATCTATATAATGCACTGTTAGTTCATTAAAAGCCGTGTCATAATGTAGTTTGCACCTGGAACAAGATTCGTGCGCGAGCGCATATCGTCGCTACTCTTTGTTCTGAGAAATATTTTACAATGTTGCCAGTGCGCGTAATTACTGTATTACTGTAATGGATACGGTATGAACTACGGCCTGTTAAGCCATATTAATATGTTTTTTTTGCTAACATATTTCTGAAGATTTTCGTTATTGTGTAAATAAAATTAATAATTTATTTTCTTATAATAATTATTTGCTTCGAGAAAACAAGAACCAATTTAATTTTAAAATTAAATTCAGACACTCGACCAAATTGCATAACAAACTATCATCATTACGATCTCCCTTATAAATGAAAGTAAATTTTACTTTTTTGTTCATATTTCAAAAAGCGCTTCACGGATTTCGAAAAAAAAAATGAGATCACTTCTAGACGATTCACAATTGGCGGGAGCTATCGCGTAACATACAAGTACCTACACAAAAAAAAATGTGCAGCCTCCTCTTTTTTGAAATCTATTAAAAAAAGATAGGTAAGTTCATAAAAAACTTATAGGGACGTCCCATTGCCATACTAAAAAAACAAAGATAACTTATTTTACATTTATATGAAGTTAAAGATATTTTGCTTTTTAATATTAGTTGTTCAATCACTTTTGAAGAAACGGATCAGATTGAAACTTGGAAAGTGGGCAAATTTTAGTTTGGAATACCACATAGGCCTCTTCACACATTCCGGAAAATTCAAAGTTCCTTATGGAATAAATCCTTTTCTAAACTCTACGAGGATGAAATTACAGGTTTATACAATTTCCCTAAATTTCTAATATAGTTTTGAAATTTCAGCTTGTTTATTAAATATACAAGGTATGCCTATTTTAGACATACGAGAACCCATAAACGTAAACTCATGTTCTACTCACAATTCAACGCTCAAATCAAATCCAGATTTCGTTTATCATTTATTATGTTTACTTGTTTACACTTGATCACCGTCTCGCCTGTTGTTACGCGACGATGCAATGTCAATTTAAATATACCTACTTAATGGATAAGTGAAAGATAATTTAAGGAAAAATAAAAATCTAGAAATGGTTACTTTTGATGGCTCCTTATGCATATAACTTTAAGGTTAAAGGTAGGTAGATATGATCAATCACTTACAATTGAGTTTATAATCGAGTAACTATAGAGAACATTATGTGTCAAAAATCCGTTAGTGAATATATTTTCGCACCAGAAGGTTTTTTATGTAAACTTAACAAAATAGACTTCGACTAGCTGTAGCAAAAAAGCAGTAACTGCAATTTTAGTTTTTGCGCTCCACTCAAGCTTGCATCACTGTCAGAGCATGACCTAAACACGGTGTTCTCACTCCTCCCGCCATCGAAGTTTCCACGTCATTTAACCTCGCATAGCGTTTCCGCACTCCCGGTTACACAATAAAATAACATAAGATAGCTTCGCCTATGCCTATAACAATGCTACGACAACCTAGTGGAGCTTTTTGCGAAGTTTCTTAGTTGTTGCATTTTTTGTCTAACTTAACTTAGTCTTAATTGTGAGAATATGAATTAGGACAATGTTGCTATTTATTCTGCGGTTCATGGTTATTACACCTGTGAAAGTACAGAAAAGGTAGGTTCATTAGGTTGTTTTATATTTGAAACATTTGCCCAGCTAAGGATCCAAAAGCTGTAAAATATTTGAGTAAACTCAATTCGGCACAAAAAAATAGAGACAAAATAAAAATAAGTTTTTGATTCGGTGGTGACGGTATCCAACTGTCAAAATAAGACTATGAAAGGAGTGAACTATTGCTGCGCTTGCGCTGAGCACGGTGCAACGTTGCAGCCGCGTCGGTGCGCGTGCGCAATACAAACGTCACGCGACTCGCCGCGCCCCAAGCGCGACGATTATAATTTTGAGCTCCGATCAACATGAAGATGAACGTCCATAAATTTATTAGACATAGTGTCGGTCGACTCGCCTCAGGCTTGTATTATATATGTCAAGAATTAAGCATTATCATACTGAGAATGTATGTGGTAAAAGGTTAAGGGCCTTTTAATCTCGCTAATTCCTTTTTAAATTTAGTTAAATTTTTTAAAGTTGTTATATATGTACTTATTTATTCAAAACAATGGGTAAGACTATAAAATATGTCAGATTTATTGCGGTATTTACGAGCACTTTACTTCAGAATTCTATTATCCAACATCAACGCTTTGTAATTATTTACTAAATAAATAACACCGTTCAAACAATACAAACATAAAAACTCATTTCACAATCGTAAAATTGATTGATGCCAACTCTAGATAGGAATGCGCAATTTGCAGATATGAGCTTTTGATCCTAAACAGAGATACGAGAGTAGCGCCCACGTCGTGTCCACCGCCACAGCAACTTATAAAATGTAAATTTATTGCGCGATGTTTTACATAAATTCAAATTGGCCGGTATACGTCGCTGGCCTTACATTACATCACGTAATTATGCCGCGCACAATTATTATAATTTTGCTATAATCGCGCCCATAAGGACGTGCGAAAAACAATTTTAAGGGGAATATCACACTGATTTATGGTTATTGTACTATAGATAGCTGCGGTACGCGCTAATTTATTACATACGAATCGCTATATTAAATCGGCTTTCGTGAAAGGGTATTTATTTATTTAACCAATTATATTAAAAACATCTGCATCTGAATTTAAGAAAATCTCTGACAACACGCACCTAATCAACGGTGATTCATCTAACGAAACACAAAACATAATTATATGGTGTGGTTTCAAATCTTACCTGAAATCGTGTTTTTAATTACCATCTACGATTTTGATTTATAGTGGACACACATGTGTCGATGATTTATTAAATTTCAAACGTAACAAGTCGTTTTCAGAAGAAAAAAAATAGTAGGTACCGACAAACGTAGATACTTACTACATGGCGGTAGTGAGTTTGTAGTACTACATTGTCACTATATTAACTTATTAATTTTTTAGTAAAATAAGCAAAATTAACTAACTACTTATTGTGGCTTGGTTTTGGGGTAGCTATTTAAGTATGATTACCTATGCGTAAAAGTAAAGGGAGAATCATAAAGATAGCCAGTCACATGAAAACAAACTCAGCGGTTTTAGGAATGAAATTTGTCAAATCAAAAGGTATGTAACTGGCCCTAAATATTTCCCTGACCATACAGCGTGAGAATGCCACTAGTCTTACGGATACTTTCGGTCAAGGATTTGAGGAGCGCGGACACTAAATTAATCACTCCAAACTTGAGTTAGTTCGTTTACCTATTATTTATCATTTTAAATTGTACTAATAATGAATAAATGCACGAAATAAGTTACCTCTAATGTTCATCTTGTGTGAATGTGGTTCATTCCCAAACGAATATAGTGACATAAGTGATCGTTTTATCGGTATTTAAAAGTTAATTATTAAACCAGTAATTATAAGTCGAATTGCAATCCAAGTTTCCTTTCTAGTCGTCCTCACAATACGCGTGAAAGTGAACACCTTTCACGTAACTAGCTTTAATTAAATACACACATCTGTAATTATGTCCTTTGCCCTATTTGTTCGACTGAAATTATTATCCGTGATTATATACCGGAGCGACTTTAAAATTCAACGTCTTCGATACAAACTACGTGATCGAAATTATCCAACGTAGAATGTAATTGTGTCAGTTTGAATTTTTGATCAAATAACACCTGAAATAAGCTTCGGAGCGGCATGAGTCGTGTTTAATAGGTTTAATTAAAAGGTTCTATTATAGAAAATTACTTGAGGCGTGTCTTTCGCTGGCATTTCTACTTTGAAATATTTAAACTACGTTTCGATATTTTACCGGTGTCTACCGTTAGCGGGAAGCTATAGCTATATTAAACTCAAGAAATTTTAGTTGCAAAGAAAGCCTACACAATTAACAAATCATCTTAGGCTTAGTTTAGTTTGATCATAGGCAAAAATTTCAAGTCTCGTTGTTTTATACATTCTATTTTAAATGAACAAGTTATTCCATTCCTTCCTACATAGCCCGCATAGCGAAGATGTGGAATACTGCTAGCCTCAGTGTTTCCGCTCTCCTACGAGTAAGTACCATCGGGAAACCTTTAAACGAAGAGTTCATGTACCTATATCTTCTGGGCAAACGTGTGGCACCTAACACCTTATCTATATTTATGTCACTGTAAATGTCAAACAGTTATCTGACAGAGGGTTCATTAATAAATAAATTCGAAGCTTTTCAGAGGTAGACATATTAACTACAACGCTAAAGGTTCCAGAACGTCCCAGCACAAGATAAATTCAATTCA
The DNA here is from genome assembly GCA_017562165.1 of Ectropis grisescens. Lineage (NCBI taxonomy): Eukaryota > Metazoa > Arthropoda > Insecta > Lepidoptera > Geometridae > Ectropis > Ectropis grisescens. The sequence goes on along the minus strand of CM029776.1, from coordinate 11,285,189 downwards.
ATCCATTCGCGTCGTCTCGAGGTCTTTGCTCTTGACTTAATGCGACTTTTATTACTTGCCTCTTCCAGCCTCATTGTGTGTTCCCCTCTGAAACGTTCAGTTGCTTTTATTGTAATACAGTTACAGGTTACGGTGCAGTACTTGTGAACACTCTGTCGGTACTTGTTACTGCTTATTGTGTGTGGTACCGCACAAACAGTGTATAGCCAAGATTTTCAAAATTTGTCACATTTATTCCTTCGTAAGAAGCTTGTAGACTCAAGCTAGAGTATTATTATGTCATCTCATCCCTTCTTCTTTCTTAGGTTGAACGTTGTTGCTGGAGTAAAGCAGGGGAATTTGACTTGTGTAATTCAGCTAAGTTACGGCTGGTCTAGTCGGGAGAACGGCGCCTGCCGATCCGGAGACCCCGGGTTCAAACCCCACACGCACCACTGTCTTTACGAAGTTTTGTGCGTAATGCCGCTAACTTAAAAACGGTGAAGGAAAACATCGTGAGGAACTGACTGACATGTAGGACCGACATGTAGACCTACCTAAAATCTTTCGAAGTCATGTGTCATCCACCAACCCGCACTGGGCCAGCGTGGTGGATTATGGCCTTAACTCTCTCCTTGCGAGACAAGGCCCCGAGTCCCAGCAGTGGGAGCATTTAGTGGGCTGTTGATGATGATGATGAATTCAGCTAAGTCTAAGCACACAACATTACGGTATCCGCTGCAGGGGCTTGTGGTTTCTAGATGTTCTTTTTCATGTAATGAGTTTGTCTTTTGTCAAAAAGATATCATGAAGGAGGGTAGACCACGATCGTAGGTTTAGATGACGTTCCTTGTGCGACGCAATATTGTGAGGGGTGTTGCTGGTTGTAATCCAATCTAACCTCAAGGGTAAGTAACCGTGCCCTAAGCCACTCTATAATCTAAGCAAGCAAATCACATTGGATAACTTAGCAATACTTACTCCTTACGCCCGACTTGTTTTCGTCTCTTTTTCGACTTTTATTTAAGTATTACGAGGCTTTAATGAAGGCTCAAAAACATCAACATCTGACAGGATACTTCTTTAATGATTCATTTTCGTGAAAAGTAAACCACCTTTCTGTTAGTATGCAGAAAAAAAAGTCAGTACGCACCTCAAAGGAAACAAAACAAACAATAGTGGAGACCTGAACCCCAGCGGTAGCGCCATATGCTGTGACATGCATAATGGGTCGACGGCAAATGACCGCTAACATCCATCATGCCACCGCAAACGGCAGCGTTTTCATTTTCACCGTGTTTCAAAGAACCCTTATACTCGTAGCGTACGAGGTAGATTTAGCTACAAAAAGAGTGACGACTTCAATTCAAGCTGTTCGTATGATTGAGGAACGTAGGTACTCCGTTTTTTCATCGACGAAGGTACAGGAATAGACGCTGTAAATTTACATATTTTCTGCCGTATCTACTTATAATAGGACGTATTACATTACTACTATAATTAAAATATCATTAAAAATATCGTTGAACAATTACGAATCGATACATAAATGTTGAAGAAAGTTAATACATAGTTAGATACGAGTATGCCAGAATGGCTGCGCAGCAAAATGACATGAAACTTAAAAAAGAATTTCATTACAACCAAAATAAAAATTGTTTAGATAGTATCTAAGCATTGTAAGTAGTTTAACATGCTGCATACGAAGAACTTTCAACAAATTTATATTTTTTTCAGATGCATTTTAATTTATTTCTATTTGAGTTAAAATTCGACCTAATGTGATAGATTTACACCCCCATGTTCGCCCTCGTTTCTCAACAAATACGTGAACTGTTATATTTAAGGGGAGTTTGTGGTCTCTAATGATGAGCGAGTAATACCTCACTTCCGGTTGCATTAGGTAATGAACTGTAATTGGTTTATTAAGGCTCCTCTGGATCGGTGTGAAATGCATTACACGGTTGCGTCTAGTCACTTCCGGTCATATTGAAGACTTATTGACGGAGAGGAATGGAAGTAGAGGCAATTACAGTAACGGATTGTTTTATTCTTTCAAGCTGTTCTAGTTTTCAGAAATTATAACACAAACCAATGCTTTTCTTTCTTTTCGAAAATAAAGTAACCCTTTTTTGAGAAAAAGGAAAGAAGTTTATTTTAGGTTTGTATACGATAATTTTAGCAAAATAGCCTTCGTCTGTTAATTGACAAATGATATAACAGTATCTTAACAAGTAGCGTAAATGGAAAAAATCTTATATGGGACTGAAAATTATCGTGATGTTGACTTTAAATATCAAATTATTGTCATAAGAATAAAACAAAAACAATACCATTACATTTATTACTTATGAGTATTTAGCCATGTCTGAGTTTATTGCGGATGTGAAGCTCGACATTTTGTTCTTAGTGGGTGAAAAGCTTTTCCGATTCGAACTCGATGAAGCAACACTGAGCGGGAGTGCACATGAAAATGCACTTGTGGCTACTCACGCAAGAAATAAGAACAGACATGACATTTGTTTGACTACTAACATGCATATAATATCTGTGAATTAGTTTTAATTTCCGTTTTAATGTCACGAAGTAATAAATCAATGTTTTGTTTATTATGTTTTCCGTATAAATCTAATCGTGTTATGTTACTAAATTATCCTTTAAAGTCGTACAGCGACAAGCCAACCCCTCTGTAACCGTTAGCCCTTGAAAGAGGAAGCTCAAACGCGCTCGCGAATTAATTTCGCCACAATTACCCGCTCGCGTTACTAATTGAGACATCAAAGAGCGGCGCCGCGCTGTCGCCAGACTCTAACTACGCGAATTTGTTATTTTCTCTTTGCCTTCGAACTTGATATTTATGTTGGTCTGAATGCATTTCAATTCGGTTGATTTTATATTCTTTATGTTCATTACCATAAGTATGCGTAGCCCGATATATACTTATAGTGTGAGCACCGATATACATTTATAGTATGCGTAGCGCACTAAACATTTCTACAGCTGGGGCTCGGGGTTTTCTCTCGTAAGAAGAGAGTAAAGGCAATAATCCACTACGCTAGTCCAGTGCGGATTGGAGGATAACACATGCGTTATGTACTAGTCTTTTCTTTTAGTGGTGGTGGTGGGAAGTACCACACACACCTTTGTCAGTTATTCTACTGCCAAGCGTAATGTGAAAACATCTCTGTTTCGGTTTCTAGGGCTATGTTTCCAATGAAATTACAGGGCATAAAGAAAAGATATCTTACTTATATCTCTGAGTGACGAGCGCAGTGCAGAGTTAGGTAATTTGGACTTTTCATATTCCAATAACTGCGTGTCGCTGTGTTGTTATTAGCAGGCGTGTTGCTTACCATAAGGCACCTGTCCTGCTCATCTCGTAACTCTCTAGTATATAAATGCATACCCAGTATATTTCAAGAAAATTCCTTCCAGTGGTAACATATTTATGCTCTCGAGTGTAACTAGTGTTCTTTAAAATTGTAAGTGATGGAATCATTATGGTAAGTTGCTGCAATGTCTAAGTTTCAAGCGTAAAAGTGACAACGTGATTGATGTAAATCACAGCTTCATCTGAAAGGTCTATAATCTCCGTGCTAGTCTAACAGCCCTGTTGAACGCTATTCCAAATGCATTACAGGAGACATTTTGCCTGTCATCATTCATGTATATTTAGTCGTATTGTAACCATTAAAGCATTGGCCGGTGGCGACGGGTTTTCGAGCCAGTGAGTCCGGGCGACCGCAATATGGGGTCACCTGATAATGCTTGGGTAATTACCCCGCCATTAGCCACCGGCTGCAAGAACAAGCAACATTTCTCGTTACCAGATCAAACGGACGTGACTCCCGCTATCAATACTAAAACACTATCTAGATCCAATAAATTATTCACAAGAGCAACCACGACACCCGTCTAACCTCAAGGGCAAAGCAATAATGACTGCATAATTCGCGGCACGCCGTTACTTTTAATGCATATCTAATGTGAAACTTACATTTTGACTGGTTTAAGGAGCGTCGTAAACGCATCGACATCGTATCGAAATTATTGAGGCGATTAGGTCGGGCCGAAAGGTGTCGGCTCGATATTAATGGCTGCATACAGAGCCACATCAATAACGGCGCCGTGTCTATAGATGTGGGCGTAGCGTGAAAATAATTCAGTTGTTTGTAGATAATGTGTTCAGTGTTATTACGAAGGCTTTACGCGTTTCGTTCGGAGTGAAGCGATGTCGTAAAATGCTCGTGCCCAAAGCGAGAAAAGTGCGAGTGATGGGCAGTAAACAAAGTGCGGGCACCCGCGGGTGAGACGTTCGAACAATCGATCGCTCTCGAAACCGACTACAATTTGCGTAGTGGCAGCTCCTCCGGCAATTTGTGTCCGTCGCCGTCGCTTGCCGTTACTCGGTAAACGCTACTGGAATACTGTACTCTGTGGTTCAGATCCCAGTTAAACGCACAGTCGTCCGGGCGACTGAGATACATGCTAATTATGGGCAATTTTCAAAATCGATTGGCGAGCTTTCGCGTCGCTTTTATTGCTCCCTGCGTTTCGGTTGCGAATTGGGAGTTCTAATTTCCACGCGAGAATTAAGTTCTGATGGCCTAATTAGTAAGTAGCGATATTTTATCGTGAATTATCAAAATCAGGTCTGGTCGATCAGTGAAAAGGCTGGTCCATTCGCTACCATTTAATGAAGGTATCATGGGGTATCGGGGCTTAGATCTGATGAGTGGTTGCGCCAGGCGGCCGCAGTTAGATCGAATTATCGACCGATCGATGGCTCCTAGATTGCGTCTCAATAATCCGCGTTCGAGATATCAGCAGATTGCGCCGTGCGTCAGACGCGCCTTCCGGGAGCCCACTAATGAAATGCTGAAGGCTTTAATCCTACAAATCTTTGAAGCAATCATTGTAACTGTCAAACGCAATTGACTCTGTGCTAATTCATTCTTTTGCAAGGGTCAATATTTTCATGACAAGATCAATATGTGACGAGTACTTACGTTCTATTAAATTCGACTGTTAGCGTAGTCAGGGGTCTTATGGGTACCTTCCTACATAGAGTACGTATCAAAACATTTAATGGAGAATGGATAAGCAACAAATATTAATATTATAGATTATTTAGCTGTGTCTAATTGTTAATGCACACTATATCATAGGTATGTACGATCGAAAAAACTAGGCATACTTTTCTGATATGGAATCTTCACCGTGAGTGCATCCGGGTGCTAATTACTAGGGCGAAATTATTTGATTTTCAGAAAAAATATGCAATTTTTTAATACACCTTTTGACCGAAAAATCTCATCTCCAGAAGACGTGAGAAAAAAGAACTAAATCCAGACTTTAAATACTTAAGCAGCTGTTAAGCTAATATTTTATCCAAAAAAGCTTCGTAAACTTATTTCCATATTTTCCCTTCCAGTCTCTCGAACCTATTATGTCATTGTGACTCGTGTCGTTGTGTGTTCTCATTTCACTTATTCGCCTATTCGCCTCTGGAACAAGATGTAAATTCTGACACGTCGCGGGTGACAGATTAAGTCGAGCGCTAATAATGGCATCTTAAGAAGGACATTAGGTATGCAGCGGTGGCGGCGACGGCGTCGACTGCACCGGTGACCGTCGGGACGGTAATTGATGACGTCGCGGGCAACCGCCGTCCGCCCATTTTCCGTCAATTTTCGTCGCTTGAGTGATGGTAGAACGTCCCGCCCCCTTGCTCTTCCCTCCCCCGCGTCTCCTTTCCCCGGAGACACCCGCGTACGGCACGCGCCGTGCTAAATTTAAATGATGAACTTGTAACGGGCGGCCGCGGAGGAATGTAACCGGCATGATACGTTAATCATACATTTGTGACAGTTACACTCTGAGACATCGTCGAGCCAGAAAAAATATCACTTTCCATTGTTTTTTTGTATTTAGCTTCAGATTTAGTAACGTTAAATTTTAGGTGCTTCAGGAAATGTCCTTTAAATGTCACCTAAAGTAAATGAACTGTCACTGTGCAAATCGATCGGACAAAAGCACAAAGTTATTACAATCCCTCCCATGAGAGCGGAGTCAGCGAGACAAAGAACTGGCTAATTTTCCGCAGCCACAATAGCCCGTGGGGATATAAATAAACCGGCACTTAATGAACACATAAACTGAAGAGAGGTAGCGATCCGAAAGACAGCCGCGTTGTCATGGCAACCCCCGCTATGTAGCGAGCTTGGGACAGGGGTTGAAGGCACTTAAGGACTTTGTATGTAGTCGAGAAGGTAAACGTTGCGGCCTTTTAGTGTCATGAATTTCAAAGATGTTCGACTGAATGAATTTCAAAACAAAACGAAATACAAATACCTACTATCTATATATTTAATAGAATACACTTGTGTATTTGGAGCAAGTTGTAAGTTTAATATAAATCCAAGTGCAGTCGTATTATTTGGGCCTCTTCGTAAATAGTGTTTATTAATCTAGGTTTAGCAAAAAAATATATTGTATTGTTGAAGATTTGCTCCTACAAAACACAAAATATCACGTGAAAATTACAAATCTATCAAGGAAAGCGGCTTAGCAATGATATAGCAATGCTCGTTGAGCAATCTCGACACAGTTCTGAAGTCAAGCGCCTTACAGTCAATAAAGCACAAACTGGCCGAGTTCTGCTGATGAGGCGAGGCATGCGATGGGCGCACGTGTTAGCTCTAGCTATGCGTACTCGTATACCTAGTCTATTATGCTGTCAGACGAAAATACCTATCCGAAAGAGTGTTCGTGATAATTACGGGGCATTGTTGTGGTTTCTACATAATTGTTCTAGCTCACTCAGTAGTAACAACCGTAATATTTACTTAAAACTTACGCGATTCGAAATAAGTGTTGGGATTTAAAAAATAGTATTTTTTTTAGAAATTTATGTCATTTGTGACGGTACTAACTGAAAGACAAAGCATTTTTTAAATTTATTTAAGTGAGCTCAAGTCGAGCTTTGCACACATACAGTTCTCTAAGTTTGCCTATAGAACCGTAACCTATAGGTCCTATTCTTCGATTCCAGACAACGTAAGAATTTGTCTGATGAAAACATCGTTTAATTTTATTCCCTTTCTGGTTGTTTCTGTGTACCGGTTTTTTCATCATAAGCATTACGAATTACGTAGTGATGACTTACTTAGACCTACTTAGATACGAATTAAATACGTTTATAAAAGGCTCTAAGTATAAGATTTTCTCAGAAAAAAAAGAACAAAAAGAAAAGTCCCGAGTGTAACCATCGGGATTCGAACCGGGGCCTGTTGACTCCAAGGGTAAGCATATTCCGTCTGAGCCATTTAGACTTAAAGAACAGTGGCGAAATAAGTTATCGTACTCTAATGACATTGTAGGAGTTTTTCATTGTCTAAAAACGCGCATAAAATTATGTTTAAAAAAAATAAAACCGATTTATCGTCCCCGAAACCCCCTGTATACATAGTTTCATGAAAATTGTTCGACCCGTTTCCGAGATTCAGATTCTATCTATATATACCTACCTATATACCTACAAGAGTTGGTCGTTTAAAGGTATAAGATTTATGATTGTAATAGGTACTAGCACTGCTTAGTTGGAGATTGGATAGTGTTGTGAGAGGAATGTCCACATTTTTTTTTCATTTGAATTACTCAAGATTTACCAAAAACCAAATAAACCTATACAAATTTTAACTAAACTCATATTGGTTATACTTTCGACGTTAGTAACGTCAAACTAAAAAGACAAAAATGAGTAGGTATGTGTATACGGAGGTAAGTTCCTAATAAAAGTTATCATAATTTATGTTGAGAGCATTACTTACTTATACTTGCATTGTTACTTAGATTACAATGTTGCTTAAAGTAGCTCAATTCTCGTCCATTAAATTTACGCAACCAATTATCATGTCTGATATCGCGAATAGAACAAAACGATTCAACACAACTCTGTGTTGAAATGATCAATCGCCTGATCGCGTTTGGACAAAGTAATTGAGAATTTCGTAATACTGAATGCATACGTAATAGTAATACCTATCTACTAATCTCGGTGAGTCCACCAGTCAGTATTTCTGATTAACATAGGTCAAATACTTATAACACTTGGCTCAATTTAGTCGACTAAATTTAAAACGGTGAAGGAAAACATCGTGAGGAAACCGACATGTACCTAGAATCTTTCGAAGTCATGTGCCATCCACCAACCCGCACGCCAGCATGATGGATCATGGCCTTAACTCTCTCTTTGCGAGAGAAGGCCCGAGTCCCAGCAGTGGGAACATTTAGTGGGTTGTTGATGATGAAGCTAGTATAATTATATTCATAAGAAATAATTAATTGAATGGCTAAATTCAGTAGACTAAATTTATCCAAGTGTAATAAAGACACTTTTGTCAGGCTGTATTAAAATAAAATCAATATTAGACATTATTAATATGATACAATCACGTACATTTTTGAATGTAAGAAACTACACCAAACTAAATATACCTATGCGCTAGTTGTAAAATTTGATGATTGAGTAAATTTAAATGACAATACTTAAATAAAATAAATTTACAAACGCAAAAGAAGAAAGGGACCTACGTGAAAGTGGAGTGTTGTAGTTGAGTAGAGAGCAAGAGTTCAAAGATGACGACACCATAACAAAATTTCACCAAATTTATTGCAAAAGTAGTAACGTACACATAACATACTAGTCAAGTCCCAGGATGGTGCTAAATTCTCTACCCTAGGACTGTTGATTATGTGCCTTCGGGGCTGCGTAGTTGTTCTTTGATCTTTGTCTAAAAAGAGACCAAGTAGTGAGAAAATGAACTGGGAAGATTTGACATATCATTCTTTCTTTACAAACAAACAAAACCCGTTTAGGGAAATTTAATATCGGGTTTGGTAACGGCATATTATTAAAAATATTTATTTTCTATGTATTCTGTGCCGAATTATTATTAGTTGTCACGGCTTTTATTGAAACATAATTTTTTACGTCCATTATTTTTATTTAGACGGTGCTCAAGATTTAGACAATACACGAGTAAATGTTTGTGAAACGTTTGGAGGAAGTTTCATACAAAATCTACCACATATCATAGGAGAGAGAATAAACAAAAGTTGTATACGCTGATAATGATAGCCAAAAAATATCCCACACTTTTGTTAGTTGTTCTACAGCCAACCAGCAATATGAAAACATTACCACGTTCTGCTTAGCAAGGCAATGTTTCCAGTGGAATTACCTAATAGGACAATGAAATAGATAAATCATCTTCTATCTCCGAGTGATGAGTGCAGTGCTAAGCTGCTAAGCAGTGAATTGGATTATTCGACAAGAACAAAATTTAAAATTTTGATTAACCCCCGACTACCTTAGATTTGTTATCTGTACAACATTCTACTAGTCAAGCCCTTTCATTTGATACCAATATTAAGGGAATTGTGAAAAAGGAAATGTAATTCGCCATTTTGTGGTAGCGGCCATCTTGGATTTGAAATTTGTCATAGTGCAAAGTATTCTACTAATCAAGCCCTTTCATTTGATACCCATATTGAGGTAGTAGTGAAAAATATTATATAATTCGCCATTTTGTGGTGGCGGCCATCTTGGATTTGAAATTTGTTGTAGCGTTTAGTACTTTACTAGTTAAGCCCTTTCATTTGATACCCATATTGAGGTAGGTTGTGAAGAAATATTTTGTCCGCCATTTTGTGGAGGCGGCCATTTTGAATCGATATTAACCAAACATAGCTAAGAACACCCGCACGGATATTAACTTTCAAATAAAAAAAACCGCATCGAAATCGGCCCATCCGTTTGAGCTCTACGGTGCCACAGACAGACACACACACAGACAGACAGACAGACAGACAGACAGACAGACAGACAGACCGACAGACAGACAGACAGACAGACAGACAGACATCGACGTCAAACTTATAACACCCCTTTTTTTTGTCGGGGGTTAAAAACACAAAAATCATAAAAATTGGCCCAGCCGTTCTTGAGCAAAAATTGGTACAGCCAAACTTTAAACAGAATGTTTTGTTTTTTAAACGACTTTATTAAAGGAAACTCTCCATTCTAATGTGTACTTTTTGTGTATGTTACACGATAGCCTCGCCAATTGTGAATCGATTTAAATGAATCTCTTTTTGTTTGGTATGTAATAGGTAGAGTCAAAGTACTTTACTCGCATGTGTACAATTTACACGTCCAATTAATAAAAAACAAAATAAATAGCATACAAATTGTTTACATTTCCAAAGTTTGAAATAACCAACCCGTTCACTGTATTATAATAATTATTATCGTTCAGAAAACTGTCAAGCATTATACCAGCGTAGGTAATGATTGTAATAAAACATATTTCAATTGTACTGACCTATGAAATGTTTTTTTTATCGGAATCGTAAAGGTTTTTTAAAAATCAAAAATAAATCTAAAATTTGCTTTCCTCGATGAATTCGTACTATCTTGCTATCTCATTAGAACGGTGATTGGAACTGTGTCTACTGTCTAGGTGATTTTACCACAAGAACAAAATTTAAAATTTTGATTAACCCCCGACTACCTTAGATTTGTTATCTGTAGAACATTCTACTAGTCAAGCCCTTTCATTTGATACCCATATTAAGGGAATTGTGAAAAAGGAAATGTAATTCGCCATTTTGTGATAGCGGCCATCTTGGATTTGAAATTTGTCATAGTGCAAAGTATTCTACTAATCAAGCCCTTTCATTTGATACCCATATTGAGGTAGTAGTGAAAATATTATATAATTCGCCATTTTGTGGTGGCGGCCATCTTGGATTTGAAATTTGTTATAACGTTTAGTACTCTACTAGTCAAGCCCTTTCATTTGATACCCATATTGAGGTAGGTTGTAAAGAAATATTTTGTCCGCCATTTTGTGGAGGCGGCCATTTTGAATCGATATTAACCAAACATAGCTAAGAACACCCGCACGAATATTAACTTTCAAATAAAAAAAAACGCATCGAAATCGGCCCATCCGTTTGAGCTCTACGGTGCCACAGACAGACACACACACAGACAGACAGACAGACAGACAGACAGACAGACAGACCGACAGACAGACAGACAGACAGACATCGACGTCAAACTTATAACACCCCTTTTTTTTGTCGGGGTTAAAAACAAATAACTGCTTGGTACTGTGCTATAGCATACGGAAAGGGATTTGACGATGACGCGATTGCTGCATCCATGATTTATGTTGTGATGTGAACAAAAATTGCCGAAAGAAGTGTCCACTTCAAAAGCTTTCGAAACAAATCGTATCTTTACGTATACGTGTAATAGTCCAGAATTCAGAACACAGGTGGCAGTACCCTATGCTTACTCTCATCCAATACAAATATTTCTGTGCTCAAATTGTTAAATTAAGAATAATAATATAGATAGAATATAATATAGAATACAGTCCTGACTTAAGCCCTAACGATTTCTTTACATTTCCTAAAATTAAGAAAAGTCTTCGTGGTCTGAGGTCCGGTGAAGAAGCAATCGACGCTTTCAAGTCAGCCATTTTGAACACCCCCACTTTAGAGTGGAATACCGAAATGTTGGAAATAATAACTGGTTAGCTGCTGGTAAGCTACATGGTGAATAGTTTGAAAAAACAATAAAAAGTACTACAAAGTTCTATTTGTGTTTTTCTTCAAACGATAAAACTTAAAAGACGTGCCTTGTAGGTGTATAAGTTATCTACTACATTTTAATTTTCAAACGATTTATCAGTTTCATTGAAGTGTGATTCTTGTTTCGTTGTTTTTATTTTTCAATTTTATCTTATGAACGATTGCAAATAATGAGAAGGTAGGTAACTTTTGTGGTATGTATCGATAAAGCGGTGTACGTCGAGGGGGCGTGGTCGATGCATCGCGATACAGCGTGATTTACCCACCGAATGATCGCATGTACCAATCGAATGCCGATATATCGATAATTAATTTCGTTAGTCCCCACCCTATGTTAATTAACTCTGTGAGAACGCTCCGCGAAAGCTAGGACTCGATTAAATTTTTAACTACATTCGATGAACTTGTAATGTAACCTATCAATAGATAATCGTCTACGTTTAATTTAATTTATTGTTCACTAGTTCTTTACGCGGCTCTGATCGATCGTCGAAATTGGAAAAAAAAAATTGTCAGTTTTACAACATAGTGTCTGGTCTTATAATATCAGTCACTTGTCGAGTTTTATACGGACAGTTTTAAACAATGTATATACGAGTACTTACGTTGGTATTCCAATTAATTTAAACAAGACTTAATTAAAGTAATCTAAACAATGTTTGACAAAAATGTCCTTAAGATTCGACGAAATAAATGAATGAAAATTCTTTATTGTTCAAATTATAAAAAATCTTTATTTTACACAGTTCACATCTTCAAATACAATTTAGGAAAACAGTAAGACGTAAATGTAAACAAACCAGCTTCTTCGTTGAAATTTCTCGGTTGGACCCTTATTCAATGCCGTTCATAAAGATGAGTGTTGTTTTCGTACAAGTACAGGTATACTAAGTAGCCCTGTAGAGTGCAGCATCTTAAAGTACAACAAAAGCTGTTTTCGAACTCGAGAGCCGTAGGGTCGCGCCACAAGCGACGGCGTCACGCTGCCTACACACGACGGAAACGCTCCGCTCATGCATTATTCAAACGAAGGCAAATACAAATAAATAGGCACGAAATAAATACAAACAGGCTGAATGGAGCCGCGCCGGTGGGCGGGGCACAGCGACATAAATATCGGCCGCGCTGTCATAAGAGCTCGGATCTCTGGCCGCGGCTATTTTGGACTCGAGACGCCTTCCACCGACTATTTGTCTCTTATAAAGACTTGTCAGTGTCGTAAATTCATCAGTGAATTGTTGTTCCTAGACCTAAATTTAAAGATTCTCTAACTTTTTAAAGTTTTGCGATTTCTAAAGTACTAGTAAGTTATTATTTTAAACGTCATACGATGAAACGTTATTTCACAGGAAATACCATATTCTTAAAATTTTATGAAAAATACTCATAATATACGAATGACTTTTTCATATTATTGAGTGAAGTAAGCAACAGGTCTAGTCTGTGGAATGCGTTGCTTGAGTAGATTTTCCTCGATGATTACAATCTTGGTACCTATCTTCAAATTAGGTACCTAGAAGGAACCGATTCAGGTTTCATCGCTCTGTCGTAGATAGGATTGTCGCTTAGCATTAGACGACACGGCGCGGCGGTCAAGCGTAAACCTATATAACAGTTAAAAAACGAAATGATCTCGGATAAAGATTTAATTGAGTGATTCAGATAGGTTCACCCAAAGCATTTTGTTAAATTGATGCTCGATAATGCAATCTTAAAGGTTAATTTTAAATTCAAATCGCTTTGACAATATCTCCATAATGAACCCGTTCGTTATTTTGTTGCTATAATATCAAAACCTGTTTCAATGCCCTGAAGTAAGTACAGTCATAAAGAGCATCGCATTAGAATATATCATTATAATAATTCGTAAAAAATAGACGTCGTAATGGATCCTCGGTTGTTTTGTTTAGGCTAATGGAATATAATTGGCAGGTAATTTGCGGAACATAAAATTTTAATTGAAACTGCGAGTCGATTTCGCTGCGGGCCGGGAAAAGGCTCTCGTCGCCCACTTGTCCGCTGCTCGTAAATTGCGCGAATCGCCATAAATTGCACAAAATCACCAATTACAAGGATAATGTCGGGAGCGATGGCTGCGCAGCCGTACAGATATAGTGCGACACGATTTGATAAATCGCGGCGAAATGGGAAACTACAGTTACTCTATAGAGTTCTCGAGAAAAGATGAGTGCAACAGGAGCTGTCAGCGCCCTCATGCAAAAGCTGTGTTTAGTTGCCGCTTACAATATTATGACGTGCCAAAATCAACTCAATCTACCTCTTTAGCTCAGATAGGTGACCTCTGTAATTACGGTTCTCAAACAAAAAGGAAATTAATCTGTTGCCCGGCTCGTCACGTGTCACGTAATGGCGGCCTCGATAGCTGAAATTATTTTGTGGCTCAGCCTCTCGAACAATAATATCTTAACGAGTGCTTATTACGTAAACCGATAAGATACAGAATGTTTTAATGTGTGGTTTGGTGGTTTTCTCTTTTAGCAACAAGATTTTTGGGTAGGTACAGGTTGATTTTGCTGTTGGTTTTATTTGATTGATTTGTGGTCAAGTTTCAGCACAAATGACCATCTTCAAACTCTTAAAACTGTCATCGAAAAATGCAATGAATACAGAAAGCCTCTTGTTCTTACTTTTGTGGATTATGAAAAGGCTTTCGATTCTGTGGAATGGTGGATAGTAGAGCGTGCCCTAGTTAAATGCAGAGTAGATGAAAGATACATTCAAATACTCAACCACCTTCACGCAAATGCTACAGCATGTGTCGCCCTGCACAAGAAAACGCAAAAATTTCCTTTAGGAAGAGGTGTACGACAGGGGGATACTATATCTCCAAAGCTATTCACATTATCTTTGGAATATATATTTCAACAGCTGGACTGGAGTGACAGGGGTTTAATGGTTGACGGGAAAGGCTTTCAAATTTAAGATTTGCTGACGATTTGGTGCTTATATCCGACAACACCGAGGATATGATCGCTATGGTAGAAGATCTAAGGAGAGAGTTTCTAAAAGCAGGCCTAAAAATGAATTTCGGCAAAACTAAAATAATGACCAATATTCCCACACATATCCGGCTACCCGTGGAGAGTGTATCTGAATATATTTACCTGGGTCACAAAATTACACTTGGATACGAAAACCAAACAGCCGAAGTAGACCGAAGAATTGCAAAGGCCTGGGCCGCTTTTGGAGCCAACAAAGACACGTTACGTAGCAAACTTCCACTCCGCCTGAAAGCCAAAATCTTCGAGCAGTGTGTCATGCCCGTATTCACATACGGGATGGAAACCACGTCACTCACTAAAAGATCTGCCGAGAAGTTCCGAGTCGCGCAGAGAGGAATGGAAAGAGCAATGCTTGGTATTACACTCAAGGACCGGAAACGAAATGAGTGGATACGTAGCAAAACCAAGCTGAGGGACGTGATGACCATAGTCGCGAAGAATAAATGGACCTGGGCAGGGCACATTGCCAGAATGGATGCTAACCGATGGACGAAACGAGTCCTTGAGTGGAGACCCAGGGCTGACACGAGAGGAAGAGGGAGGCCACCACAACGCTGGGTGGACGACATCAGACGACACGGAGGTCAAGACTGGATGAGTCGGGCACAAGACCGCCAGGAGTGGAGAAAAGGAGAAGAGGCCTACGTTCAAAACTGGACTACTATGAGGCCATAATGATGATGATGATGACAAAAAATTAAACCGACTTCAACACCACAAATAGGCACTCAAAAGCGAAAAATAATTTAATATAGGTAATTATTATAACCGCTACTCACTCATCCATATGAAGTCGGTGCCAGGCTAGTTAAAAGGCTAGTTAGTAGATATACTATGTACGAGGTAGTAAGTAAGTAGGCATAAGTAAGCAGTATCTATCTACTACCTGTTAGATTTGGCTGGCACCGACTTCATATAGATGAGTGAGTAGCGGTTATAATAATTACCTATATTAAATTATTTTTCGCTTTTGAGTGCCTATTTGTGGTGTTGAAGTCGGTTTAATTTTTGTAAAAATAGTTTATTTTACCCTTTTTTTTTTTTTTTTTTTAATTACAGAGTGACGAGACGATCAGGACATGTGCCTGATGGTAAGCAACATGCCTGACACATAACAGCACAGTGACGCGCAGCTATTGGAACATGAAGAGTCCAAATCATTACCTAGCACTGCACTGCGCTCGTCACCCAGAGATCTAAGATCTTATATCTCTAAGCCCTGTAATTTCTCTGGAAACATTGCCCTTCAAACCGGAACACAGTAATGTTTGCACATTACTGCTTGGCAGTAGAATAACTGGCAAAGGTGTGGTATTTTCCCAGGCGGACTCTGCCAAGAGTCCTACCACTAAAAAACTACCTTTTAGTGCTAAACAAGTTTTCACTAATGCATTTACACGATTTCGTGTTGAGATCTCAATACATGAATTAAACCCAAACACTGGGTAGTTCCTGTAAGCCGTTAAGAAATTCCCTTGACTGTCTTTTATCTTCATCATCAGACCACTAATCACAGTCACAACCCATCTATGTAAAAGTTCTCATCAATACAAATTCATCGAGCCCAAACACAAGGTAACTACTATGTACCGTCGAGGAGTTCCCTCGACCGTCTTCCCGTTCCCTCATCAGATCGACTCCAGACCATCTTTAAACTATACTGCTTTAAAATGCTCAAGCAAAAACTTAACTAACACACTAGTCATCTTTACAATTTTCGAAAGTTATCCTCGATTTCACTAGGATACTATCATCAGATCCCGGTTTCCTTATCATGGTACCACCCTTGGAATATCTCCTTTACAATAAAAAAAGAACCATCAAAATCGGTTCATAAACGACGAAGTTATCCGCGAACACACATAAAAAAAAAAAAACATACATACGGTCGAATTGAGAAACCTCCTTTTTTGAAGTCGGTTAATAAAAAAAACAGTTATCGCAAATTGAATGTGGTTGGTATTTAATGTAGAAAATGTTAGCATAAAGCTAATAACGTTTTAAATAATCATAACTAAGCGTTTAGTTAGGTATATCAAGTAGGTAGCAAGCTTGATGTGAACAGGTCACGCTATAAATAAATATTAAGTAAAATAACTGCAATTATTCAATTTTGCAGTAAGTGACGCTGACGCTACACGCATCACGCATCACGCATTAAGACATAAAATAGTGCAAGGGTAAATACTTATCTCTTCATTCCAAAACCATAACATTTGACTTTGAGTTATTTTGTCGTCACAAACAACCAAAATGTATGTATCAATTTGGCTATTCTAAAAATACGGTTTTATAGCTTGTGTGAGCTTATAGTGAGTTTTTGGAATTTAACGGTTTAACAAATTTTAATACATACTATGCCAATGTTTCCATCAGAGTCAAGATCCACAACCTATTGTGATTAAACCTTTACTAAAATGTTGATTATCCATCAATCTGAAAATATTATGTAGTTTTGATACCATGGACGTATAAAAAAAGTCGGACGTAGTATCGTTAAAACAAAAACTGTGTCCACCGAGTCGGCCACATAATATGCACGTGTGTGCTGTCACTAAGCCACTGAGGCGGAGCGGAGCAGAGCAGAGACGAGCTGTACCGCGATTTACCAATCACATGGATTGAAATCCACACTTCTTCTCCACTCTGCTTCAAAGGAAACAGCATTGGTGGAGAGGAGCGGAGAGGGCCGGGGTGGGGCAGTGCGGTGCGGGGCGCACTCACGTGCATTTCAGGAATGTGATTCTTACTGTACAATACTTACTGCATTATTTATTTTTGTTTATTATTTATACTTAGTCAGGCGTGATACTTAATTTCAAGAGCACGTCCTTTACCAAATAATAGTTACAGTTTCTAGTTGCTGTGTTCAGGTATTTAGTCAAGTCTTGTGTTGTCAGTGGTGAGCCGGTCAAGACAGTCTTGGATATTTTTTGTCATTTCAGGAGCCACATTCACGATGATTTATCAACAAAACATTAACACACGCCAGCATAAAATGAGATATTTTTGATTATGAAGAATTAAAGCGAGTCTTGATGTCAAGTTATATTAATACCTAATTATGCGAGCTTACCCATTGGGACCGTCGTAAATCGAGCTATATTACAAGAGTATACATAGCCTCTACGTCCCTATGCATTGTAAGATAGTTTCTTGTTTCCATGTCCTGTAGATGTATAACATTAGAGAAGTAGATTTCAGGTTTATACTCGAAGATTATACCTAACAAATTTCAGTAGATATTAGGTTCGTCTGGACGGTATAAAGAAAATAAGTTCGCATACATTTTCATATAATTGGAACCGGTAACATGAGAGAAACGACCTATTCGACCGCTCCGTCTTAATCCCCGGCGTTAAATACATAATGACGGCAATTTACTTTTAAAAATTTTGCACGAAAATCTCATCAAGCCTGGAATAATATTGTCCTTTAGAACACGAAGTCC
Source organism: Ectropis grisescens (assembly GCA_017562165.1). Classification (NCBI taxonomy): domain Eukaryota; kingdom Metazoa; phylum Arthropoda; class Insecta; order Lepidoptera; family Geometridae; genus Ectropis; species Ectropis grisescens. The sequence goes on along the minus strand of CM029776.1, from coordinate 11,267,069 downwards.
TTCGCGGACGGGATCGCACGAATAACAGGCGGTGTTATTATGTTGGTTAAACAAAATTCCCCATAATGGCCTCATTATGTGGCGAAAATTGCCCGAGAGCTTTTTTGTGCCGCCATATAAATGTATTTGTAATAGCTTTTAGAAATATTGCGAAGAAGCGGGTCAGGAATCGGGTCGGCGTCTGATTACCGAAAGTTAATTTATTTCCATATATAAAAAGTGAAGATTGTCCGCAGCGGCGTGGGAAACGACCCTGTCGCCGGCGGCCTCTATTACGTCATTATTTTCTATATTAAAATTTATATTAAATGGAAGATTAATAGGAAATCGATATAGTTAATAACGCAGTCGCGTACCTGTACACGAGTTATCGATTTACGAACGGTATAACAACCGAAATCTACGGCATCAAAATCAATTTGAAGTAATGAGTCCTGATGTTGACATAGTTGGCCTACTTGTTACCACGCATCATGAATACGGGACGCAGAAGCATACCAGAACTAGCTGGTAAGATATTTATTAATTCTAATAACAACAGTTGTAATGGTACTTTATTGCAGTGGCCTGGTAAGTAGGGACTGTCCGACAATTAGATTGGTATCCGAAGCCTTGCAAATAACCGCATCAGGCAGTACCCACATTTGCTAAAGTATATAAGTACCTCTTATTATTTGTTCGTACGCACATATGTAGCATTTCTTTAACAATATGAGGAAATAATAACATAAATAGTAAATGTTATTAGGTCCATGTATTAAAACAACTATTCTAATGAATAGGCTACAATGATAAAATGACAAAATATTTCAGTTGAAAAGTGAATCAACACGATTTATATCTCAAACATTAAATTTGTGTTCCGAATTTCAGTCAGATCTATTGAGCCGTTCCGACGTGATTGAACATCAAATATCCAAATGTTAAAACATACAAACTTTCGCATTTAAAATATTAGTAAGATATAGAAATATAGTATCGTACAGTATCATCAACTAAAATCGAATGAAAATTCGCTCCCACCGATTGGGTGTAGAGCGGTAATAAAGCCAGTGCACTAATGAATCGATTCGGTTTGTGAGTTGTCATAAAACGAGCCACTGGTCCGGGTGTCGCGCGGCGGGGCGCCGAGGGAGCCTAATTGATTTGTGCCCCGGGCCACAATCAAAACAGATCGTATTTTATAAGACGTATCCGAAGTGGAAAGGGCGAGGGTGAGGCGAGATATCGGTGAGTGAGAGTGACTGATATAGTTCAGATTCGATTCTGGAGGCTCTAAAATTCTCAATCCATCGGAATCTCCTTTTATATGTTCACTTTTTATTCGAAGATACCTGAACTGTCTTCGAAAATTTTGTTTGATCGAAATGTGTTGAGCAGTTTTTAACACTTAACAAAAATATAAAAATTATTACATTGATAAAATACTTTCGTTTACTCCGAAACTTCGCCATCCCATTTTGCCTAAATTAGTTTTGTAGTTTGATTTTTAACGAAACCGGTTACTCAGTTTTGCAGAGAACATAATTAAGTAATTGATTTTCATGATAATATCTAAGAAAATTAATAAAAACATTTATCTGTTTCAGATCATTTGTCTGAATATACCCTAGATGTCGTTTTTTTTAGGTACTTGTAAATGTAACTCGTGATTATCACTTATGATCATCGGCTGTCATTAACGTTAAAATTATTATTTTTTCAATTGTCGGTGGGCAATTCATAGGCATTAATGTTGGACTATATCTAGGACTGAGGATCGTGCCATTTTATCACATATTAAAGAAATTGTACAGAGCAGGAATTTGCAGCGCTAAGAGCGCGACTAATGGAGGTATTCTAAAATTAAATAGGTACTTTAGTACATTTAAGTTTACCTATATCAACTTTTTACACAACCGATCAAGAATTTAACTATGAAAACTGGTTGCCACACATTTTAATTAAATGAAGATGTTACTCATATCGGCCTAGCCCAGCTTAAATTTCAGTCGCATTCGGAGGATTTTTCTAAAGCGCGAACTCTACCGCTTCCTGTTTGTCACAAACTACGAGTCTAAACTATAATTGGCACAAACTAAATACTTAACATACACTTAAACTTGATTTTATTGAGACAATAGCAGAGCCTCGCGGTTTTATCCACGTAGTATCATCGTTCCTGTTATTCTCTCATGATAATAAATCCTATGTCTTCTTTCAGACTATAATTTAACTGTGTACCAAATTTCAACCTGATTCGTTCAGATGTTACGATTTGATTGATCAACAAACATCCAAACATATAAACGTTCATTGATATAATATTTCACTCCATCAAAAATTATCTATTCGTAAAAAATATTTTCTAAGACAGCAGAATTTTTCCAAAAAAGTTTCCAAAACCAAAGTGAAGCTACTCCTCAGCGTACGAGTGATGCAAATTCTAATGTGTTCAGTGATCAAACACAAGAAAATCAAATGATCATTTGATAAATAGTCCTGTGGGGCGCAGCGGCGCTTTGTCGCTCTAATGCGGTCAGCAAGGGTGCAAGTAATGCACCCGCGGGGGACGGATGGGAACGGGATGGGGAACGAACGTAACGGGATGAAACGGCAACGAGTGTTTGTTGTGTCGGGAATTTATCACCGTTTTAATTTGGTTTCATTTTGTTTCGGAACTTAATTTGATGAGAACGTATTCAGTAACATCAGATTTTAAATCTATAACACAGGGAACGTGACCTCCCTGACCCCCCACCCATAATCGTATAGCTTAAATTAAAAATCTAAATAATTTCAAAATATGTAATAGTAGGTACATAGACTATTTTTTAACGCGGAAAAACAACTAGGACTAACTATGGGGGTAAAATAGTGGGGCGCTACTAGTAAAGTTTTTTTACTCGATTGATTGTATTTCTACTGATGACCGCCCAAAATCTGAGACTGCATTACTGGTGACCCCTCCAAAATTCGAGGCTGGGACCGCACCTGATTGTACAACAAACTAGGTATAAGGAAATTTGGACCGTGAAATTTGATAGTCTACCTATCAACAATTGATCATGAATCTCTTTTTCTATAAAAGTAAGCGGCTGATATTCTTTTTAAATATTTCTGGGTTTGGTTGGTTGAAGAACGTACGCGGTTAGTACATGTTTTGGGTAGTTCTGTAGATGGTCTTCTTCCAAGAATTAGTTAATTACACACGGACACTAAGAGCAACCAGCCAGCCTGGTCGGTGTGTGTATTTCAATCGGCAATTTTTCAACGCTCCGCAATGCAGTCGCCCGTGATTTATCGGGGGAACTAGCTCGACGAGAGAAGAGAACCACTTGATTAATGAGTTGCGGACGATACATTGTGGCTTTGTTACGATTTAATTTAGACTTCTCGTCACGGCAGTACGCTCTACGATAATCATATTTAATGGTTTGAAATCAATAAATATCTCAGCTGTTCCATGTTTTGTTTTCAGATCTACAGTGTACATATGTATGTTTAACCAAATACAGACGATTTATTGGAATTAAATTGGAAATCACGCAATCTTTTTTCCATGGTAAAAAATCTACTAATTTTATAAATGTCAAAAAGCAGATAGCTCAACGTAATGATTTTATTCTGAAAGTTGAAACTGGGAACTGAAACTGTACTGGAACTAAATAAAACCGTCGGTTAAATTTAGTTAGATTATATATCCAAACACATGAACTTCAGATACAATTTTAAATACCTACCTATGACGCATTGCGCTTAAAATATAAGTAAATGACGATCCAAGAATAAAATCAAGACTAGCACATCTTTCCACTACATTCACCTGACCGCCATCCCAAACAAACCACAAGGATGAAAATAAACTTGAACACAATAATGGTACACATATTAGAGCATTACGAAGCACGTGTGGCCAGGGAATGCGCCCGCATCGCCCACGCACACCACATTGTATGCAAATAGCGGGTCGCAGGTCGCCATTCGTGCGCAAGAGCATGGTACATCAGTCTTTACGCTCTTATTGGTCGATTTCTGTGCCATGGCTGTTAATGGATTAAATATGGAATAATTCATTTTAAGGACTTATACACCAAAATTTAAAAACGAAGATTTTAGTGAAATCTAGAGATTTATACAATTTCAAATTTTCCACTGCAAGGACCAAGTTTTGATCATGAAACATTAAAACTTAGACTCATATTTTGCTAATATTTTTAGTTTTTTTTTTTTGTATAACTGTGCCCTAAATTTTAAAGATTTTGTAAATTTTAGCGTTTTGAGCAAAATTACCATTTGAGCATTCTTAGCTAAGTAAGTTTTGGCCAAGGTAATCGTAATGATAAATAAAGAATAGTAATAAATATTGGTGGACAATTCACACACAGCACCATCTGACCCCAAACTAAGCAGAGCTTGTACTATGGCGGCCAGATAGCTGATATAATGATGTTGGTTAATTTGGTCCCGAATTATTTAATCTTAATACTTAATTCATAATTAGTACCTGGTTGACCGAGCTTTGCTCAGTTTTTTTAAATGATATTTAGGCATGTACGAATTACGTAGTGATGACTTACTTAGACCTACTTAGATATGAATTAGATGCGTTTATAAAAGGCCCTAAGTATAAGATATTTTCAGAAAAAAAAGAACAAAATGAAAAGTCCCGAGTGTAACCATCAAGATTCGAACCGGGGCGAGCATATTCCGTCTGAGCCATTTAGACTTAAAGAACAGAGGTGAAATAAGTTATCGTATTCTAATGACATTGTAGGAGTTTTTCATTGTCTAAAAACGCGTATAAAATGATGTTTTTAAAAAATAACCTAGCTAGATCGATTTATCGTCCCCGAATCCCCCTGTATACATAATTTCATGAAAATCGTTCGAGCCGTTTCCGAGATTCAGATTCTATATAAGTATATAAAAATATACCTTCAAGAATTGGTCGTTTAAAGGTATATATACATAAGATAACGCTGTAAGAATAATATTGTTGGAATTAATCATGACTTAATCGAATTTTGTATTGACTTACCTACCTAATGTAACAATTTGTTATGAGGCCAATAAATATTTCTATTCTATTCTATTCATTAAACTAATATGAATTAGCCTAATACTAGTTAGTATTAAGTCTGTTAGTTAGTTGGCTTAGTTAGTATTAAGTCTGTCCAAGGATCGGATGTCGTAGGTTCTATTTCCACTCAGGACACATACCTACCTATTTTTGTGCTGAATACAAACATTTTATTCCCATACAAATTTCTCTATTTTGTTAAATCGAATTATTCTAATGCTTGAGGCTACAATTTTATTACTACCTATATCGAAAAGTTACATGGGTAACTAATACTGAACAACTGTCAATAGACGTCGTTTTCATGCTTTTCATGGAGAATTGTGTTCTGTCGATTATAAGCTAATTTCTCTGTTCGAAGTGGATACAGAAAGCGAGCGGTACTTGTATGAGAGCATGAATGGTGTACTTTCTGTCGAGTCATGACGGGATTCCCATTGTGTGGCATTGTGTCGAGAAATCACGAGAACACGACAATGACACGCCACGCAGGGTTGCCATCTTGTACGTATAAACTTGTCTCGATTGAGGAATAGCAGTTCCAATTGTAGATTTGACACTTAAAATTGTAACTGATTAGAATCAAATTTCTACAGCAAAATCGACAATAGATCTCACGCAAAAAATGTATACTTTTTACTAAAAAATATTGTTTTAAATGTTGTTTATACTTTTCGCAATGATTTTAAACGAGTTAAAAAATTATTTATTTTGTGAACATTCAATGCATACAAATCATTACCTAGTAGGTACACAACTGTGCTACAATAAACCTAGTTACTATTGAAGCAATGAATAAGGATAAAAGTAGATAAGTAGATACTTTTTTACTAATAAATGTAACATACCTAATATTTAAACTTTTTTACTAGTATAACATACCTAATATTTTATTTTATGCATAATACGAAAACACTACCAATATTATGGTTATCATTTTTCCTTTTTTTCGCTTAAGCAATATTAATTACTGGTTACCTAATAGAGAGACGCACATTAAGTAAGTTATTTCGCCCAACCCTTCGTGGACTCTGAAGCAGGATTCATAGTACCAACCCTATCCTTCTAACACCATGTCGCATCATGCCTCTAATTGTGAATGAATAGAGGTCAGAGATCGACATGCCGAGCTTTATATTGATACTTATTTCCTGTTATGAATATCATTTCATTTCTAACACGAAATATGACATCTTACATCTTTCGAAACCACTTATTATTCAAGGACGATGTATTGTCTATTTCGAGTTATCATTACAGCGATGAAATATCTATAATTATCATATATTTTATGTATATCTGATCGTTCGGTTTCGAATTTAAATTATTTAAATAGGAAACTCAATTACGAGTCTCTGCGCTGATTCCTGGGTCTGATAGAGCCCACATGTAATTAACTTCGAAAGTTTTTTTCTTGTTCCTTCGCTCTACCGAGGGAGTTGAAGTTTTAGACATGTTAGCGGTTACTTTCGAATAGGGGTCTACTTTACTAGTGTAATTAGATGCTACATTACCTACTTAATTTAGTGTCCATCAGCATTTATCTTTGTGAACTTTTATAGTAAACCAGACAACAGAAAGTTCAAGATTAACTTAGGGACGTCCTGCTTTCCTGTTTTATATATATCTACATTTTGTTTTATTATTGTTCTGTTGATTTTTATACGAAAAAACCTCTAAATTCATCAGAGACATCTCTTTGATACCTGACAACAAGGTTGACAAGAAACATGTTTGGACTTGGGTCTTTTGAATATGTTTGTACACAGAAAAAACCATTGAACTAAGAAAATCTAACAGTAAAAAAAAAAGTGAAGATCGTTGTGAAATGATTGAAAATATAAGTATGTATCTTATAAATTTCAAAGTTACGATGTTTGTTGCCCCATCACGGCGGAACTTCTGAACGTTTTAGGTAGAAATTTGGAATACCTACTGTTAGATTGCAGTCTGTAATAACACATAGGCATACTTTTTATCCCAGATATGTAAAGGGAACGTGAACTACGCGGGTAAAACCGCGGAGTGCTGCCAGTACATAATAAAAGCAACACTACTTCATTACGTTACTGTTCAGAGGGTCTACCGTTTAACTAAAATAAATAAATAAATATTGGTGGACATTTCATACATAACACCATCTGACCCCAAACTAAACAAAGCTTGTACTATGGAAGCCAGATAGCTGATATAATACTTGCATATTTTTAAATACATACTTATATACATAGAAAACACCCAGTCTTAGATTAAAAACTGTCTTAGATTTGCAATTGCTGTCTCTTTTGTTTTCGCTTGAAATGATAGAGACAACAATAGCAAAACCATAGCCGATTTAGTTAGACGGTAGAAGAGCAGGATAGAATCATAATGTAACAGCAGAAGTGAGGTATATTGTCACACCTTTACCGTAAACTTATTTCTTCGTTTGGGAATAACATAATTTACGCATGTCCGTCGTGCAGCGACACGGAAATGGCCGGTTCGACATTGTCAGATACCTATATCAATCCTCTGTTAGGAACCTATAGGTCTCATGTATCATATTAAGTATATGTAATCGTCAATTTCCAGACATCGCAATTTGTCAGCTTCCTGAGAATCGAATCCGAGTGATAATAATCCAGCAACATTAAACACGAATGTTGCATCGCGCCTGGCAGCGGTGAGCTAATCCCCAGATAGAACAATATACGGACGGTCAGGACGCGTCCAGAAATTTACTGTCCATAATTACAGGGTTGGCTCACTTAATTGCAGGCGGCCTCTCGTCCCGCCGTACGTCGCTGCTTTTTTGACTAAATAAAAATTGACTAATATTCATAATAAATAATGAACTCTGTGTTCTCAGGACTCTCGACGGATTATGGCGTACCGATTGTGGGCCGATTAATATTTTTTGGAGTTAATCGAAGGATCGAAGCCGTCCGCCATCGTACGACCGCAAATAAGGCTCGATATTCTTATCTGATTGTATTTTAGATGTAGGTACGTCAATTGATGTTCCATACTCGCACTAAAATTTATAAAAGCATATTTTTACAAAGCTTATAGGCGTATTTTGAAGTTTTTCGTGAAATTTTAACCATCGTAATCCAAATATTAATGGAATTCATGAATTACGCGACCGTAAAAATTGACAAATCGTTGTGTGACATCGAAATTCGTGAAATTATCGACGATTGTGACGTCAAAATATAATAATTCAGAGATTCAAAAAACCTTCTAAGTAAAGTTTTGACATACGTAGATTAGACATGTAATTGGTGTTATGATAAATTTACAAAGATGACAAACTACCTAAATGATATTGTTTTTAAACTTTCGCGATTTGAACACATAATGTTCAATGGATTATTCGTGATTAAGCCCCGTAGGTACTACATAAACATTATACCTAAATGATGAGAACCTTTAAAAAATTTTTGATATGCATATGCGCATAAGACAACGGCTATTTACCTCAGGGGTTGACTGACAAAACATCCCGCGCACCTACCACCGATATACATGTATAATAAGTATGTATTTAAAACTATATAAGTATTATATCACCTATCTGGCTGCCATCACACAAGCTTTGCTTAGTTTGGGGTCAGATGGTGTTGTGTGTGAATTGTCCACCAATATTTATTTATTTATACCTATGAGCTCTTTATGTTGTCATACTTGCAATTCAAATATATCGCTATCAACTAGCTCTTTAATAACATTGGGTGAAGGGACGAGTAAAACTTACACCTGATGGTAAGCAACATGCAAACCATAATAGCACAGTATAATATTATAGAACGTATTTACGAAAACAACGCTCGTCCCCTAAAGATCTAAAATAATTCTTCTTTGACTGACCTCGTGGCTTAGTGAGTAGTAACTCTGCCTGCGAAGCCAAGGGTCGTTCGTGGGTTCGATTCCCACCCAGTGCAAATATTTATGTGATGAATTCAAATATTTGCACTGTGTCTGGGTGTTGCTATGCATAATAAAATATATTTACAACTATATAAGTATTACATCAGGCCGCCATATTACAAGCTTTGCTTAGTTTGGGGTCAGATGGTAACACCAATATTTATTATTTATTTTTACCCTATAATTTAACTGGTAACATTGTCCTACAAACCAGAGCACAAATCGCTAAAGAGTAGTTCCGCAGGCCAACTCTCTAAATAATTCCTCCTACCACTACTAAACCTGCTTTCTAAGACCACATATTTATAATGCGGTACCAAATCAACCTGTGTCAATTTTTGGAATTCACTGTACTTATAATATCAATAGCTAGGAGAGCAGTTAACGTGAGCTAATCTTCATAAAAAATAGAATAATATACCTAACTAAAACAGGTTTTTAATAATTATTATCCAATCTATCCAAACACATGATATTCGTAAGTAATGTACAAAGAGAAAATTTACATTGTGAACAATGTACGACGCCTAAGTATAGCAAAACTTGACTTAGGTTCAATTTTGTTTCTTTGAGTTTATTTGACGTCACAAACGTCGAACATTTCTGTTCCGATTTGACTATGCTCAAAAATTTTACAGGTTTCTGGCTGACGTAAGACTTGGATAATGCTCGGATATACATATATCTGGAATAAGCTGGTGTCACTGACTACTCTATTAGTATACAGGTTTGACACACAAAGTTGCAATTTTTTTATAAGATGTCTGTACCTAGAACTTGACAAATTGATGAATAATTTAACACAATGTACTACGCAAATCTCGTCGCGGCAAAGCATTCTCGAAAGCAAGAATGCGTTTTAGTAAAATATATCATAATTTGGGAACGAGGCAAAAACTGGCTCGCCTCGTTGCATGTTGCTCGTTGTAGCTCCAGGCTCTCCTTATAATTGCGGGGTTTCACCCAAAAGCCTCAATTATAAAATAATAGCAGATGTGGATCATAGTAATAACAATGATTATCACGCTCGCTTGCTATCATTATCGTTGAAATATGGCCGATCGTTGTATCGTATGCAAACTTTGGAATTTGCCAAGTACCGATATATTCGTGTAGGCACTTGATCAATTGCTTTGAATGCTTGTGTAATTGTACCTATCACATTATTATAAGTATACCTAGAAATATATTTATTTATTTACATTTAGATATGTCACAAATGAGTCAGAATAGAAAATTGACAAATATCTCTATATATATAAAAATCAATGCCACTTTCCGTTGGAAGTGAACTCCTCCTAAACAGCTGGATCGATTTAAATGATTTTGTTTTGTTTGATTTTGGGTAGGGCCCAGGATGTTTTAGATTTACAAATCAGCCCGGCAGATGTCACTGCATTTGGTATCTAGGTTATTATCCGAGCGAAGCCGGAACGGGCCGCTAGTATAATATATTATCAAAAAGCCGTACTCACGTATTCAGAAACGTGTGTCTTAGTAAATTTCGTGTTTTTTAAGGTTTGAATATATTCGAAAACTACCGAGAGTAAGTTTCGTGTTTTTAATTAAGTTCAAAATCTACCGAGAATCAATTCCACGAAAATTAGTACCTACTCTTATCCACTAATGCGGTATGATTTTGTATTCCAAAAGAAAATGTTTTGGTTAACATATATTATACCTATCTGTCTCTGCTAGATATAATATAATTTTAATTAAAATTAAAATAGTTTAGGTCCTTATGAAAGTGGTCGTTACTATTTCATAAAATCTGAAAAATTTTAAACTAAATATACTCTGAAATTTGGAGGCCATGTCATTTATTTATACACTGTAAGATTGTGTACTCATAAGCTACATTTACTAAGCAACGAAAATTTAGAAATTGAGCTTAAACAAACAACGTGGTGTACGAGTACAAGTAGAGTAGTCTGTAGTTAAAAATTATACAAAACTAAATTTACATGTGCATCTATGTACCAATATAGCTAGTAACATAGACTAATGTCTTGCTACGATCAATGTATAAAGTACAACTATGGATAAACAAAGCGTTGACAGGCAAATCCGAATCCGCACAAAAAAGATAGAGTCGGCACACCTGACCTGTAATTAACCGTTATTAATTGTAATTAACGTTCAAAAATGAGTGGTAAAATAGCACTTTACAAAAAGATAACGTCTTGAACGAGTAACTTAATAGATTATCGCGGAACATTCTGCTAGAGGATAATTATAACTTAGAACCGCGTTGTATTTGACCGTCTCGCTAGATAATAAAATGATAATGCATAGTTGTAATGTGCCGATTATTCAAATTCTTGAACGAGGTACCGACCCGCCTCTTTGCAGTCGTAATCTCAATAAAGACTTCCTAGGTGCACAGACTTATTTTGTTTTTATGAAAGCGCTTGTAAGTTTAATTGAAGATAGCGTTTAATTAAAGTTAATCGTTCAAAAGATGGATGATACCAAAATTAGATACGTATCCGAAAGAAGCATTGATGAAGCTGTTTTAAATTTAACTAATTAAATGTGCTTGAAGTTATGTTTTCGTTGATGTTAGAACATGGTACCTAGCTATTGTAACACGTGATACAATTATTTGCACATACCTACCTACTATATAATTTATTTGATTAACGTCAAGAACTGGGAAATTATTATGTGTTTGGTAGCTAACAGCACCGTGTTCGAGTGTCTTCTACCCGAAGAGAGATTCCAAGTTCCCTTTTTCTTCAGATTCTTCAGAAACATGTTTTTTTGTAAGAAGTACTTAAAAAAAGACTACTTTGTATGGCATCCGAAAGATGACGTAATAAAAAACAAGTAACTTATTTTGTTCGTGCAGTTCGGCCTAGGAGACACAAGGAGAGAAACAAGGCACCACAATAATTCACCCCACGTAAGGGTTGACCTATGACACGATCCTAGAAAGATGTATTCCTTGGATTCCTTGTGATGTTTTTCTTCACTGTTAATTCATCATACCAAATAATGTTAGTTAGTTCCATTGGTTTTATCAGAGACGATCTTCTTAGCATTCCATGGATTCACCGTGCGGGTGCCGGGTCCATCGTGTGGCAGAGAGAGAAAACTCGAGTAGTTCCGAGACTTGTGACTCGGGCGTAGGTTTAAGGGCCCCTTTCTGACGTACATCAACACTCACCTTCACCACTCGTTTTCTCTCCTGCCCAGCCAAATCTGATATGAGCCTACTAGTGCAGCTTTAGATACACGTTCTAGTATAGAACTTACAGCACTTCTGGATAAACCAAGGTCTTTCAGTAGGTTATAGAGAGATTTTGCTGGTATACCTCTCGCTCCCACTTCTACAGCGTATAAACTAACTACATAGCCGTTTTTTGTTAATTCGTTTAGGAGGTCGTAATACTTATTTTGTTTCATCGCGGTCTTTAGGTATATTAGTTTCCCACGGTACGGTAAGTTCTACAAGGACTATGCGTTTCGTAGCTCTAGAAAAAGGAAAATGTCCGGTCTGGATGACGAAACACCCACATCCTCTGGGATTTTGTAGTGCTTTTCATACGTGTCCATTAAAATAGTCCAATCAGGTGCTGTACCCAGGATTGAGTAAGGCTTGTTCCTGGAGTTTGAAGTTGAGCCTTCTTTACAAAGTTAATTTGTCTGTTGTTTGTCGTCAATCCCTTTTGGGCTCTAGCTACCGAAAGGCTCATGGCTTCACGTATGATTTCAAGTACTCTGTCATGACGCCGTGAGTAATGACCCCCATTAAGGAGCACCTTGCATCCCACCAATATGTGCCTTGCTGTACATATCGCCTCTCCACAAGTATAGCAACATTTTCAGAGGTTTTCCCCACCTTACCAAGTTACTCTGGTCAGGAGGGTCATTTGGAATGCATTTAGATAAAATTTTAATAAGGCAGGGGACCAGTCATAGATCAAGGTGCGCCATTTTAGAGCTAATGGGATAAACATCTAATTAAATAAATCTGTAATTCAAGTACAGACTTGAAGAAAACACTCAAAGGTGTAGGCAAGAATCGAACCTACAACTTCACAATAGTGAAATCTATGATTTCACGAATTCGGACATTCTCGTTCTAATGTTTACTACCACGACTTGAGAATCGTTTCTTTTCCATCCATTGGCAAATTTTTATTAGTTTTTTTAAATTGTTTTTATTTTAATTTGAAATTAGCAATTTATTTAGCTACTAATTTCAAACGTTAACACGTACGAAAGAAACCTCAAGTCTAATCTATCTATAAACATTAAACAAAAATATGTCTTCACTAGATGTAGGATCGATGCGTTATAAGCCCAGACTGACCATCGCGTCTCAAGATTACAAAGTATCCAGACTAGAAATTCCCGATGTCGTGCTCTGGCAATTCCCGATTCGTATCCGAAGTGCCGACATTACATCGGCAGCCGAGTCGATTAATCATCCTAGCTCTACCGGATAATTCGGAGCTTGATTTACTCAAAAACAACATGTTATTACGGGATAAATCTCTATCTAGAAAAGCTAAGAAGGCCTAAGCGCGCCAGATTTATAACCCTCGAGCCATCGCCGACTCGCTTTTGATTTGTGATCCCGTGTTCCCATCTTTACTGAATTTTAATTAATAGCTTCAAAATTATACGTTTACGCGTGTAATCACTACATTGCAGCCTTATTGATTATTGTTTTTAAGAGGATTTGAATTTATCACTGCAGGTTGAGGGAATTGACAGAAAATATACGTTTCAATGTTTTTATTTTATTTATTTATCGTATTTTGATGAACGTAACCTGTAAAAGATTTAAAAATGTTCTAATTGTTATGCGTTTATAATAAATCTAACCTTCTGATGTTATTGGAATGTTATTCGTAGTGTATACTGTATACGAATAGATAAAAAGTTTGTAGATACCTACGCTTTGTTAAGACTGCAAATGACTGTGAACATTTGGACCACTTGCTTTACTGAGCTGTAATTTTAAAATCTCATATTTAGACCCTAGCTTACCATTACAAAAATATGGACATGGATTTGACAATGGACATAGATTTCTTTAAATTTATGATTTTAAAATTTACCATTGTAACCCAAAATTTTAAGGATACAGGTATGCGTACCCTTCTTCGACAATCCAAGCTTTTTTCCCTTCAACTTTCTGATCGCAAGTAAAGTGCTAAATTCGACTCTAAAATCATTCATATCAATATAGTTTAATAATAATGTAGATAATGGTTTTTGTAGGTACAGGTAGGTAGATAGTAAGTCCGTATACATTTTCAAACTACGATCAATAGTGGAATAACGAAGACGGAAGGACCGTCAACGCGTTTAGAGGAATGGACTTCAAATATCGTAACATTCTAAGAACGATAAATATTGTCGTTTAGCATTGAGTTGTATAAAAATACATATCAAATACATAAATAATTGATCAATGTTCGTTAGTCCCGCACAAACTCGAGAACCATTCAGTCCAGCTGGGACGGATTTAGCAGGTTTTAAATTATTTGTAGGAGTCCAGGGAAGGTTTAAAAGGTGGAACGAAGTTAGTCAGATCAATATTTAAATATTTCTTTGTATATTATTCAACAACATACGAAATTATGTAAAACAAACTGAGCACACCTCTACAGATAGGTGAGTTCGTGAGCTTGATCCACACGAGGTCCGGCGACTTGCCCTCGGTATCGGCGTGGTAATGCTCGCGAAGATAATATCTTGATTTATTGCGGCTATCGACCACCCTCCCCCTCACCTCACCCATCCCCCTCGTACCTCTGAACTCACCTGGTTCCGACTTTCAGAACGGAGGGACCGCAATGCGGTTAAAACTATCTTCTTTCTCAGATATTAGTGCAAATTCCGTGGGTTCTATAAATTGTAAAATTTATAAACTATTTTAAACCAATTAAACTATTTTAGTGGCCCCTGAAACGTAAAGATTTATTTAAAATTTGCTGACCGCCTCACTCGAAAACATTTAGTCAAACCTCAAACGAGCGAAAAAGCTGTATTTTTTTTTTATCCAACCGTTTACTTATATACCCTACTCGTATATTTTAGACATTTGTGATAATAAACGTCCTAAAAAACAAAATAGAACATACGTTAAGTTTTATAATGTGGATAAAAAAACCGTATCGTTGACATTGAAGGATTTTTTTTAAATTGTGTCAGAACTTGTGAGTTAGAAGCTTTAGGACTACATCTCAATATGACTAGATAGAGGGTCTGACTAAATAGATTTGAGGCTAAATCTTACGTATGTACTTACATGCAGATTCGTTTAAAGTTTAAAGTAATAAATATGTAACTTAATTACAATATTGGTAATATAAACGGTACCTAACTATCTGATAACGAAATAGACGACTAGAGTAATGTCCCATAAATTAATAAATCTATCGTCGAACTATCTCTGGAATTTGTAGGCGGAGTGTGTTGCGAGAAATTAATGAAGTCTTCCGTGGACTTTCGCGGTTTAATAGCCACAATTAATTTTATCTGCACACCGACCAATACCCGCCACGCGTCTGTAAAAGCGCATTTTCTACACGATGTTTATGCTTATAATCGATTAAACACTATATCTCTACATCTATATTAATTCCACAGCTAGGATAGTCGATACTAATTCATCGTTGCCGTCGTCTGATATTTTAAGCTTCAAGTTTACCGATACCGTCTAACAAATGGGTTTTATTCGATTTCAAAATTGAAACTCGTAAAAGTAGTAATTAAAACACAGCTTATGCACAGTAAAGTTTTCAATAAACAAGTACCATTAACTCTTTATTGGTCGCAGTTATCTCGTTTTATAATTGGAAAATATTCCCTGTATATAGGGGAGCTCAGTTTAGCTCTTTCAAGCCTCGCACTTATATGGTAATCGGTGCTTTGTCAGTGTCCTGAACCGTTCCCAGGTTAAATTGTTTCATACGTGTACGGAATTATGGGCACATGTTTGTGAACAACGTTTGTAAGAGAAAGTATTTCATTCCTCAACAATATGATGACACAAACAGTAAACCGATTTTAAGGCCCACTTTTGAGAGATGCTGATTCTTGAAGTCCTGAATAAGTATTCAATAAAATACGGTCATAAAGTAAGCGCTGGGCCACGAGCGGCATTCATCGCAAAAAACGTGAAGTAGGAGCTTGTCGAAGCTCACAAAAGCTCGTAAAAGCACTCGACTATTATGTAGTTATTGTTACGGGGTGGAAACACCATTATTACACGAGTTTGCTGGTTTAGTTCGTTTTTGGCTCGTCGCAGTGTGTCGGTGTTGTCATGCACACGAGACTCTTACTGCAGTGTATGTACATGCTATCGGACATGCACGATAATTATGCTGATTTTATTATACTTCATTTGTTTAACGCATTTCCTTTGTAGCTCGAGGTAGCTTTTTAAAAGACAAAAGTAAAGCTGTTTGTTCTAGAAAATTTATTAGTTTAATGTTTTATTAATTTAAAATAATTTTATATTTATAAAATAAAAACAAGAAATAAACACGCTTATACAAAATATTGAATTAAAAAGTAAGAACACTTTTTAGTTGATACGGTGTTTTAAATCGATCGATTACCTGGTAACGAAACGTACTGCATATGTCAGGATCAGTCAGTTAATTCATTCATAATTTAAGAGCGACGCTCTTGTTGGCGGAGTTCCTTCCATGTACTTTTACACTCCGCCTTCTCCTTGACTTCCTGATACGACACTACATTTATCTTCTCCTTCACTTGATTCATGTAACTTCTCCTAGGTCTATCTCTCTTCCTCCTCCCTTCTAATTTACCTTCCATTATTGTTCTAATGAAGTTGTCGTGTCGTATCAGATGTCATAACATCTTCCCCCTTCTGTTTTCTATTGTTTCCATTAATGTTCTGTTCTCCTCTACCATCTTCAAAATTTCTTCATTGCTCTTCATTTCCTTTCAGCTGATTCTCTCCATTCTCCTCCAACACCACATTTTGAATGCCTCTAATCTTTCCCTATCCCTTTGAGCCATGGTCCACGTTTCGCTGCCATACAATGCAATACTCCAGATGTAGATCTTATTCAGCCTCTTGCGAATATTCTTTGATATTCGGGCTTTAAACAGATGCTTTTTATTGTTAAAAGCTCGTTTTGCCATTGCTAATCTAGCTATAATGCCTGGTGTACACCTGGAATCATTGGTTATCACACTGCCTAAATATTTGAATTGTGTTACGTTATCTATGGAAATTGAGTTAAGTTTAATTGGGTTTTTAGTTATTGCTTTCTTCTTTGAAGTAGTTAAAATTTTAGTTTTTTTACGTTTATTTTCATTCCGAATTCTGTGAATATTAAGTCTATATTTTGTAGTAGTTCTTCCAACTGTGTAGAGTTTTCAGCCAAAGCTGCGATATTATCCACAAATCTTATAAATTGTATTTTTTCTCCGTGAATGTTAATCCCACCCCTTCCTGACTCTATTAGTTTTCTTATGGCACATTCTATAAAAATATTGAAAATAAGTGGTTAAAGTGGACAGTGCCTTTGCCTAACTCATTGTCTTATCTTTGCCCTTATTTGTTCTTCTCCCACTTCTATTACTGTCTCTTGATTCTTATAGAACTCAAATTTTATTCTTCTGTCTCTATAATCCAATCCTGCTTGTTTCAATATGTTCATCATTTTCTTCCAATTAACTTTATCAAATGCCTTCTCCAGGTCAATAAATGCTATGTGAGTATCTAAATCAGTCAAATCAGTCAGTATGACACTAATATATGGATATGTTACAGTAACTGAAAATGAAATGTAAATATTTTTTTTGAATCCTGATGAACGTGATGAGGATGAACGGTTAGTGAGACAACATGCACAAATCATTGCATTGTCATCGGTTCTTGATAAGTGTACACAGTTTTAATACAATCCGTTGTTTGGAAAGTGCTGAAAATCACGTTCAAAGATTCCGTTACATAGATTCATAGATACATACATACCAAATTTATAAAAGCGTGCTAATATGTAATTAATAAGGAAGTTCTCAATCCGGTTTAGCTATTTTTATTGTTATGTTGACGTGACTTTTCTGTCATTTACATTTCTGTCAATATGTATTTTAATATAGGTACCTACGTTTTACCTATTTACCTATTGCGTTTTTTGTCGCTTATGGTAGTTGGCCTCAGATTCCCTCTATCACGTTCCGGACCGGTTTTAGCGCAGATTGAGTAGGACCCGGAAACTAACCTAACTTATTATTACTTAAAGTATAGTATTTAAGTAAGTTATTTTTACTAAAAATATAGTAGGAACGATTTTTTTCTTCTGGAAATTGTTCATTGTCGAACGAACACGCCATGCCATATATACTGAGACGTACGTAGATATTCTCTCAACTACTTATTTGTCTTTAAGAAAAACTGTGTACGGCCATGTCTGTAAGACTACCGAGTGCATTCGCAACGAATTGAGTTAGGTGGCCATCATCGTGTAAGTCGTGTAAGCGATTTAAAAAAAACTACTATAAATATACAAACAATACTACGCCACGACGCCATCGGTCGGTTCGTGAGGCGAGTGTTGGCTGCATCACCGAAGACCATCCGAGAGTTCACAATAATAAATTGCACTCTGTAATTAAATTAAATAATAAATTAATATAAACACTATAAATGTACCCAACTCCCCCCTATATTTATCTTCTTCAATCCCTATATATATCCAAAAAATGTGTAAAAATAAGATAATTGTAATGAGAAAGATAACGGACCTCAGAGTCTGTGGAGTGGCTAATTTAAAATAATAATAAAAAATCTGACACAAATCTGAACCTAGTATATTGAATCAATATATTTTATGTGAGTACGAGTTATTATTGGAATCACCTAATGGACGTAGTTTTGATTATTTTACCCTTAAAGTAGCTTAATAATTTAGTTGTTTTGAATCCGTATCCTGGTTACTAGATAATTAGTTTTTTGACGTTAATTCTAAGCTGAGTACGTTGTTTTAACGAGTACTTCATATTTAAGTTTTAGACATTCAAAGACCATTAAATACTGAAATAATAGAATGTAAGTGAGATAATCTACACCGTACTTCATTTTTGTTTCGATATTAAATTAAGAACAGCTAAAAAAACACTTTATTTGAGCAAAAACAATATGGCAAGTACATAGAGATAGGTTAGGTAGTATCTTTTATCGATACCTAATTATTTTTTGGTAGACATAAAACTTGTACATACTTATTTTACAGATAACTTTTAATTCACGTTACTTCCCAGCATATCTACTCGATCGATTTGGAGAATAAATTTTAATCTCCTTGCGTATTACAATATAAAATGATATAATCTCTCAAGTGAACATTCACCTACATTTCAATATTTGAAAACACAATTCCTTCTTTACTTTAATCCTATTATGTTCGTAAACAGTGTCGAGTGATGACGTCTCTATTCCCGTCAAGTGAGCGTTGGATGGCTAAGCATTGTTCGATGACACTTGTGTCGTACAGCGGAAACATTTGAATATACCTTTATTCCGGGATTACGCGCTTTTGCATAGGAAACTGTCGTCAAATGTCCCGGCATTGATCCGCTCTGAATGAACCGATGTGAATGGATCTGATGATAATACTCCGGAGCCCGGACACTGAAAGGAATGATCCCACGTGTTTTGAATGAGATCTGAACAATGTTTGTGATGGGAATCCGCAGATAATATTCGCCGATTTATCGGATTTTCGGTCATCAGTCAAACAATCAGACATGTAGGAAACGAAAATTATCAATTAGTTTGATTATTTTTAATAAAATATTTTAACATTTAAGAAAGTTTTTATTACCATGTATAAACAATGAGCTATGATTAATATTACTGAATTAATATTTATTACTAAACTGCCTTTGCTACGTGATATATGAATCTGCTAAACTACGAGTACCTATTAATATGATATCTAAACTGACTCTTGACATATTTGGGATTACTATACTTGACATGTAAACAACTAAAGGGATCATAAAATGTACAAAATCTTTAAAATATACATTTCTTTGACTAGATTGCCATCACGATGTTATGAAAGGATACCAATCCGCTCACAAATTGAGGACACCCAGAATAGTCTAAAATAATTTAAATATCAAGATTAATGAAAAATCTCTTTAAAATATTTTTTATCGTTAATTTGACAGAAAATTTGACAAAGCCGGCTATATTCCAGAAAGCGTTCTAAATTTAAAATGTGCTTTCAAAATAATATACTATTATTATCAAATTGAACTATTTGCTTCCTTCAGCCGTAGGACCAATACAACATTCGCTAAATTTGTAGGTATCTTCGTTGCTCCACCTAGGATCCAAACCGCCAGTTAAGCCAACGCCGATCCAAGTAGCGGAAGTCGGTGTAAGATTACAACCGGACGCAGTTGCACCCCTTCAATACGCAACTGTCGCCGATTGTACAATGCAAAGGGAAACGATTGTGTCATGTGATACCTTAGTTGCTTCACTTGTGAGAGCTTTAACTGCCGTAACATTTGCTCAAATCGAACTAAAAAGTTGTACATTTCCTGAGAAAAGTAAAATTTTGAAGAAATTTTCAATGTTTTTTGGGTGTCATATTTGACGAACAAATAAAACTTAAAGAGGCAAAATTAATCTATTTTATAGAATAGAATGAACGGACGAGACAGGTACGCGCGTTGTGGAAACAACATCAGCACAGCGTGACACATTTGAGTGAGCTAATCACTGCATAGCACTGCACTCGTTACTAAAAGAAATTAGAAAAATGATCGGTTTGCTCAACAATAAAATTGCTAGTTGTGATGTGAAGATAAATATCATTAAATTTGTATTACAGAATAGTTTTTTTTTTTTAATAAATATTGGTGGACAATTCACATACAACACCATCTGACCCCAAACTAAGCTAAGCTTGTACTATGGCGGCCAGATAGCTGATAAAACACTTATATAGTTTTTTAAATACATACCTATTATACATAGAAACACCCAGACACAGATGTTAGAAAGGTTTTAGGAAGCGCAAACTACGAGTACCTAAAAAATGTGGCAGTCCATTTACCCTTGCCCTTTACAAATATTTGGGTCTGTATTACAAAATTAGACCTTAATTTTGTTTCTATGGGTTCAATTCTAGTCACAAATGAAACAAAAATCTACTGCTTATACTGAATTTAAAGGTTTTGTGATACGAGCGTTTAGGCTGTGGAATGCGTTGCCTGAGTGGATTTTCCCGATGGTCACAATCTTGGTGTCTTCAAATCGAGAGTGAGTCGGATTCTTCTAGTCGACAAGCACGGTCCATCGTAGACCGCATCGTCGTTTTACATCAGGCGGTCAAGGGTCAACTATAACAATAAAAAACAGGTTTTTGGGTCGATTACATAAGTCTTGATTACATATAGGTTTGATAAAGAAAGCCGTGGTGATCTAGTGGCGATATTGCTCGAGCTCACACTAGTTAGAGTTATAATATCGTTATTTTCAATTAACCTAAGTCGCAGTTAAAGCACTATAAACACATAACTCCAATATGGATGGGTTTCTGCTAAAGATTCTCCCTCCGCGTAAAAAAAAAAACTACATGAGTAAAATACATTAAATAAAACTACGATAACACTTTTTTTATTAACAAAAGCGACACCCACTGAGTTACAGAATGAGTGAATGAATTCAATAACAGCTATTCGCAACAATAAGTGAAAAACGCGCACAATAATTGAAGGTCCATTTGTTTTGTGATCGCAATTCGATACTCGCCGATTGCTAGGCGGCTGGGCGGCGGCTGGGCGGGGATAGGGCGGCGATTGGGCGGTGTTGCCAGATGCGCACGCGACTCTTTGTACTACCATGTATTAATACGGTACAAAGAGAGGCATTAACTGTTAAATTGTGGAAAATATTTCTTGGTAAAATTCTAATAAGTATGTTTAAAATTGATGAAACTTGTCATATCGCTGGTTATAGTTTTCGGGTAGTATTGAGCAAGTAATTAAGTTTTCTGATCATTTAAGTATTTGAATTTCAAAATTTATTATAGGGTATTATATATCAACTACCTATATAACTGCGGTCCGGCAGGATCGGCTTCAACATTAATGTTACTGAAAGTAGGCTGTTATATAAAATTGAAGATTATTTAGCTTACTTAATATTGGAAACTTAAAATGTAGGTAATTAAAAACCGTGGGTGAGGGGTGACATACATCTTCGAAATCCCACCAATCCGGACTTGTCCAGCGTGGTGAATTGAGGCCTTGACTCTCCTTATGAGAGAAAGGTCCGAGTTCATTCTGAACTAGCTGATTCCTGCGACTTTATAGGTATGTCAGGATTTCTTGCTTTGCAAAATAAACTTCTTTCCCACTCCCATCCCGCGTCAGTTCCACTAATTATACCGTACTCCAGAGATGTGTATCTTGGAATCGATTTCCAGACGATGTCTTCCTTCATCGTTAAATCTAATGATAACGACACACTCGCACATCTGTAAAATGCTCAGAGGTGGAGACGAGATTCGAATTTACGACCTCAAGATTTGAAATTAGGCGTTATAGCCACTAGGTTACTACGACTATTTTCCGTTCACAATAAGCAAGATAAGTCAACTATTATATTAAAGTTCATAGACAAAATTGTACATGGACCGTTAGCTATTTACGGGGCGTCATAACCGATGTCAATGCGATAGGGCAAAGTATTTCGTACAGAATACAAAATACAGAATAACATGTGCAAATGATAGTGATTACGGACGTCGGGCCGGGCGCGTGCTATGTAATTATTGTAATCTCGAGTTGGTGCACTGCTGCTCTATTGTGCTGTGGCGTGCCCATTCATAAGCTGTGAATGAACATGGATTAAAAATAGACGTTTACGCGAAACTCAAATGAACTCAGAGTTCAAGATTAGGTGTTTGTTGTGGAGTGGCACTGATGAAGAATGACACGTGCGAAACTTTATGTTTATGTGAAATTCACTGTTGTTTGTTCATGCAATTCACTTTATGGTCGAATTTCGACCACATTGCGATCATTATAATATCGATACATGTCAATGATTTGCGTAGCAAAAAAAAATCGAAATCCATGATAATATTCATGTATTTGGCAGGGTTTTTTCATAAAACTCCTCAAAATTTGAAACACGGTGGTATTTTACTTTGTGTTTAGAAGTTTCGCTGTCAAATTTAAATACTGTTTAGTATTTTTTTTTTCATAAAACTGCTCAAAATTTGAAACACGGTGGTATTTTACTTTGTGTTTAGAAGTATCGCTGTCAAATTTAAATACTAATTTAAATATTTAAATTAAATATATGTATTTAAATTTGACAGCGATACTATATTTAAATTAGTATTTAAATTGAACAATAAACAAAAAAGAGTATTTATGCGCGTTTATTTTATTTTTATTTTTTATAATTTTGACGTTTTTGATTTTAAACGTACGGAAAGTTTATATTTGCTTATTTTAACAATAGGGATAGGTAAATAAAGATTTAAGAACTATTTATTTATTGTAATGCACATGAAACAATATATATCTTGTATTATCTGAACATCTGTTACAGTATCACGTGACGTGCTCGCGTGATATCAATAGTAAAGGAAAGCGTATCCTGTCATACGAGCCGTATCCGCCCCCGCACAGATTGGGACGGTAAAAAATGGTCCAATTCCTCATAATAGTTACAGGGGTAACGATCCTGATGTTCTTTATTACAAACCGGAAACATTTATTACCAACGAGAAAAAAAACATAAAATAGAGAAAATCAAATCAAAATAATTTTTTTTGTTTTCTATTTTCATCCCCCTTTAAACACAAAATTTGATTAGAAAAAGTGCGTTCTCACTTATGTTAGTTTTGCGTGCGTAGCGCCCGCCCTACGCCGCCCTGCGTCAATCGCACCGCCCCGCGTATTTCACCCAGTTTATCGGCAGAATTCATCAATGGAGCCACCGTCGTATTTTCAGAACAAAGCCGACAGCTTTCCGTGAAATATTTTAGTGGCATTTTGGGTCAGCAATGCGGATAAGTGTGTCGAAATGAGCTACGCAGTTGAAGAGAGACAAGAGATGCGTGAGTGAGAGGGGGCGACTAACTCGGCGAACCTCGACCCTACAATTAGTAGGCGAGATTCGTTCGCCGCATCGATTCGTTACGAGATAATTGCTCCGAGGAATTTTCATGGATTTTTTCTCGCGAGTGTGGTGACAGTGAAACAACGTCTTCGGAATCCTATGGGATGAATTGCGCGTATTACCAGCACGGGGGCCAACACCCCGCTAACCACAATGTTAGTAGCAACTATTTTAATGAGGTAAAACAACTATTCAACATACTCTTTTCTTAGTTTGGATTGTTATTTTTAATTTGTACAAGCTAGTTCCCTTCCCGTTATTTTCCCGCAGTAAAAGTAGCCTATGTGTATTCCAGAGTTTATCCTGTGTTTTAAATTTCAATTCGATCCGTCCAACCGTTCCGATGTGATTGAACAACAAAGGTTGAAATTTTCGCATTAATGATATTAGTACTCGTAAAATGTCTAAACATATACATTGAATTCAAGTATCTGTTTCTAGTTCCAAATTAACGGCTTTTTAATTAAATGTAATGGATAAACACTTAAATACGCAAAAGTCAAAAAGTCTGTGTCTGTTTGTTCCGGCAAATCTCTGAAACGGCTAAACCGACAAAAATAGAGTTCGCGAAAATAAAATCGAAAGAATATATGAATTGTGAAAGAAAAATTGAGCTGTACGAAGTTCGCCGGGTCAGATAGTTATTTACTTGTATAAATTTGGTGTTGGTGATACCTAAATCAGAATAAAATGGAATGAGTCAATGTGTACTGTGGACGTAGTTTTATTAGTTGAATTATAATTTGAGATTGTTTCCTAAATTTCATTAATAAATACTTAGGTAAGTATACGTACCAATACATTACAACTTACAACTGCTTTTTAATATAAATTATTTATTATTAATTTTAAATTACAACTGCTTGATGTATACGTAGTCTATAATCAAAATCGAAGTGGCAGAAAAAACACGAAACGAGTAGTAATAGAATAAAACGGTCCATGCTAGAAATAAGGACAAATAATGCCATTTTTTTAAATCTAATTACACGTCACCATAACTGTTCTAACTATGTGAATATATAAATTTACATCTATAAACACATTATTTTTGTAACTCTCGATAAAAAATGTTTACCTACACAAAGATACCTGAGTATACTTACTAGCGCACAATCAACAATTCAATTCATGCCAAAATCGATAATAACTACAAAAAATCCCACAATATGCATTCAAACTAAATTAATATGGGAAATTAGTCTTATTACATCAAAATTAGCAAGATTGGATTTTGATAAAAAGTACAATTCGGAGTTGATTCGTAGAAAAAACAACAAAAGCTGAAATACAAAACAATTTTGTCACCCGTATTCCGAAGGTGTAAAGTTCAAGATGAATTGTGTTTTTTTACAGAAATGAGGTAACAAAAGCACACCTTGGGTCCTAACAAAGGTACAATGGGAATAAAAATATTTAATTGGAGTGATTATGGAGTACAAACACCTCCTTTGCCTTGTACGGTTTGTACGACCGCCGTCGTGTCGTGTTCCGTTGCGACTTGAGATTGTTTCGAATTTTTTCTGTTTGGATTCATTTTTCTCCCACTATAGGTGTCTGAAAGGTGTTGAAATTATAATCTGAGTTGAAAAATACTTGTAAATGTTAGTGTTTGTTGACTTCTAAACGTTGTTAATCATCGTGGTAATGGCGTCAGCATGCTGAATTTGCTGCCAATCTGAGGATCCTCTTAATTATCTCTAGACCTACATACATTGGCCTATGGATAAATTCTGGCATTAGGTAGTTAGGTATTATAATGTTGATTCCATTTTAAATTAAATTTGTTGATAAAGCCTCTGACCGATAAAAAGTCTTCTATATGTTATGATACATTTATTTTATATGAGTGTGTGGATTTTTTCACATACATCTTGAACAAATAATTAAGATCTGTGGATAGTTTTAGAATGTGTATACCAGCCCCTTTTGTTGTGCAAAAAATAAACCTTGACTAAAGTACGATAAAGTTTGTTTATAAATAATGCAATCCATTGTCAATTTCAGTATAATGATTTAGTAATTTTCCAATTTGCTAGTAAATATTATAAAATAAATTAAACCAATTCAGGGTGATGAAACATCTTATTCAAACTAAAATATCTTAGCAGCCAACTTCAGCTTGAGATAAAAAAAGAAATATAAAAAAGGGAATGTGTAACTATGAACATTTGTAATATTAGAATTTAATAAACCTCTTTTTGCGTAAACATGAAAGAAAAAAAAAATTTGATTTTATTCAATATTTTTTTTACATAATCTCAAATTTAGACGAACTAATTATAATTACTCGACAGGTCTATTTGCATCCTGAAAACGCCTCATTCGAGACAAATCATAAGGCATTTTTGAAATAAAAAATGGCTTTTTCATAATCCCATTTTACAGTTGTCACTGTAAAAAAGCAAATGTAAAGGAATGTCAATCTAAATCAATCAATTGTCAAAGAATACATTCATTTGAAGCGCACCTTATGTTCGATATTTATTTGACAACATAGGTACCTACTTCTCTTCATTTAACTATCAGAAACACATTTCAGTTATTATCCTATATAAAATTCTCATTAGCTTGTAGTGATGTAGGTACTATATCACATACCTATGGAAAAAAATAACAATTACTTTGAGACAATTTAATTTAAGACAATTATTTTGAGTATTTATTTTATCGATTGCATTTGACAATCTTGATTGGAGAGTGCACTGAGGCAAACACACTGTGAGATACCATGGCCAGACCAGGTGGAGTGGGAGCTGCGTAATATAAGAAACAGTGGATGCCTGCAGATTGACCTCAGTCCCGTAAGTTGGGAGATATGTCCAGCAGAGAACGAAGAAGACCCGATGATTATATGATGACTTGACGGCTTGATTCTCCTGACGTCAGCCGACGATGGGGACTCCAATGGCACGTGGCTATTAAAGAAACCGTTTCATCTCACAAAGTACAGTCCAATTAGGCAATTTGCCCAATCCTACTTGCTTAGTAGGTATAGAAAATGTCGACTAGTGTGACGTGAAATAAACGCTAATAGATAAAAGCATTTAATACAGAGGTAAAGTACAATTCTAGAGACCTTCTGTTTAAATGCAATCCTAACTTCATTTCAAAGTCGAGTCTAAGCTCGGTGAAGTAAGGCGCGCGCACACTGTCGGCTCTCGCAATTACGTGCCCCATAATTACAGGGGAGCGCCGGTCGGCGCCGAAACGCGCCGCACCAAACGAATCTCCAGCCAGTCGTAATTAAAAAAGCTCCAAATTAAATTCGCTCGTGTATACACGGCCCAACTTATGATATTAACTTTTTATCTACCCACTTTCTAATATATTTTTTACGTGTTGAGCGGTGGGAACATAGGAAACTTTATTTAATTTTAGGGCAATTTGTTTACCAGTGGGTTTGTAATGCATTTTTTTCTTGTTTTAGGTTAGTATCGAGTCCGTGTCCGCTGATCACAAGGACATGAAGATATTAGTAAGTACCGCATAGTATTATGTATGTTTATATATTTTCTGATTTATATTTTAATACACACCAACAGACTTATTACTAATGACGAGAGAGACTTACTAATGACGAGACTCAAATATTTTAGTGCTTAAAAGTTACCTAACACGAAATATACCTATAGATACTTTTCACTGAACGCTATCATAATGTAGATGAAATATTAAATTGTAGGTAAATTTTTACTGTACGTAATTAACAGAAGAAACGATTGTGTGGTGGGTAGAAAATACTTTTTATCTGTGGTTAAGTACCTACTATATATTCACGACTTTTTACTTGCAATACTCGTAGTATGACAATTTGACGATTATAGAAGAGTTTTTTCGTACCGTTTCGTACCTGAAACTAACTCCTAAACTCCTTGGATATTCTTATGCATAATATTTTGCTTAGAGTTATAACATCTGAGATCTCTGGATGACGAGCGCAGTGCAGTGCTAGGTAATGATTTGGACTCTTCATGTTCAAGCTGCGTGTTACTATGCTGTTATGGTGTTGTGTGGCAGGCATGTTGCTTACTATCAGGCACATTTCCTGCTAGTCTCGTCAAACTTTATTTTAAAAAATATTTAGCTACTCCTACGGCATATCTAGGTACTACTTGTAGGTACAAGTAATCATAGACGTAGGTAGATAGGTGCTAGTCATTTGTACATGTTTCAAATCCCACCGTAATGTCGTAAACTTCCTCTATCAAGCTCTTCGGATCAAAATATGCAATCGTAAAGGCATGTTTAAAGCGAAACGCGTTGAAATAATTCTAATTTATAACCAGCAATTTCTTAATGATATCTGGACGGTCCGATTACGTTGTCGTAACCATTTTCCGATACAAAGTTGTAAAATAATGTCGGAACGAATTACAAAATTGGCGATTTAGATTTTGTCGTCGGATCGCTATCAGAGTGTCGGCATTGTGCGATGCGGAGGATGAGAGCCGCGAAATGAATTCGTTACGGGTTTGTTGCGCTGGCGCATCAACACGTGACAGCGACGACAAACGTAGCGGGAACCGTCTAGTTGGAAACGGTATTGTACAATGTACATGGGTGTTTTTAACCGACTGAAAGAAAGGTTATGTATTTCCCGCATATCTTATACGTATGTAAATTTCTTTTCATACCTCCTGCTTGACAATGCCCAATTAAATGTCATGAAATGTTAAAACAAAGCAAGTGATTGTGACCTTTCAAAATGCAAAGGTATGTAATATTGAGAAGATTCCCTAGGGATTAAAATGATTTGAATTTGGAACGTTGAAATTCGTATGAAAATTCTTACCCATACCATAGTATCATTGTAAAAAGACTTTATTAAAAACTCGAACTTTTTTTCTAAATATGGAACTGGCCACAGATTAAACAACTCGAACTGGCCAACCCGCACGCACAAAAAAAACACAAAAAAAGAAAATATAAAAAGGCGCTATTGAGTCGAATTTTGTTAGTTGATCACTTTAATTCTTCAATAACACCAAAATATCTTCAAACGATATTGAATTGACCCAGGAGTTCATCAAATTGGACACTTTAGGAATTATAATCTACTTCCGGAAAAATCTAAAGATAAATATGTACCTAAAATTTATTTTACATAGCCCTTTCTTTTAATTGCCTCGGAGATATGAAAAGTAGAGTATTCACATCTGAAGTAAAGCACTGTCTTGCGTCTTGGGCGGCTTTGATCCGCTTCAATCGCTCTGCAACTGCTATGCTTCGCTCGGGAGTTGACACGAGTCCCTCGCTGCGCTCAGGATCCAATATGACGCCAATGACAACAAGACAGTGCTTTACTCCCATAGTGAATCTTTTTTTTTTTTTTTAATAGAGAGTGACGAGACGATCAGGACATGTGCCTAATGGTAAACAACATGCCCGACACATAACAGCACAGTGACACGCAGCTATTGGAACATGAAGAGTCCAAATCATTACCTAGCACTGCACTGCGCTCGTCACCCAGAGATCTAAGATCTTATATCTCTAAGCCCTGTAATTTCTCTGGAAACATTGCCCTTCAAACCGGAACACAGTAATGTTTGCACATTACTGCTTGGCGGTAGAATAACTGGCAAAGGTGTGGTACTTCCCCAGGCGCACTCTGCCAAGAGTCCTACCATTAATACTATTATTCCCACGTATCATTCCAACGGCTGGATGGATTTTGATAGTTAAGGTATCGTCGGCAGTCGGGTTTTTAAATTAAAGTTATTATGCAATACTAGCAGCGGCCTGCGGTTTTAGCTCTGCAGTTCTCATTCGCGTTATTTACCAGCGATGAAAAGTAGTTTATGTATTATTTCGGAACATAGACTAACTATGTTGCAAATTTCAAGTCGATCCGTTCAGCTGTTGTGAGGTGATTGAGCAACAAACATCGAAATTTTTCGATTTAAAATATCAGCAAGATGTTCACAGATATTTATAAGCAATTATAAAGGTTAGTAGAAAGCTCTATAAATCAAAGCTACGCTTAGTGTTTTCTAACACAATATCGTATTGGTATCTCGAAGAGTTTCTAACCATTGAGTTTTGTTTGTATCGTTTATATCCGATTGAATATGCAATTGAAAAGGCTGTAGAGGTAGATATTACATGCACAATGCGCATTCAGTCGCGAGGGGACGCCGCGGGGCATTGTAGACGCGTGTGGCCGTGCCGTATGAGTCAAGGTACAGTTGGTTTGCCAATACACAACATGTTCGATGTGCTCTTGATACAGGGATGTATAGATTTCATGTGGTCCTTTGTATTCTTGTTTTATGCCCGAGTTACACGATGTTACTTTTTAAAGCCAGGATAACAAGCTAGTGCTAGTAAGCTAGCAAGTTAGTTACTTCTAGCTTTGTGTAAACAAAACTAGCGTTGCATAGCGTTGTCTACACGAAGCTAGAAGTAGGTAATAAATAGCTTGCTATCCAGCTATCCTAGCTTGAAAAACTATCCTCGTGTAGCTCGGGCATTAACGTAGGTTGAAACGGGCAAGACATTTAAACTTACAATAAAACTGTAACAGGTCTAATTTTGTACACTGAAGATGTTTGGAATTAAGTATATTTTCTAGGGCATGCTAATGCGATTTGTTTATATTTCGTGTCTGTGTGTTGGTCGAGATTTAAGTTGAAACTACAAAAAGCTGCAAATATATTACCTATAGGTACCACCGCGTTACATATCTTGAATTATGACAATATTATATATTATTGTTAACATACTCTATACTTACCTAATACAATGATTTAATTAATTAATTAATCCAAAAGCTACTATGTGTCAGTGTACTACACTCTACTAACGTGTCACAAAAAGATAAATGTTGATATTCATTTCAAATCTTAGAAAAAGACACGTAGTATATTTTATGTAAACTCTTTGTTTCTAATCATTACGCTGGAAATATAATAAATATGAAAAGCTCGTTACAACGTGTGTATTTAGTGTCATTGTATGTACTTATTATAAATTGTCAAAATTACTTGACTATGTGAGGCCCTAGCAAAAAAAATCATTAGTTTTGAAAATTATCGCTAGACGGCACTATAAGTAAATGTATGTAGCAGTGTATAAAGTAAACTTAAACATTTCACTCAGTAAAATGATGTGTTTGGCACGCACTTTGTATTTCGACATAACAATTACTTCGACGATCACTTATATTTTTGCATAAATTTTTTTAATAGTTTTAACTGCCGCTTACAAAAGCTCTCTTTGAGTTTGTTTGACACAAAACAGAAACGTCAAAAATGTTATACCGATTTGATTTTGTTTAAATGTTTGACAGTTTTTAAGTTTCAAGTAAGCTTGAAGTTAACATTTGGATTATAGTGATCAATGTCTAGAAAAATGTAGAGCTGTCGGATAGCGTGCGTTAATAGTTCCATACGGGGCAAGTTTGCTATGTTTAGCGAGACAATGATAGGCTATCACTTTATTGACTCGAACTGCCGGCAATTAGAAAGTTGTGTGAGTAAAACCTGTAATAAAGGCTGGTTAACCTATTTGTTATAAACGCAAACATAAGCGTTGATAGTTCGGCTTTAGTTGCCTAACTTTACTGAGTTCATCAATCGATACCTACGTAAAATAAGATTAATTATAACAGCGCTCTTTATAATATATTCTTTTATCGAACTTCTTTTATCTCAAAAAAGCGACATCGTTTCATGTTTGATGTTTCAAAAACACGAACGAAGAGATTTGACTCCACGTTTGTGATAGGAACGTCTAAGTTGTGGAATGCGTTGCCCGAGTGGGTTTTCCCCGATAGTTACAATCTCGGTGTCTCCAAATCGAGAGTGAATCGGTGTCTTGTAAGTAAGCACGTTTCATCGTAGATTGCATCGTCGCTTAACATCAGGCGAGATGGTGGTCAAGTGCGAACCTATTACAGTTAAAATAAAACAAATACTTATGTATTCTGGGTGAAAACCGTACTCATAACGTACGACTTACTACAGGCTGAGTTGACAGATAAACATCTACAAATTTTAGTGGAAATTTCTAGCTGCACCTAAGCAAAGCTTGTATTATGGGATCCAGATAACTGAATATAATACTACTGATACCCGCCTACTTTCTCGTTCCCGTAATTTTCCCGGGATAAAAGTAGCCTAGTGTTCTTTCAGACTATACACTAGTTGTGTTTCCAATTTCAATCTGATCCGTTCAAACATTACAAGGTGATTGAGCAAGAAACAACCGAACATATAATATTATTATCACCCTGCGGTTTTACCCGCGTAATTCCTGTTGCCGTTATTTCCCGGGATAAAAAGAAGCCTATATGTGTTCTTCCAAATTAGTATAAACTGTGTTTTAAATCTCAAATAGATCTGTTAAGACGTTACGACGTGATTTGAGCAACAAACATCCAAATATAGATAAAAACTTCCAAACGTTGACATTTATCATTTTTATAATAAATGTAATTTTTTTGCGATAATATATATTTACATTTAGTAATATTTTTTTTAGTATTGTTAAAATAAAATTACAAAGTTGTAAAAAAATTAAATACAAAAACACGCAACAAAAAAATAATGTTACTGGTCAAATAAAAACTCGCCAACACGCCGAACGTCGCTCAAAGGTCCCCATAATACTGGCCGCATTCCCCCGCTGGATCGCCATGGAAACCCACTGAACCAGATACCAGCCAGCCCGGGAATCGCGTCCTCTGTCACGCAAACGCCGTCCCAGGTCCCGCACAAACCTTCGAGCCTCTACATACCACGGCCCCGCAGTCTCGACAGCAAACGGGACGAAATCATATGCAGACCCCAAAGACGAGTACTTAAGGTGCTTAGCTCTGGCGCCGGCGCTTTGCTTGGTTGCGGGGAGATGGCAGGATGCAAATGTGCCTGCACACCTTGCATCCCACACAAGACAGCGTCCCCCTCTGCCATGGGATCAAAGTAAGGTCATCAGGTCGCTTGCCGTCTGAGCG
Organism: Ectropis grisescens; assembly: GCA_017562165.1. Taxonomy (NCBI): domain Eukaryota; kingdom Metazoa; phylum Arthropoda; class Insecta; order Lepidoptera; family Geometridae; genus Ectropis; species Ectropis grisescens. The sequence goes on along the minus strand of CM029776.1, from coordinate 11,233,979 downwards.
CGACAGCCCAGCGGGCTCCAATATGCTGGGTATCTCAGCCGACACCCGCCCGAAGAGCCCGCCTCATGATGTCGTTGATAGCATGAAGTCTCGGCCTACGACCCACGCATCGAGTGCCACTGAGACCGTGGTAGCCGTTACCTTCGACTTTGGCCCCGTAGACGCATCTATGAGGTTTGCAGATGGTACAACCGAGCCGCAGAGCCACCGCAACTTTCAAGGAATCGTCATCCATTAAGGTGCCCAAGCATGGAGAGGGTAAAGCGTGTAACCATGCCCCCGATTCAGGCCTTGCTACGGCATTTAAGCGGGCCAAGTCCACCCCTGAGGCATCAGCTTTCAGCTGCAACAATAGCCCCTTGCAGACAGAGTCACTCCAAGCCCTCTGAACCATTGGCCTATCCGGCATACCGACACCGCAATGTCATTTATATATTATATATTATTTTATATAATTGTAGTAGAATAAGTAGGATGAATTTATACTTATTATGCGTAGAAACGCCCGGACAAAGAACAAATACCTATCTGTATTCAAAATCACCACGCAAATAGGTACCTATTTGTGTGGTGATCCATCACAGATCGGACAGTGTCAACAACAGCTTAAAAGCTAAACCAGTAAACAGTACAATCTGGATAATCCAGTTTCGAATCAACACCATACATCGGAATAGCTGTTCTGTAGTAAAGATCGATCGTGAGGTCGTAATGAAGCCCGGCGTCACCAATACAGTCAATTTCCGCCGGTTATCGACCGGACGCCTGATCCGGCGCCGCCGCCGGTCCTATCTAGAACTAGGGAGGCACTAGCATTGACCAGGAAAATGTATACCTACAAGGCTCCTTATACTCATTGATAAAATAATTCACGTTAACTTAGTTTAACTTCACTCCGTGAAGATATCAGGCAAAGTGTCATTTTTTTTAATTTATAGAGAGACAAGACGAGCACGACATGTGCCTGATGATACCTAAGGAACACAAGCAAAAAAAAATACAAACAACCTGCAACCTGCTCATAATAGCACAGTGACCCTAAGTTTTTTTTTTACCTTTTATAGGCTCACACTTGACCGCCATCTCGCCTGATGTTAAGCGACGATGCGGTCCACGATGGAGCATATTTACCTAAAAGAAACCGATTCGCTCTCGATTTGAAGACACAAAGATTGTAACTATCGGGGAAAACCCGCTCAGGCAACGTATTCCACAGTCTAGACGTTCTTATCACAAAAGTAGAGTCAAATCTCTTCGTTCGTGTCTTTGGAACATCAACCATGAAACGATGTCGTTTTTTCGAGCTACGAGCATTCCGATAGAAAAAAGGGCAAGGTGGTAATAGATCATGCAGATCAGTTGCACACTCTCCGAAGTGTATTCGATAAAAACCCGCTAGGCTAGCAATTTTTCGGCGATGTTCAAAACTTTGAAATCTTTTTCGCACAAGAGTGTCATTGCCTATGAGCCTTTTGTTTTAAAATTGGCACCTTCAATTAATTTACATTTTTAGCGTATATTGCCTATGAACACAAACTTCGGACTACAGCAGAAGGCACATACATACCTTTCTAACCTAAAACAGTTAAAATTAAAACATTTGCAGCGGCCGTAACAGCTTATAAAGTGATTGAATTACTGAGATCTGACTGTAAAATTTTAATTTTCACTGTTCAAGTGAGAAAAACCTTTCAAATTTTCCCTAAATTTGATTACGTAGACGCGTCGCCATTTCATGCTGTAATTTCACATCTCAGCGTGAGTTTCGTGTCCAAATTAAAATGTTTATTGCGTTAAGCCGAGTTCGCACGGTCGCCCATAAGCGGCCCCGAGCATTTTTATTTCGTTATCCTGGACACGCCCACCCCCTCGCCTCTACTTCACCCCCGAATTTCTCTCACCTCTCGCAACAATTTCACTATTTTATGAACCCGATGGCACCCCTAATGTCGCTATAATGCCGTGCGACTGTCATTTCCGGCTTATCTATTAGTCAATTTTACACTTTCACGCCTAGGTATAAAGTTCAAAGTTGAATGTTAAAGTTGTTTAACATTTTATTTGTGATGCGTGTCATAAAACTATTAGCCGCTTAAGCTATTCTTAAAGTGACAACGTTTCTTTGAGAATGTTTGGAGGTTAGGAAGCGGCGGGGTACGGAAGGGCACTATCATATTTTTTCACGCCAAGTTTTGTACCTTTGTGGTGCTTTTATGTCCCATTAAGTATTATTTGACCCTTTTTTTCTTTTCATGTAAAATTATAATTTGTTTCGGGCAGCACGTTGTCGATCCCGAGTTTTAAATTCAGTGTTCTTGGATTTTGCACTATTAATGTTTTAACCTTTTAAATATTTCTCTGGAGGTGTTTCGATTAACGAAATCGGTGTTGGCATTGCTTTTGTTCTTACTAAATTCATATTTTTATAGTAGGTATAAAAAAAAAAAAAAAAAAAAATATTTCAATAACATAGATCTTAACTATACAATATTTGGAGATTTAGGTATGTATTAAAACTAGGGATAACTATAGCCTATAGGTATTATGTGCCTACCAAAATAAGCAAAAAAAATTCTCATTATTCGCCTAACCTTATCCCTCTTAATGTGGGGTCGGTACAACATGTACCTACGTTTTCCCCATTTGTCTCTCTCATTCGTCAAATGTAAGTTTACTCCTTTCCTTTACATGTCCTCTCTCACACAATCCATCCGCACTTTTTTTGATTGCCCTCTATCTCAGCATTCATCTACATTCATATTCATAAATAAGCAGATATTCTATAAGACAAAAATATCTACTCTAACATTTTTAATACTATGCTAATACACTATACAAATCAATTAAATTAAAAATGGCAAAATCTCGAATAAAAATCAAAATCATTATCTATAGGTACCTCTAGTTTACTCGTAAGCATGCTTGTATTTTAGTATTAAAATTAACGTGGTTGTTAGACATATTTAATTATGCCAGTCATCAGTCAAGTATCAGTGCCAAACGGGCAGCCGTCGCGCGCGTGCACTCTCCTTGAAAACAATAGCAAAGCCATAGTTAACGAACGCAGTGCAGAGATTTATACCATTCAAATAGCTGCGAGAGTATGCTATTGCTTTTTTAACGGATACATTTCGGAGAGTGTGCAACTGATCTGCATGATCTAATATCACTTAGCCCTTTTTTCTGTCGGACTACTCGTAGCTCGAAAAAGCGACATCGTTTCATGATTTACGTGAGATAAGAATGTCTTGGCTGTGTGTAATGCGTTGCCTGAGTGGGTTTTTGCCGATGATTACCCGGTGTCTTTAAGTCGAGTGAATACGACATACATTAACAAATCCGCAGAAACTTATGGTTTTTGAAGGGTTGTAAGATCAAAATAAAAACCATAAAACTGATGCCATCATCTGTCGTCACGAAATCACAGTACGATATGTGAACTCTATTTCTTTTGAATCTCAAACGAAAAATCACAAAGATAAATATACCTACTGCTTGGAAGTTTTGGGTGACGTCACGTCTATACCTAGGTAGTAAGTACCTACTTATAGGATTTTTACTCTCTCCGGAAGTTTTATGATCAATATCTTTGTCGATTTAAAAATACGTGTCTCTTACCTATCTTTCCGAAATCTAACTGACGACAGACATAAAAATTGGTGGAGCACCATCTGACCCCAAACTAAGCAAAGCTTGTAATATGGCGGCCAGATAGCTGACTTATATAGTTGTAAATACATACTTATTATACATAGAAACACCCAGACACAGTACAAACATTTGAATTCATCACACAAATATTTGCACTGGGTGGGGATCGAACCCACGACCCTCGGCTTCGCAGGCAGAGTTAAGATAGGACAGTAGGTATATTTTTGTCCATATCACTATCCCAATTTCTGACAGAGATCTCTTCGTTATGAAACCTATAAGTCGGTGAGGATTAAAATCTTCAAAAATAAGTACCTAAACACAGCCTACCAGTATCTAATTAGGGCAACATGGTGAACTATTCGTACCTACAACGTGTTGGTAGATTGTTAAGAGGGAATCCGAATGATAGGTACTAAATATATTTTACCTACATACTGTTCCGAGAATTGGACTTAGTAAGGCATTAATACGCATTAAAGCGAATACAAAATGCAATCAATTCCGTCATCGTATCTGATTCATAATAATAATTCCATAGATTGATCAGCTCAAACTTTGACAAGGAGGTCAGCCGACGAATCCAACTCGGATGGGCAGCGTTTGGGAAACTTCGTGTGGACATATGGTGTCGCTAACTATTGGCATGATATGCAAGCTCAAAGTTGCGCAACGGGCAATGGAGAAAAGTCAACGAAGGTCACCGAGATTGATTAAAACAGTACTACCGGCAAGTAATGGACCGATGATACTACGACGGTGGATGGAGGCGGCACAAGACTAATCATTGGGGAACAATACCTATCTAATACAAGTTTGTAAATACAAGTTTGTAACCTTTCCGAATAGTAGGACCTTTGAAAGAACCATCATCGACTATATACAGTAGGTATTTCAAACACTGACGTAAATATATTTAACGTATTTACTGAATTACTGAAGACTTACATGATCCAAAACTTCTCCAGTAGATATAGGAGACATTCCCAATGACGTTGACGTCATTTGAACTTACAGAGAGAAGAATGAGTTCAATCGCGGCATTACTACAGAACTATCTTTAATACCTTTTAGTTCATTTTGATTAAACCTGTTTAAAAAATTGATAGGTTTGACACGCGTAAGCTTTGAGATAATTTTCGAAATACAGTAGAAAGAGACAAAACTGAGCCAAGTTTCGTAATAAGTATAAGTAGGTAAGTTGTCAAAATGTGAAAACACCAATTTAGCCAAACCTAAAATTTTACTAGACGAAGGCAAAACGGTATCCAAGTAAATCAAATAATCCGAAACAAAAAGTTTATGCAAATCGAAGCAGCCGAAATAAAATGGAGTCACGTCGGCAGCGTGCGATCGATAAGCCCGCCTTGCGACCTTGCGGGCGGGCCGGTGAGGGCGGAGCACGGTTAGAGGCCGGGATTGGACGCCCCGCCTCGCTCGCTGTCGGCTTCGACGCGACGCGCGCGCCTAACGTCAACCTCGCTTATCCTCAGTACCACACGCCGCATCATGTCAATGGGAATCATGGCGCACTGACTTTAAACAATTGACTATCAACAGTGACTCTACCTAGTGCTAAATAAACCGTGCTAAAACTTATGTGTTTGTGTTTAAAATGATCACCGATATGTACGCGCCGCTGCCGGCGGCAAACAAATCGATTGTAAGTTTTATTTATCTAGTTTTATTCGTTTGAAGCTTTGTGTGTTTTGAAAATGTAGAGGTTTATAAGTTTGTTTACAAAAATTACTAATTAAATAAAAGTTTTTTAACTTTTTTAAATCGGCCTACGGTTTGGTACTTAGGCATTTCAAAAATAATGTCAAAAATCGCAAATTTTAAATTTTGTTTGTGTTAGCGATATTTTTTTTTTGATGTGGAAACACTACAGTATACTTATTTTGGTTTGCGTTTGAAAAATAACATGATTAATTCAATTGATTTTTTTCCGTTCTACCATACATATATTATGAGTTATTGCAAATATCACTAATAAATTAAAAGAAATACTTGGTACCTAATAACAGATATTCAATGTTCTAAACACAACCAATATACCTAATAATATATATTATCTATTACCTATTTAGTGACGTTATTCATTTTTATAAATGTAGAGCAAAATTAAGTTGCACTCGTGTGTTAAAAGTTATCATGACGTTGTTCTTGGTTCTGTTTTTTTTTATTTACCCGCTTTTTTATTTATTTGGGCTATTTGTTCCAATAGCTACGTATGCTGTTATGTTGCTTACCTTCAGACGCAAGTTCTGCTCGTCCCGTATCCCATAAAAAATGGTTTGTGGACTGCCGTTAGTGCCGGTTTTACTAAATGGATTTGTAAAATCAGCTGTTAGGGATATTATGAGTACCGACATATAGTTAATGCTTGTCTAATACTGTTGTGGCTTCTATCCATAACTCTTTTGGTAACGTTTCGCTGGTACTTTATTCACGTATTTATTTATTTCCTTAAGTCTAAGTTTTTACAATATATATTTAAAATAACATAAAAACATTATAAAAACCTAATATATAGATAGATAACTCTTTACTGTAACACAAAAACAAAAATATTACAGTAGAACACTTATGAACTAGCAGCACAAATGGCGGCCTTATTGCTTAGAGCAATCTCTTCCAGGCAACCAGCAAAAACAATACATAATAAAAACATTATTAAAACCTATTTATTTAGGCATTTTTTCCAATAGCTACGTATGCTGTTATGTTGCTTACCTCCAGACGCAAGTTCTGCTCGTCCCGTATCCCATAAAAATGGTTTGTGGACGGCCGTTAGTGCCAGTTTTACTAAATGGATTTGTAAAATCAGCTGTTAGTTATATTATGATTACTTTATTTATTATTAACAAAATGTTTAATTCGCATTCGCTATAAATGTTTGGCGAGTGAAAATAAAATGAGTAAAGTAATTGATTCTTTATAAAACTTAACAGGAATAGGTACTTCCTTGTATTTCAGCATAAAAGTTATTTCTAAGGAGCAAAATAGTACTGAAATATGCTCGGTATATATATCTTCTTTCTATATCTTTATATTTCAAAAGAGTGGTAGGTACACAGGTGTATTTTATAAATAATACCTACTAGGTATCTATTACGTATTAAAACTATTATTTACATACCACTTTTTTTAAATATTGTATGTAGGTTTACCTGACACACATTTGATTAAGAACTATGACTACTGCTCAAGTATTTTTTATTGTATACACTTATTTGTGACGTATTTTGACGTGATATTTTTGACACATTTGAAAAACTGATTTTCCTAGATAAACCTTATTGACGTTAAAGAATTTAATTTTTCAGGTTTACATATATTTATTGCGTGTAGAGATAAATTAAAACAGAATAGGTATAGTACGAGACCTTACAAATGTGGTAAGATTAACCTATATACCTACTATGGTAAAAAAGTGGTCCAAATTTTTGTTCAAACGAATATTACTGATTAATTAGGTAATGTTATCAAAAATAGTTCAAATGAAATGTTTAGTAACGCCTTTAAATGTAAAGTAGGTAAGTATCTAATTTTTAAATTCCTACCAATATTAGACCGCTCCATAATCCTTTTATGAAAAAAACTAATTTTCATATATACTTAAAACTCTTTCTTTTTCGGAAGTCGGTCAAAAAGCGTTCCATCGCATTTACTAAAAGGTGTTAAACTCTACTAAAAGGGTGTTCAATCAAATGCTTTTCAACCTTCCGTTGCGATTCACATTGTTTACATCACATCAATCTTCTTTCAATATTTGTCACAATGAAATAAATAGAATATCATATTCGGGAATAGAAATTAAATAGATTAGAAATATATATTTGAACAACATTGATAGATATTGGTTCTACTATTGAGCTTTCAATTCAAGAACAATGATTCTATTGTTCTATAGAAAGACAATAGAAAAATCAGTTTAAGTTACAAATTTTTTCAATAGGTCGCTGTTAATAGTTCGTGTTGGTTGATGTCATGATACTATACTGTAAATGATATTATCTTTATAGTGTCTATTGTTGAGATGTTATCCAACGACAGTATTAAAAACTTGAATTATTTGACCTGTATTTATTTATGATTTAGTTGAAAACCTTATTTGAAATTATTACTCAAGACTTATTTCAATTATAGAGTACTAAGGTACCTAAAGTGAAATCACTGCAGAAGTTTATGAAGTCAAAAAGATAAACTTTAACTTACATACTTACAACATACTTTTCTACGTTTTACGGTAACATGGCTTATTTTTAATCCACTTCAAAAAAAAGAGGAGGTTCATTTCGTTGTTTGTTTTTGTAAGTAGATAAGTATGATACGCGGTAGCTCCACAAATCGAGAATCGATTTTGATGTTTTTTTGTTTTCTAGACTATTCTAGGCTAACTTTATAAAAGTGATCACCGTACGTACCTATATGTCCACCGTAAATAAAAGCGACCAATCGTAAATAAATGCTAGTTTGTATAGGTAGAGCTTAGAGTTATCCTACTAATACCTACCTATTATAAATGTGATTTTTTTTTGTGTTTTTACTCAATCACGACGGAATGGCTTAACGGATTAGGTATGTTGATGTATAAGTACAGTTAGATTATTGTCTAAAATAGCACATAGGCTACTTTTTCTTTCAGGATATTAACAAGATCGGGAATTCGGGTAGTAGTATTCAGGTGAAATCGTGAGGCGTTGCTAGTAAATAATAAAATAAAAGCGAACGAAGTTGCGAGCAACAACCTTCTTCTGAATGATGTCGAGAAAACTACTTAAAAGATAAGCCTATTCCACATATCAGAAACTTTCATCTCATTCTGAGCACATCACATCGGTCCATTATGCGTGGCTAATAGATTTTTTTAGCGCTTGCCCATTCACGGTCGCAGCGTGAGTCCCGTCAATGGCCATTGTGGCATCGACTGCGACCGACCAACGACCGGCAAACTTTTATTTGTAATGGCACTAAATGGCTGTTGTGGGGATTAGGGTGTCGCTTTGTCATCGGCACTACACTTTGACAAATCTGCCCGAACGAAACTGTCACCTAATCGAAGCAAATTTTTTCTACTAACGATAAATCGAGAAATTGAGAGTCTGCCTCAAAGTAAAGGGTTCCGGCTATTTTGTTTTTAATTTCAGTATTATTTGCTTCGTATATTTGTTTGCCAGGTGTTTCACAGTTTTCAAGTACCAGTTTTTCTCACAATAAAATGTGAACAATAAATAATTTTCATTCAATCATTCATATTTATAGTGGTCTGCAAAGAGTCTCCCTTTGCAAAGTCCGCCTGGGGACTACAGCAGACTACAGACACTACTTTGCCAGTTATTTTACTGCCATGCGGCAACATCCAAATATTATTGTGGTCGGGTTTGAAGGTCAATATTTCTTAAGATATTACATGCCTAAGAGATGCCAAGCGCAATACATTCATCATCATCAGTCTGTAATCGTCTACTGCTGGACATAGTCCTCTCCTATAATACTTCTCTCAGCCCGATCCTCGGTCTAACGTTTCCATCCACCTCTAGCAGCATTTCGTATATCGTCACTCCATCTAGTTTCAGGGCGTATCTACACTTCGTTAGCCGATTGGAATGCAGTGCCAGATAGTAATTATATTATTTAATAAAGACAAAGCTTTATTTATTATGTCTTCTATAGGTGGTGCTATAGGTGATGATATAATACCTCAGAATTAAGCAAATTGGACAATAATATTGTAGATGAACATTATTAATTATTTATTGTTAAGAACTCTTTTGTAATAAGTTTAAGTTTGACAAACTATTTTGTGATATTTATCGGCTCTCACTCAAATATACATATTTGAATGTTTTTTTAACAAAATTTGATGTTTTTTGGAACTATTGTATTTATTTACCTACCTACATATCTTGAATAGGTATCTGTAGAAAGTAGGAGTATTTTTTACAAACCATTTTTTTCATACATGAAACATGTTAGGCTATTGAACTACTAGTAGTGTTCCGTGGATTTACCTACTAGGCTGATTTACTAGAGTAGTTCCTGATCCCGGAATTTTTCCGTGATAAAAAATTGTCTTTGTAGGTACTAGACAATTATCTGTGTTCCAAATTTTAACCCAACCAGTTAAGCCGTCCCGAAACATCCAAAATTTCATAGAAACAAACAGCTCCGACTTAATTTGGGCTAATTCTGTTAGTTACAAAAGCAATAAGTTTTCACGGAACCCTAAATAGTTCCAAATATTTAAAGGTACCGGGATGTTTTTTTCTACATTTGTGTGTAAAGGTATCCGAAATGACATTAGCTCTATCAGTCACAAAGGGTTCTTGAGATCTGTCACTTTTGATATGGGAGTTTATTGTGTTCCGGCTTACACGGTGGATTAGCACTACACGGTTTGGAGTGTAGGTTATAAGCATGTTATTTTGCTTACGGTACGGGCAATGTTTTTCTAGTGACTACTACGGATTTAGTTAGCATTAGTAGCTCATCGCACAAAATAGACTGACAGATCATACAAACTAAAATTTTGTTTGGGTTGGCTATTTATCTATTAAATTAGTTTTAAAATAGATCCTAAACGTACAAATATTTAGGGTCCATACTTTCCATAGACTAAGAACAGAAAATTTGGCATCATATCTCTTTCATGTGGTTGGTAGGTTAGGTAGGTACATGTAAAAGGATATCCGTAGATATTAACCAGATGTGATCATTCGAGTGGAGCTTTTATTCAGAAAAATAAATTCCAGCCAGAGTCGGTCTCGCGTTTGTATTTCCACCTATCTATAACTTTAACAATACATACAAGTTTTACCGTAGAGTTCAAAACGTTTACGCGATCTGTAAAAATTTTGAGAAGTCTAATTAGTACAATGTTTTATGGTTGTGACGTCAACAGAATTCAAAGAGACGCACCAAATGCTAGTGAACTAAACTATTGGAATAGGTATGATGATTACGAAAAAGTTGTCAATTATATTCACTCATAAGTTACACTAAACGGTCCCACTGCTGGGTTACGGGGATTACTCTAATAAAGATAAAAAAGTCTCTGTCCCACCATACATATTAACCCTGTTGGTACACGTTGGCGGTGGGCGCATGAACTCAAAAATATCCTGGAGCATGCCAATACCTTCAGAACGTTTTCTTTCACCGTTAAAGCCAGGTGATGATAAACTTGTACCTACATAGTATTTGTACCTACACTTGGAAAAATACTCAGAGATGTAGGCGGGATTCTAATCTACAACCTCACAATTGCGGATCGCACATTCTAGCCACTAGGCTACCACGGCTTCAATTTTGCTCAACCGAGACGTAAATATTGTGTTAAGATAATCCAAACTTCATTTTTACTTAAGTTATGACGCCACATCAGTAAGTGGCTCTATGGACTATGGACAAAAATAGTCGACTATTCTAATTAAAATGCTCCGCGCATGAGCTAATTGCACCAAAAAAGGATCTCCGTATCTCGGTGGCGACAGAACCCCGTCATAATTCTTTTTTATCGCACTCAACCCGTTCATTGACAAAAGGTATTTAAATGAAGCTGTCTCGAACGATATTTACTGCGTATGCGCATTGCTTAGGCATTCTTGGGGACATTAAACGCTTGTAAAACGTTGTACAATTTTAGAATCTTAGTTTGACTTTATTTAAGCTTTACTATATGGTTGTATTAGAAAAGATAGATAGCTTGTCAAATTATATTTTTGTCGTAGATACTATCTCTTACTTTATAAAAAGCGTTAGGTTTTCATGTGACACATTGCAAAGACTCAAATAAGTAACAACATTGTTCAAATTAAAAACTCTCCTAGTTTTTAATACTTAGGTCCTTCCCTATACCTATCCATCTGTCTACCTACTGTTTTTATATTCCTATAATTCAACACCACTCAAAGACATTTTTTAAAAGTTATCTGTTTACTAGTTGATTCGGTCTGTAGTGAGTATTCTTACTGATTTGTAGGCTGTATAATGTTTATAATGTACAGGACTTAATCACGATTTAATTCATTGTTTTTTGAAGACCAAATGAGGGTAGATCTAGGTCCCCTCATTTCGCAATGAGACGACCCGCAATTTCTTCAGTCTTCTCGTGACCACGGCGGTTGTAACGCTGCCGAAACGTTGAGGTATTTAAACAATGAATTAAATCGTGATTAAGTCCTGTACATTATAAACATTATGTGTTCAAATCGCGAAAGTTTAAAAACATTGTTTGTAGGGTGTAGATTCGATTATCAACCAGGACTAGCGTTTTTGTGACAAAAAATGTGTATTTGTTGTGTATCTTCGTGTTTCTAAGCATCATACGTAGGTATATGCTTATTTAACATTATTTCTGTACTAATCAGCTTCCATAGTACCTACGTAGGGACAAGCTTTATTTAATTTGGAGCTAAATAGCGTTGCGTGCACACTAGCAAAAAGAGCAGTTTTAGAAGGAAGAGAATTCAATATATTACCTAATTATTCAGAATTGTTACCTAAGTACAAAAAATAATGTTACAATATTTGGAAGCAATATTTTAATGAAAGGTCAATTGAAAAGGGAATATGGTACAAGACTATTGTGTGTGAACCTCCACATATAACATGGTTCGCGAATTTAAAATTGTTACGTAAACATTTAGTTATAGCTCATAGGTTAAGGACAGGACATATGCCGTTAAAAAATTTGCTTATTTAATGGGGGAAGGCAGATTCACCAAATTGTGACTCATGTGGAGTGGAAGAGGATGTGCATCACCTATTGGTGGAATGCGTCAGCTTCCAACGAGAGAGAGGGTTACTTGAGATGAACTACCAGCTGAATAGCCTCGACGTGGGAAGGTTCCACCGAGTGCTAGCTGAGCCAGCGTCAGACGCGGCCAGAGACCTGTTCGGGTATGTGGCTCACCTCAACTGATCCTCTCACATGTTGAAATAGCCTTAGCGCCTATTAGTACCTACCTTTTTCTTACCAACCATCTTATTTTTAACATACCAATTGTTATAAATGATGGGACTGCCATGTGACTTGTCATAAAAGTCCCATAACAAAAAACTGATTATTTAAAAAAAAAACAAATAGCGTTGCGTGAAAATATGCGACAAATATTTATATCTTTTTTTAATGTAGGTAGGAAAATGTTTTTTCCATGTGATATTTACCAAATCATTTGATTACGGAACACTAAACAACTTACTGTTTCTCACTTGAACCAGTTCTTTTTTCTTTTTACGAAAAGCTTACGTACATCCATCAACGACACGTCTGTCAAGCGACAAATTTACAGTTCGTCGTACATTACTCGCCGACGTACCAGCGCTTCGTGCTAATCTTCAACAGAGCCGGTAATGAGCTACAAATCTGTCAGTATGCATGCTCGTCTGCGATTTATCTTTTGCGCGGAAAATAGTTTTGTTTTGTCACTCTGTCGAGTTTTAAGAGTTATTTCGGTAATACGGTTCAGTACGTACTAACTGCTCGTTTCGGTTGTAACAACTATTTATGCACAATCCTGATTCTTCCTTGTAAACTTAATTATCGTTTTTTCCAGATAAATTACAGGAATTATCTTACAGATCTAATAGCTCGTATCTTATCGTATAGGGTTATTTAGGTGACTTGCGCCGTGCAGTGCTAAGTACCTAATGATTTTGACTCGTGGAATAGCTGCGTGATAAGTACTATGTTATGTTCTCCTTTCGTCTCTCTACAATAATAAATAAAACTGGTCAAGTGCGAGTCGGACTCGCCCATGAAGGCTTCCGTAGCAGCAAGTAACATAATACAAAAGTTCTTGTACTTCGTTGTTACTTTAATCAGTGTTTTAACAATAGTCAATTTATGACGTATTAAAATAAAACTACTTACTAGAAATAATTCAAGCCAATTTTCGTTGATAGTTTACATGGTAACGTATGCACATCAAGTATGGGACATCCCTAAAAATTTTTGATTTTTGGAACGAAGTTCCTATCGCGCGTTGTGAAAGGGGGCTAGACGGAAAAAATCTTACGAAAAGTTGTCACGACACTTTTTGCTATTGTAAGCTGTGCGGCGTCGCATGTTTCTCTGTCTGTCTCTCTCTCTCTTATAGAAAGCAAGCCAGATATTTTCATTTCTATTTCGCATTGAACAGTGTCGTGTCGCGACGATTATTTTTGTTGAGTGTATACAGGTTTTTTGTAACTAATAATAATAATTCCTTCACTAATTAATCGAAAGGAACTTCGTTCCATCCGGGTGTTCCTTGACACCTCTCAAGTTTTTTAATTTTTGTATGAAAATCTTAATGCGGTTCACAGATTACATCTACTTTTCAAGTTTCAATAGTACAGCTCTTAAAGTTTTTGAGAAAAGTGACTGTGACATACGGACGGACAGACAGACAGTCAGTCAGACAGACATGACGAATCTATAAGGGTCCCGTATTTTGCCATTTGGCTACGGAACCCTAAAAACTCGAAAGTTAAATAATAACTTATTTCGTATTCCGAAAATCTTATTCTAGACTTTCCACAAACAAACGAAAATGTGCCAAAAATGATATGTAGGCACATAAAACTAAAAAAAACATCAGTTTTTTTTTATTTCACATTCGATAAAGCTTCCCATATTATTTTTTCAATTTCTGTGTAGACCGTGTTCATAGACCACCTATTGCCTAGCTAGCCGACGCATGTTTCATTACAAGCAGTGCATTCACCACAATACAATCGTTCAAAAATATCGATTTTATATTTATTTAGCTGTACCATAGGTAATATAGGTTTTTGGCTCGCGTAATCCTCGACTAAATGTTTGGAGAATAGTAGGTGTGAGCCCTATTTTGTAGTGAATTCTAAGTGTTGATAGACCACTTATTGCCTAGCCACCGACGCATTTTTCACTACAAGCAATGCATTAACCACAACGCGATCGCACAAAAACGGGCAGACCACAGGCCAACTGCAGTTTCCTGCCGCCACCACAAATGACCTTTTAATACTGCTTGTTACTTGTTACCGATGTTAATTCTACCATGTAACGGTAAGCTAATTGTTGACGGTAAGTATTACCTGCGTCGCTTTCTGGATCACGTATTTGAACCGGTCTACGTGTTGATGTTCCTTAGTTCTATTTTAATAACTCATATCTAATTATCCATATTTTTTCATCACGGTTCTGTGTTCCTGGAGGGAAGAAGGGGGAATGGTGCATTTTTATTAGAAAAATTGTTAACATGGTTGTTGTTGCATAAATCAAATAGTGGTGTAGAGTTTTCTTTTTGTCACACTTAAGACTTAAATATTTCTTTCGATTTTCCTTAGTTTACGGGCTTGTAATTTAAAGTTGTTTAATAAAAATGGTATTATTTTATCTACATACATAGGTATATATTATGATATTCCTTCATTTGTGTGCTCTATTCTGCGTCAGAAATTCATGAAGATTAGTTCAGGTAAAAATGTCAAAATTTGAGGTAATACATTTTTGTTTAATTGCGACTGGAATTAACCTAATATCTAAGTAATACTTTTATATGGGGGCATACCTAACTAATACTACTATACTCACGTACTAGCACTATATTCGAGTGCTTATTTTAATACTTTTTAGTTCAATTCAAATACATACAACTAAAATTCACGAGTAACAGAGAACAATTTCAAATATATCGATATAATTATTCGTAAAAACGTCGTCAAAATGTGAGAAGTCGTTAAAAAGACGGATAACCACGCATGAGTGAGTAAGTAAATAGAGTTGACCACTTCGGCCAGTAACCCAGTCAGTGTTGGAACCACACATGGCATGCGGGTCTTAACGACCGGCTGTAAAGCCGCCGCAGAAATTATTTATGTTCCTAGCTGCTATAATGATTGAAAATTTTCGTATTAAAGTATTGCAAGTGTCATCATCGTCAAGCAAATGTCGCGGACGAACAAGTGAGGAATGAACCAATTCATTTGTAATAGCAATCTATAAGCTGACATTACGAATTTATTTAAATTTACTGAATTACCATATTTACTCAGAAAGTAAGCGCGGAATGACACATAGTTTTTTTTTGTTCTATTTATTAAATAAGTGATGAAACATTTGCTAACACATGCAATATGTCCAGTGATCAAAAACCCAAACGCCGCTATACCAACTCCGAGCACAATGTGTCAGTATCTGCCAGTTCACCGCCACAATCACCGTCAATGATTACTCTCCAAGGGACCTTTGTGCGTCTTTGTTGTTACCGCCCCAAGATAATGGACGGAACGACTGCAAGGGTAACTAATACAGACCCTCGAGATTTAAAAGTATCGGCCGATTTGGGAGTCATTAGTGTCATCGGAATCGCTCTAGTCGGCTTCTGGATACGTCGATCGTGCTAGACTAATTTGTATCTTTGTAGAATTGTTTAAAGGTGGAAATCGATTGAGAGTGTTTGGGTTGGATTAGAAATTTTGCAATTCATTGCATTAGCCCGGCTTGTTAGTGGCGCGGGCGCGGGCGGTGCGGCGGAGGCGCGTAATGAAGGCGAGCTGCAAGTCACGGGGCCAGAGGCGCCGCGGCCGTCCTCGCGTCATCGCTGCCCTGTCAATCCGTGATGGGCTGATGGCCCGACAACGGAGAAGGTTATTTTCGAAGACCCAGCACCACTAATTAATGCCTTCCACAGCACAAAAAAGTTTCAAGAAGCGGCCGGTTCATTGTTCTAGTGTCAACATTGGATGTGTTGAAATTTGAAACTGGAGCGGCGCTTTTGGAAGCGTTTTACTGCCTTTTGTCTGTGTAGGATGTGTGTGGCCGACAATTAATTTAACACTTAACCAGGGTATAGAGATGGTCCGCCGCCGGCGCCCCCTGGCGCGACGCAGCGGGCCTCCGCCCCCTGCGGCGCGGCGACACCGATAGCGCCATTCAGATCTCGACCGAATTTTACTTATCAAATCACCATAACAACAGTTCTTCTATAACACAGTGACTGTCACTTCTAATCACAACAGGCTCTCGAGTGTATTCTTTTTTAACCCCCGACAAAAAAAAGGGGTGTTATAAGTTTGACGTCGATGTCTGTCTGTCTGTCTGTCTGTCGGTCTGTCTGTCTGTCTGTCTGTCTGTCTGTCTGTATGTGTGTCTGTCTGTGGCACCGTAGAGCTCAAACGGATGGGCCGATTTCGATGCGGTTTTTTTTATTTGAAAGTTAATATTCGTGCGGGTGTTCTTAGCTATGTTTGGTTAATATCGATTCAAAATGGCCGCCTCCACAAAATGGCGGACAAAATAACTATGACAAATTTCAAATCCAAGATGGCCGCTACCACAAAATGGCGAATTACATTTCCTTTTCACAATTCCTTAATATAGGTATCAAATGAAAGGGCTTGACTAGTAGAATGTTCTACAGATAACAAATCTAAGGTAGTCGGGGGTTAGTCAAAATTTTTAATTTTGTTCTTGTACTTCTAACCTTATCTTTCTTTCAATATTAAATCGGTTTCACACCTATACAAAGTACATATACTTAGAATGCTGTGGTTTCTCTTTGTATCTATAAAGGTTTGATGTCTCCACGATAAACACAATATTTCTCTGACGCAGATAAAAGTACTGATAAAACCAGCGTTGATACGAGTACATAATCTATAATCTCTCTCTTCATGTGAGATCTATAACAATAATCTGGCGGGGCTTACCTCGTAAATACTCGTAGTTTACATAATGTACACATTCGAGTGAAAATAAACTATTCCACAATTATTCTAAGCTAAGCTAGGAATTGACATTGTAATAAATAGCCTGGCCTTAAACAAGCGGCTTTAAATTATTTAATTTAAGCATATACTGAAATGATCATACAGTAGACAATTTTGGGAGTCCGTGTCACGGATGAGCCGATTTCGATGCGGTTTTTTTATTTGAAGGTTAATATCCGTGCGGATGTTCTTAGCTATGTTTGGTTAATATCGGTTCAAGATGGCCGCCTCCACAAAATGGCGGACAAAATATTTTCACAACCTACCTCGATATGGGTATCAAATGAAAGGGCTTGACTAGTAGAATGTTGTAAAGATAACAAATCTGAGGTAGTCGGGGGTTAATCAAAATTTTTAATTTTGTTCTTGTACTAATTCCGATGTAATTTCATGTGAGACATGTATCACCGTTTTGGTTGTCAGACTTCAACGAGTGAAACTGCTACACATCAACGAGCAACGAGCTTACATATACTACGTATAGGTAAAGTTAGATTTTCCGCACGGTTCCTTTGTGTCAATCGTAAGCAGTAAGAAGGTGACATGCAAACTTTCTATGGCAACAGTGATGTGCCGCGACAAGTATGATATAGTATGACACTTTACAAGAGCGACAAGGCAAGAAAGATGCAATCCGTGCTTTCGGTGTAAAGCGTTTGTGCCAACTCTATACGTTGTTTACATACTCTTTGTCAACGTGACATATTTGTTACCAAAAAATATTAAACTTATACTTTAAGTATCTTTGGTATACAAAACTTGAGTTTATTTTGCACTTCAAATATCGTATTGGTATCAACATAGTTCACAAAATCCCATTAGATTGTTTGATGTCGACTTGACAACAAATAGAAATGAATTTAGAATAATTTGTAGAGTACAATGAAGCGTCATTACTGCGAGTCGATGTACGATAACTGCGTCTGTATTATCAGCCTGCACGCGCTCTACCCATTACAAGATGTATGTGAAATCGCAACTATTTGCAGTGGCATCCGGCTTTTAAGTGTAAATTTTCCGGTTGCAATTTATCCCGTGGAGCAGTTTAAACAAAGTGGTTCTTGTGCGGAGTGGCCATTAAACGCACTCGATTGAAGCTAGGCGAGGGGTATGAATTTAAGTAAACTTTACTGTAACGCAAACGTAGCTCCGTAGGTACCTACTTATGTATGTAGGCATAAGACATATTTTTGAGGATCAATAAAGCACATGTATAGTTGACATAGCTATGCGAAATACGTTTGTGTATTGTTTACTGAAAAATAAAGGCAAAGTATTTTTTTACTACATACATACAATCATTATTACTTTTTCATTATAAAAAGCTAGCTAATTAATACCCACAACATATTATTATGCATTACAACAGATAGAAAATATTACCTACCTCCATGTAAAATATTATGTAAGCTCAATGTTGTTCTTTTTTTGAATCCGTACTTAAGTCTTGTTGAATAAATGCCAAACATTTTTAGACCGATTTGATCTTGTTTTAAAATTTTATATGTTTTTGGCTCACATAAGTCTTCAGTAACTAATTGGAATAACGCAGTTTGCTTAATTTAGCGCAAATGGGCCATGAAGTGCAGTTAAGTGGGTCCTTTTTAAAGCTTATCTCTGATCTAAATTAATTTAAGGTTATTTTTAATTAATTGCAATCTAGGTATATCTAGTGAAGTTGTTGATCTTGTTTGTTACGTAGGGGAGACCGGGGCAAGATGAGATATTTAAGAGAAAAAACGTTATAATTCGAAAATTTCACTGTTTATTAAGAATATATTTCAATAAAAGAACACTTACAGTTGTAACAGAAGTAATTATATTTTTTATGGCACTAAATCACAGTTTTTTTTTGTGTATAATCATACTTAATGGACAGACGTCAAAATCCCGTCTTGCCCCATGATCGGGGCAAAATGAGAAACGCTATGGGGCATAAAGAGCATACATTTTAATCAGGTTGGCAACGTTCGCATATATGCGCTTCTTCATCGTCATCGTCCACTCCTGCGCAGGAATTATGAGCCCAACCATGACACACGCTGCAAAGAACCCATCCTTCCGTGGACTGCGAATATAGATACCCACAATATATGCAAGGACAATCATTTTCATTGCCCTCAGATGAACTAGAATCTGTATTACTTTTTTATATGGCGTCTTTTATTTTTATTCTCTGACTTCTTTTTTTTTGGTTTTTCCTTATCTGTCTTTTCATTGCCAGTTTTTTTTTTGACAGTTGTCTTATCTATTTTCTGTCTATTATTTACATCTCTCATAAGATCGTTCTTGTACGGAGATGCTGTAAGTATGGCCGTTTTACCGCGTTTTCTTGTTTTTCTCTCTTGTGTTCTTATTTCTTTGGGTATAGAAATTATGTTTTCTGGAGTCACGGAAAACGAAGATTTCGCTAGTTGTAATCTCTCAGGAGTTTTTTCTTTAATTAAGTGTGGAGAAGTAGAAACCTGAGGCAAATTCTCAGTGCTCACTGGTTCCGTAGCAGCAGTTGCAGGCTCTATATTTAGCAGAAATATATTTTTGGGCTATAGACGGCTCATCTTGGGTTACCTCCGGTATGAGATTGCTAACCTCATTAAGGCCTGAACCGGACGATATTTGTTGAGCTAAGGGCATTATTGGCGTTGATGTCATAGCTGTTGGCATTTGAGATGTTGGTTGAAGATTTAAAGTTTTAGGTGGCAAAGTCTCTGTGTTTGTTGTTTCAGCTGCTATGAAGTCTGCATCTGTGAATACATTTCTGTCAAGTGGCCATATTCCACATTTCCTAAATCCGTTTATAGCTGTTAGCATCGTCGCCGCTTGCAAATATGCTTGCCCAAATAGCTTTGCTACTTGGTAGGGTGACACTACGCGCCCGGGATGGTCTCTTAGCCACTTTTTTACTTCAGCACTATAGTATGTGCTCAGCGGTCTCATAAATGCTACGTCTAATGGTTGTAATTTATGTGTACAATGGGGCGGTGTACACAACAGAATTACATTATGTTCTCTTGCGTAATCAATTAAAGTAATATTTTTTGTGTGTGATGCATGACCGTCCAATATCAACAATACTGGTTTTTCTTTCGTGGGTTTTACAATTTCTACGAACTTTTTAAACCAATCATAGAATATTTGTGACGTTATCCAACCGTTGTCACTACATGTCCCCCAAAATCCCGGTGGTGCATCATCCAGCAACTCATTTTTCATTCGTTTTCGGGCATAAATGAGCATTGGTGGGATATAACTTCCCGCAGCGCTAAAACAAATTTCTGCTGTAACTAATTGTCCTCTTTCTGCAGATGACAAGCAGCCCACTTGCTTTTGACCCTTGAGTGACAATATCTTTGAGTGGCTTTTTGGCACAGTACTAACGCCGGTTTCGTCCACGTTGTAAATCCTATCAGGCGTAAGACCATACTCTTCTACAACACTTTCCAACAACGTGAAAAACTCATTTACTGCTACTTTGTTGAAGGCCATAGCCCTCGCAGCAGACGTTGGCTCTGGTCGTCGAAATGAAAGCTCAGGATGCCTTTTTAGGAATCCACTGAGCCAGTCTTCTCCAGCCATTCCAGTTTCTGCGTTGAATGGGTTCTCAATAAGGTTTCTCTCAGCTAGCTGGAAAGCTAAAATTCGAAGTTCTTTACCAGTCATTCCAAAAAGGCGCGCTTCCATCGATTTTATGTACTGAGATAATTCTTCTTCTTGGTCTTTATTAAAAACTGTTTTGTAGCGTCCTAATTTCTTTTTTCCGTAGTCATTATCTGAATCAGTGTCAGCATCTTCAGCACATCGAGCCTTTCTCACTCGTCGTTCCAAGGTTGACTTAGGCACGTTATATGTAGCTGAGGCTCGAAGGAACCCCATTGTATCAGAAATTACAGCTCTAACCGCTCTTCTCATGTCTTCTTCTTCCCATGTTCCACGATCTGTTTTGCGTTTATAATTTCGTACCATTGTAACTGCAAATAAGAACAAAATTAAAACAATGTTTTACTCACTGCTACCTTGGATTGGAATTTGTTATAGTATTCTACTACTCAAGCGCTTTTATTTGATACCCATATAGAGTTGTGAAAAAATGTAACTTGAACTTTTTGTGGTACCAGCCATCTTGGATTTTAAATTTATAATAAGGTTTGGAATTCTACTAGTCAAGCCCGTTCACTTGATACCCATATTGAAGGATGTTGTGAACAAATATTTAATCCGCCATTTTGTGGAAGCGGTCATTTTGAATCCAAATTAACCAAACATAGTTAGGAACCAAAGAAACTGAACTTCAAACAAAAAATCGCATTGAAATTAGGCCATTCGTTTGAGCGCTATGGTGCCACAGAAAGACACAGAGAGAGAAAGAGAGAGACAAACAGTCAGACAGACATCAACCTCAAACTTATATCGGCCCCTCTTTTTGTTTGGGGGTTAAAAAACCTTGTTATTGAATAAGTAACAATTTTTTTATACCAACACATATGGGGCAAAACGGGATACTATCCCATTATGCCCCGACCTTTTTGCCCCGACAGACATATTTTGCAAAAGTAACGACAATTTTAACCTACCAAATTCAATAGCAAAAAAGCAATTTAAATTCGTTAGTTTTACACTTCTACTACAAGTATGCGGTAAATAGTAACACTAGCACTGATACTTACCGCAATATCCATCAATTTCAAACAGAAAACTTCGTAAAATTCCTCCAAAACACTGTTTTTTCTCGCCACGCCGCCAAAACACGAAACGACACGTGCGCGCCGCTCGGACTCGGGTGACGTAACTGAACATCGCGCGAATGGCGCTGTGTTCGGCTCTGCTGTGTGCATCAGTCACACACACTAGCACATTTCCCGTCCTGCCCCGAGCTTCATCTTGCCCCGAACTCCCCTAGATAAATATACGGTAAATCTGATTAATTGAAAATTATTAATATTTTTACAAAATTATTAATAATAACCACATGTTTTGGTAAATGTGAATAAACGATCGAAATTTATTACTTTTAGTAGTAATTATTAATAATTCACGACACATATTGGTAAAAGTTATAAAACAAATGAAAACCCAATGTTTTTGACCAGCAGGTATTTATTTATAATATATGTAGGTTAGGTTAGGGTTTTTTTTTTATTATAGGTTAGGTTAGGTTTTAAAATATTCATCTCGTGTTATTCACACGATGTTTTTTTCCTATCTCCGGTTTTATTTCAAGGCATTTCGCATTAAATCTGGTTCTCATTAAACCTCTCGCACGTCGCACACACCACCCCGCCCTGCAATCCTTGGCCACTTATTACATTTATCACTACTAGGGTTAAATTATTAAAAATAACCGACAAATGTGATTAATTTATCACTTTCACCTCTACTTTCGGTAATTGTTAATAATAATAGATAATTATTAATAATCTTCAATTATTCACTCTTACCGTAACATATATACCTACAAACAAAATGATGCGTGGACAAAGTGACGCTTCTTGTCATGGCCATCTGGGTAGAGGTGATGTGTCATTGCATTTTACAAGGTTTGCTAATTTTGAAGTCAAGTAGTGCTGTGTGTGAATTTTCCACCAATATGTTAGGATAAATAATATAAAATGACCTATTACTTCAAAGTTATCCTTGGTATGATTTTCATGGACCTGAACCCCATATTATCGACAAACATAAAACTTGAAATCATGAAAAGCCCTGAATTTTCCCATCTATCCTTAAACCAACTATGAGAGGGTCGTCTCCATTAGCCCCCTCGGTCATATATCATGTCCTCTTTCGATGCTCTATGAATACTGGCCGTGAAGTGTCAACTCAAACGGGGACTGGCATTTATGGAACGGTTTTGTTCTGGTCATGTCACATTTTTGAGTTATTCATCTGTGTCACTTTCATATACGTTGTTGAGTTTTCTGTATAAGTGTGTTGTTTATTACTCTAACAAATGAACGATCACAACCGAGGATTTTTCTGGGGATAATAAAAATCCATTTTAAAATAATTCCAAACTGCGTACTCGATAGTAGTTACTAGTGCTACATCTTTGCGTGTACCTATTACTATTTACTTATTTTATTTCAAATAAAAACACATACCTACTTACATTTTATTTTCGCGCCAACAACCGATAGCTCATGCCTTTTTGCCATGGTTGTGTGTGTAGAAGTGTAAAAATAATGGAAAGTGGCTAAAATATATCAATTAAATTCAGTATCTACCTTTATCACCGAAAAAAAAATCAGTTTAACAATTGCAATTTGTCAAAATGTACGTATTTACGTAATTTATTTTTCTTAAGGCTTTCATTCAGTTATTTCACCGTCATTTCACCGGTGTCTAGCATTAGGTACATCATTAGGAGAGTCAAAATGTCTTCTACAGAAATATATTAATTACAGATAGCTGGCTATAAATTGTGCTAATGAGAGACGGTTACCAGTATTGGGCGCGACATGCCCCAATGTCGGGCATATGATTCCATTATTCTCTTTCTAGTTGTTTCTACGAGTATCTAGAAAAAAAAATGTTGTATTTCACAATTGTAAGGTATTAAGCTCGACGTGCAACTTTGAGTATTTTTATTTTAGATTGTTGTTTAGATACAAGTAGTGTGTAGGACACGCCGCACACTACACACACACTACAAGTGTGTCACGACGACACACTTGTACTTGTACTGTACTTCGGCGTAAAATATCGTGATAAAATCGATATGTTTCAAGAAAAACATCTTTCCTGGACATGCGTAAGCACGGACTCTCTTCTTGTGAGAGATGGCCCCGGAACATATACTAAATCAACGAAAAAAGGTTTAAAAACAAAAAATGAATTTGTAATTGTGTTTATATAGATAGATTGGAACTGCTTGTTCGTGGGTCTGTTGGTCGCGTGGCGGGACCGCCCGCCGCGGCCCGAGCTCTATGCTAATTCAATTGTGTCGGAGATGGCCGCGATACCGTCTGCATTATCATAATAATGCGCGAGTCACCCCGCTGTCGACGCCACGCAACGTGCATCAGCTCCGGTACCAATACCTTGAGATACATAGATCGAATCAACGATAACCTCTGAGAGACATATGTCCCGAATATCCGTGCATATGTCTCTTACTTATAACTTCTCGCAGTGCCTCGCAATTTTACTCGCCTACTTCCCGTAATGAAAAGAAGCCTACGTGTTTCCAGACTATAATCTCTGTTCCAAATTTCAACCCGACCCGTTCAGATGTTCCGATGTGATTGAGCAAAAAACTTCCAAACCAGTAGGATATTTAGTCGCGTCTCACAGTTTCACTCTTGTAGTTCCCGGTTCCCTTATTTTCATGGGATATTTCTAGGCTATGATTTATCTATGTAACTAATTTCATCTAAATCCCTTGAGTAGCTATTGCTTGAAAGATCATACATACAAACATCCATTTATACAAACAATCTTTTGCATTTATAATACTTATTAGTAGGACTTGGAAAAGGATTTTGAAGAAGTTTTGTATCTACACATCTGTGTTTTAAATTTCTATCAAATCCTTTCAGTAGTTATTGCTTGAATGATTAATAAACATGCGAGTCATACAAACATTCGTATTGATAGTATTAGTAAGGGTATACAGTGTTACACGCCTGTATTGGTCTACATTACATCCTTTATAATAATATTTATTTATGAGTTCGTAGATAGCTCCAATTCCAGTTGCACTATCCCAACCTCAAACCAACGTTATATTGCCAATAGTTTGTAAGTAGTTATGCATGTGTTTTTATTATAAATTGCCCTGGAATTTATCTGATGTGTTTAACGTGACAAAATCTTAAAGGTTATTATAACTTGAAGAACCCTAACACCTTACACGCAAACATATTTCCATGCTATTGTATAACGAGATGCTCAATTGCGCCATGCTGTTAAAAATTATCTTGAAACGTAACCCCGACCGCTAATGTTTGAAATCACGGAA
The DNA here is from genome assembly GCA_017562165.1 of Ectropis grisescens. Taxonomy (NCBI): domain Eukaryota; kingdom Metazoa; phylum Arthropoda; class Insecta; order Lepidoptera; family Geometridae; genus Ectropis; species Ectropis grisescens. The sequence goes on along the minus strand of CM029776.1, from coordinate 11,208,628 downwards.
TGGAACAGCAATCTAATCGATTCGGCGAAGTGTTGAAAAGTGGCGAAAGCCGTTCTCACCGCCGCCCGCGGCTCACTGGTACACGATTACACTCGCTCATCTAGCGGGATGCAAATTGAATTATGGGACTTTTTGTGCCGTTCGATTGTCTGAGGCCATCGCTTTGTTCTCCACCGGCTTGCCACTACGTGACGTTCCCCGATCGAACACTCAGCGCCTTGTAATAGCTCGCTATCTCTTCGATTGTTCCGCACCAACTCTTTACGTGATACTAAATTATAGTCTTTTGTTTTATTACCTAATTGTTGCTATTGTTCCTTTAAGTGCTGGAATGCTATAATCTCTATCATCGACACAATTGCCGTTGATAAAACTGTGATTTTGAGTTCAAACCATACTATGTATTGCGACCTTCTGCGTGTTGCAAACCGGTCAAAAGCGGTGATTTAGTATTTTGTAGCACCCGATTAAATAACAAGCGGTCAACGGTAGCTTTAATTATTTTTAAGCATAAATTAATTGTAAAAACGTTTTTTACAAAACAACACACCGTCTTAACTAACTAATTGATAAAAAATTATTCCACGATAGACAAAAAGTAAACGTGAAAAAAACTTTAGTGAATAAAAATTGAGAATAATTTAAAATGTTATATTTCTGGAATTTCTTTGTGCTTTTAGACCCTTGGACCTACGTATGCAATTTTCTCAGCAATTAATATTCTACGCTATTCAATTAGTATAAGCAAAAAAAAGTGAGGCAGCGGTAGCATTGAAACTATTTGTCGCTCGGGTAACGGATGAAATGTCGACTAATTGCAGCCTGCAATTGTATCGACATGTGTCACTGTGGTTTCCACGGGAGTGTCATTTCAAAAGAGGCCTTCAAGGTGGCACTACAATTACCCACCGGTCTATTCGTTTTGCTATTAGTCTTCCTAGATGTCGTCGATTGTATATTGCTTGATACTAAATTTGGAATGAAACTAATTCTGTTTTGTCAGTTTAATTTCATTTATAGACATGTCATTTGTCAAGGATATCATCATTGAGCTACATACAGGACGTTCGATAAGAAAACGTTATACTGCAGATAACCTACCTATTTATAGTGTTACATACATCAGAGTTTAATAGTATTGCTCATTGTGCTTGGCTAAGTACCAGCTTTAAGATTAATTTAGGAATTCAAATGTTCTAATATTATAATGTACTAATTATTTTCTCTAGAGATTTTATAGTATTTTCCCATATCGTTTAGTTTACGTGTAGATTACCTACCTAAAAATTTAAATTATCATGTTACCAAAAATATTAACACACCCAGTATGATAATAATACTAGTACACCCACGTCGAAGTCAACTTTAGCGTAGGAGCATTACATAATTTCTCGAAATCGACAGATAAATCAAAACGAGACGTAGGGAAACTGGACTCGCGAGCCCCGGGCGTTGTGTTCCGAGCATTTTATTTGTTTGTTACTATCGTATAAATGGAGCTAATTATAATAATTTCATTGGAAATTACTGGCATTAAGTTGCTACCAAAAATACGTGAGTTTAACGACTTTTTCTTGGAAGTGGCGGCTGAGCGACTGGCCCGTCGGCGACGGCTGTGTACGCACGCAATATCCACTATTCACAGAGCTCGGTTTGCAGGGATGCTAACTTGACCTTGGTGAATTTATTCACGTACCCTGATTTTCCATAAGACGTTTTGGAATAGTTCTAGACAATGGTCATTTAGGTGTTGAATTTATGTATGAATACTACATTTTTGACTTGTAAATTCTTTTTCCCAAAATTAATAGATTACCTTTCGCACTCCCGTGGTATCCAAATTCCACCGTTGTATACAAAACTTGACTTCAACTTCCTACTAACGTTATACTCGTATATATGAGATTTGTGTGTTGTTCAATCACGTCGAAAAGGCTGAACTGATCGTATCGAAATTTAATAATAATAATATTACGGGAACGGGAACACTACGTCGCGTCGGTGAAACCGCGGGGCTATAAGAAAAGAGCTAGCTAGTTGAAATTGTTCCCGATCTTGTGTCTCTTTGGGTTATATAACGTTATAAACGACATTTGTGTCGATTTTATGTGGTTTAGAAAAGTAGTAGATTTTGGTTCGCGTAAGCCTTGAGTAGGTATATTTGAAATATGTTTTGACGTGACGTCTAATAAATCGATGAACGTCGCTTGCATGCCGAAAAAGTGTCCCGTTATGTCACGTTACGCTAATTATACGCTTGCGCCGAATCTATCAATGTTTTGTTATGGCGCTGTCAGGTTAAACTATCGCCCATAAACCAACCGATTTTACAGACAACCAATTTATTTAGTTTTTGGACGAAAAGTTTTTTAAAATTATTTTGTGATTGTCATCTTTAAGGCTTAAAGTTTCCAACATGGTTATCTGCAAGTTATTCGTTAATGCAACAGTTATGAATTTGACATCGCATAGCATTGAACTAACACAATATCTTCGCTTGCTTAGCTATGTACATTTTCCAATGTTAACCACTTGTAAAAAGTGGTGTGTGCACTGATTATGTGTGCCTAACATGTAGATAACGTGTCTTGTATAATGTTTAACTCAACCTTGGTGATATGAATCTTTAGCTAACAGGTTTAATGATACATACATCTATGCATTTCGAATGTGTTGACATTTACAACCTATAAATCAAAGGCTTTGAAGGTCATAATCAGTTTATCATAAAATATTGCAGTGTGTACCTAAATAACTATGACGAACGGGTTACAGCATTTCTTTTTGTTTAACTTCTACAAAAAAGTGTTGATTTATATACAGTCGCTTTTGCCATGTGGTAATTGTGATTTATTTTTCCGTGTGAAAATATTTTAAATGATTGTAGTTTGAAAAAAGTGACATCATTGTTCAAACTGAACTGGATTTTTTAATATTCAATATTTTCTTACCGGAAACCTACTAGCAGTTAATATCTTTTACAAGATCCAGTGTCGGGATGAGCAAGACATGCATCTAATAGCAAGCAATACGCCCATATCCATAAAAGCACAGCCATTCAGATATATGAACATGTAGAGTTCAAATCTCTGCCTAACACTGCATTTCACCCGTCACCCGGATATATGTGATGATTCATCCCTGCTTGCTTTCAATGTTTCGGGAAATATTGCATTTTAAACCACAATTACCTGCAGAAGAATAATTTTGTTTGTCTAAATTGTATATTTTTTGGGTTGTGTGTGTGTACCTACCTACTACATAGGGACAGGATCGAATTATTTATTATGAATGAACTTATTAAACGAACTATGCCATTTGAACGTTGTAACTCTTTTGCCTTAGTCTCTTAGGATTTTTTAAAGAAACAGCACCATTTTATTTGTACCTATAAATATATGAGTGTGATGTCGTCATAATTTGAGTATCCAAACAGAACAAAGGCGTCAGAGAGGGGGTCCCTTGTTTCTTGTCGGTTGGTTATTTTTTATGTCCCGAACTGGTTCCTCAAATTGGTACAACTATTATCCGGAGCCGGCTGGCGAAGGTCGGGCGTCATTTCAACATTTTCGACTAAATTCCAACACGCAAAATATTATATTGATGGTTAATTGTATCATTTTGCCTTGACGCACTTCAATCACCATTATAATGTTCCTGGCATAGGTAGTTTTGAGTCGAATGTTTGATGGGATTTTTCTTCAAATTTGATGGAGTTTAACTGCCAGGTGATGAGGTGAGGGACTTTGATGAGATATCAAATGTAATACGATAACATGATTCTTCGCCACTCGCGTTGTTTCTCCAACCAAATATAATGTTGGTCAACCGTTTAACAATTACTTTATTTATGTACTTATGCCTGGAAGAGATCGCTATTAGCGGCCGCCGATTAGTAACACTAGTTTTTATTGTTTTTCTTATCCTGTATACGTGTTTTTTCTTTGTTTTTGGTGTGTACAATAAAGAGTATCTATCTATCTATCTATTCCAAACTGTAATCTTACTGCGAACCATATTTCATACCGATCCGTTCCGACGTGATCAAGCAATTCATCAAAACATTCAAATTTTGACATTTAAAATACATTAGTAGGATTAGATCAACCCTGAGAAGAAATACCTACTTAAGCTTTATTGGTACAAACAAACGTGTGTTAAATCTGATACAATTATAACGTAGATTTTATACACGCATTTCAATGTAACGTATTTAAGCATTGTTTCTGATGGCTGGCATAATCTGTCAGATAATGTTTATGTGTAAAGGCAGTCAGCCCCAGGGCTAATGTTGAGCGAGTGGGCGCTCCGCTTGTCCGCCATATTACCACACAATTTCATCGACTTATCGAATTTGAACACATTATAGACGCCTAAAATGTATAATAATCTTTCACGGTATAAAATAAATTGATAGGCCCGAGTTTTGAATATTTTTAAAACTGTAAGAACGTGTTTATTGTTTAGTTACCTAGCAACCTAGGTTATTAAACAATACCAAATCAGAGTTTACAGAAAATGTTGTCGGTATACTTGTATGTACCTATCGATATTTTCTTTTATAATATAGAGTGACGAGACCAACAAGGCATGCCTCTGATGGTAATCAGTATGGCTGTGTTAAACAACCAAAATGTAGCTATTCCAAATCACTGCCCAATTGCTACTCTGCGCTCGTGCGTAAGTATTTTATTGAATTGTTCTATGCCCTGTAATTTCTCTGAAAATATTGCCCTTCAAATAGGAACACAGTAATGTTTGTACTTTAAAGCTTGGCGATAGAATAACTAGCAAATGTTCCCAGACGGAATCTAGAAAGATTCCTACCACTACAGAGACAATGCATGAAGTTGAACTCACGGACCTGAAAATACTAGATTGGTCTCTTTTACGACCTTCCATAAATATCACTAAACAACACTTTCGCGTGTTTGTTTATTTTTGTTTGTAAGTAGGTACCTAACATTTTAAAAACACTTATCAAGACACCACTTCATAAAATTAAAATTCAAATGTCGACCGTTTTCATTAGAGCCGTTAAAGACAACGCCAAAGTCGTGTTAACTTCTCGATTTACACCGCAAAAACGGTCCATTGATGAACCGTGACAACTTTTCTGTCCACAAAAAGCTTAGGGCTGTCACACATGCCAGGGAAATAAAGACACATGGGTCGACAGGTCAGGATAATTTCCATTGAAATGAATAATTTGTTTGGGCTCAATTTGGACGATCGTCTGCGGCTAGCACCGCCATGTGGCTCCGTGAAGTGGCTAATGAGGTAACTGTGTGGTTTCACGCTTCTGATGGCGCCGTTTCGTGTAAGGTCCACCCTCGAGCTTACCTATAGGGTCTGAAATGAATTGATTTTAAACAAAATTGACTTCTAAATCTCCTGATCATTGATCCTACTCCTAATATTATAAATTAGCAACGCCCCGCGACTTTACCCGCAGTGTACGCAGTTAGATTGAAGACTAGAATACAGGCTCCTTTTTACGCTACTTTTATCCTGGGAAAATAACGGGATTGGGAACTAATCGAGTGAAAGCGGGATGCTACTTACTATTGAATTAATAAATATTGATCGATACTTTTTTCACACAATACCATCTAGTTCCAAACTAAGCGAAACATGTACTATGAGAAGCCACTTAGCAAAAATCATACTTTTATAATCGCAAATTCATAGTTATGATACAGCCATAGAAACGCCCAATTTTAAACATATTTAATTAATTTATGTTCAAATTATCCACGTCAGACATGGACAAATGGACCTCAAAGACAATGTAACATACACAAACAAACTACATGTATTCTTGCAAATAAATTTCATTTCATTTCCCAGACAGTTACAGACACAGACAAATATCGGAATTCATCACACAAATATTTGTCCGAAAGAGGAATCGAACCCACAATCCACAGCTTCGCATTCAGACTTACTACCTACTGAGCCACAAGACCAGTAATATGAGTTCACTTATTTTGTTTATTATTTCCTTAAAATGATTACAATGTTACGCACATAAAATCGTAAAAGGAATGCCGTTAATATTTACGACTTAGCTAAAAGTTTTTAAGCATACAAAATTACCTAAGTTACAATGTTAGCTTCTCACATCGGTGGTTAGGGACAACGACTGTTGTTTAATAACAGATCAAAAAACTCACTTTCGATACTAAATTTCACAGTAAAAGTATCAGCAGTCGTAAAAATAACTAGGTATAACAATAGCAGTGGTGGTATTTGTTGCTACATTATAGTACCTATAGATATTTTACATTGTAGTATAGCAGGATATTAGACAATGATATCACGTAAGTAGGTACTAACAAAAATGACGACTCAAAGTCAGAAAGTAAGTATTTTTAAAGGCAATCGTTAAATCATATCAGTCAAAACTGTTTGGCTATATTTAGTTACTAGCAGCGCCCCGTGGTTTTACCCGCACAGTTCCCGTCCCCGTTATTTTACCGGAATAAAAAGTAGCCCGTGTATTTTTCGTATAATAAAATCTGACAATGTTTCTAATTTCTAATTCCACTTGTTCGTCCGAACGATCTGTTCAACCATTCCGACGTTACTGAGGAACAAACATCTTAACTTTGACGTTTTAGTAGGATAGTATAAATTAGGTTTTTATAAATAACTAGGCTGTACCCTGCCACGCTTCGCTGTGGCACATTGTGATAAGATAAAAACAATCCTTGAAGCGGATTATATATCATTCTAAAATTTCAGCTCGATCGGTGCAGAACTTTTTGAGTCTTTAAAGCGTACAAACCAACATAACATTTTTATTATAGAGACTAGTTACTTGCATTACAGTCATGCCAAAACGTGTGTCAATTTTAGTGTTTCCACTCACCTAGAATTTTAGAAAGAGTGCGTGACAGCAATAGGATGACATGTGAATGATGGTAAACACAACATGTTTATAACAGCACACGAGCACAGCGCGATGCAGCTTTTTGTACACGAAGAGTCAAAATATCACTACACTGCACTCGTCACTCAGTAATTTAATACCGTAATTGATAAAATTTGCACATTACTGCTTGCCTGTATAATAAATGGCAAAGGTCTAGTACTTCCACAGGCAGGCTCTACATAGAGTTGCAAATTTGTGATTTGATAAGAAAACTTTTGAACTTACACAGATTCTACTAATATCATATATACGAAAGTTTGGATGATAGTAACTCAATCATGACTGAACGGATTAAGTAGAAATTTAGAACATAAATATAATACTTATATATAGGTTGAAATAACATAATAGCACAATTAAACGCGGTATGATGACGCGAACGGGAACTACGCGTGTAAAACCGCGAGACACTACTAATAGAGAATATATTCTATTGACTAAAATATGTCAACGTCCAAGTAGTTTTGATGTGCGATTAATTACGCTGAGACGACAACGCTCGTGCAGCGGTTAATGTAGAAATAATGTTTCGGGGTCATTATCTTTTACTTAATCCATAATACTTGTTACGACATACCCAGGTCGATCATTGAAGCCACCTGACTGAACGTTTTGAGGTCTTTTACTATAAATCGAGGCTAAAATTACTTTATGAAAATAAAGTAGGTTTTTGTGACATGGCGCGCGGTTATTCAGGCTTCAAACTACACTACCGTTTGAGTTTTATGGTTATTGATATTTTATGCTTTAATTACGATGTAACTTTTTAATTTAATGCGTAAACGCAAGCTGATGTTAATAGCAGGGGTAGGCATTAGAATATTACACTTTAAAAGTATCTTTTATGAAATTATTAAAAATGAAAGCGATTAAATTAATACTTTAATTGAGCTTTACATTACTTGCATTTGCAAAAATATAATATACTAGCTGTACCTGACCACGATACGCTGTGGCACATTGTGATGCAAATATTAGATAAAAACGATCCTTGATGCGGATTATATTATTATCATCCTAAAATTTCAGCTCGATCGGTGCTAAACTTTTTGAGTTTTTGAAGCGTACACAAACCAACATAACGTTTTTATATATAGAGATGGTAATAAAAAAACGAAAAAGTTGCGGTACTTAGATGGATACACTGCACGAAGGTGCTGGAAACCGCTGGTTGCAGGTTGGCAGGACAAGTCGATGCGAACAGTATGAAGATCGTGCTGATGATGGCGATCCATAGAGAGAGGCCTACGTCCAGCAAGTCGTGGATGACTATTAGATAGGCTGATAATGATGACATGGAAGGAAGCCGTTAGTTAGTTAAACGGGGCCTTTTCCGCACTTAGCCTCTCAATTGGGCCATTGTGCGTGGCTCATACGACCCTTCTACTCCAGCCATCCCAGGCTATCCCAGAAGGCAAGCAACCTATTCAGGTCGGTGAAGGCCTCCGGGACTGCTGCTGGGGAGTGGAGGAATTCTGCCCGTTGATCTGCCACGGTCCTGCATTCCACAATCACATGCTGTGGCGTTTCCTCCTCCTCCATGCATCCTCTGCATAGAGGGCTGTCTGTCACACCTACATTGAATAGGTGCTTGTTTAGAGGACAGTGGCCAGTCATAATACCTATAACTTTACGTACTTTGTCCCTGCTTAATCTGATAAGGTTGCGGGCAAGCTTTTTTGTTGCTACCGGAATAGCATTTTTGGTTTGCCTGCAACCTTCAAGGAAGCCGTATACTCGCTCTCAATCTCTGGGTGACGATCACAGGAGTTTTGGAACGACAACCATGAAACGATATCGCTTTTTCGATCTACAAGCAGAAAGAAGTCCGAAAGAAAAAAGGGCAAGGTGATAAATATTAGTGGCAGATCAGTTGCACTCTCCCCGAAACGTATGTTGCTCAATCACATCGAAACGGCTGAACAGATCAGGTTGAAATTTGGAACAGAAAATAGGTTGGGAAAGCACATATGCTACTTTAAATCCCGGGAAAATAACAGGAACGAGAACAACGCCGGTAAAACCGCGAGCGCTGCCAGTTATTCGATTAAATTGTCAGTGTTTTAAGCTAAGCTTTGTTCGTAATACATCGGTTGGATACGACTAAGGAAGCGTCGATCGATATCCTAAGTGTCAAATGTCGCCACCGCGCCGCCCCAACCCTACCCACAATAATTCAGCCGGCTGCTGGCAATAATTCCCTTCAGTTAATTAGCCACAACTAGCCGGTCGGCGACGAATGTAGCTAATTCGGTGTCGTTTACGTTTCGTTCATCCGGTAAACGACGTACGTAGTCCGACTGGGACAATGGGATAATATAATATAATAAAAAAAACACATTAACAACTTTTTTTTTAATGAAGAGTGACGAGACATGCCCGCCACATAACAGCAAAGTGACACTCAGTTATTGGAATATGAAGACTCCAGATCATTACCTAGCACTGCACTGCACTTGTCACCCAGAGATCTAAGATGTTATATCTCTAAACCCTGTAAGCCCTATATAACTATAGGTACGTTCTATTTCAGACTATAATATGCTGTAATCTAACTGCATCCCAAATTTCAACAGGATCCGTTTAGCTGTTCCAATTTTTTAAAGTAACAAACATTCAGTCTTGCATACTTTTATAATATTAGTAGCAAGTCGAAGGGCTTATTAGGACTTCTACACATCTATATTTTACTCATTTGCCGTAAGTAATGGCAGAATGGAAGCGATTTATCGTGGCAAAACAATTTGTCCAATCAAAATAATGAACGTGTATTAAGCCATGACTGCTCATAGCATAACTGGTTACTCAGACCTAAGGCTTAAGTTGAATAATTAATTGTATGACTGTGTCAAATGCAATCTGGAACAAAGTTTATTTAGTTTTTGACCATCACTCAATAAATACTTACAAATAATAGTGACTAATAAAATTTTTGAAAACATAATCATCCCATTAGCTTTTACTACGATAAAATATCGCTTATGTAAATTATGACAACGTACTTTACGTTGTCATCATTTACATACATACATAAACAGCCCACTAAATGTTCCCACTGCTGGGACTCGGGGCCTTCTCTCGCAACGAGGGAGTCAAGGCCATAATCCACCACGCTGGCCTAGTGCGGATTGGTGAGGTTGGCTTTTCAACGTTTTCAAAGTATATAATTATTAATGTTAGATATTTTAAAAACTGTGGTGGCGGTGGGTTGCGTGGTGGTGGGAAATTTATATTCTGGTAAAATAAAGAGATTATGAAAAACGCGGGTGAACCCACGATGCGCTGCTAGTAATTCCATAAAGGCATATATCATCATAGCTATAGGTAACAGTAATTAGTAAGCCTATATATATCAACAAGCTATAGTTATATCATCATTAAATTGGAGACACAGGGAGGCACAGCGAGAGAACGCTGGAAAGCGTTCGGTTTCACTCAGAATTAACTTGATAATTCTCTAATTGTGCAATTATCCATCGATTTGCTCCCGGCTTCGCTTACCAGGCTTCAGCTATTTGACTTTGATGTTGAGTTGACACGTAAAACAATACTAGTAATTCGTTTTGACTCCTTATTCGATTCTTTTAAATTAAAAATTATTTGTTTAAAATAAGTGTGTGTGTGTGTGTTTGATAGTGTACGCACGCAAGAACTTACTACTTCTTCTCTTTATGCCTGCTCCAAGAGTTTACATATACTACGTATAGAGTTGGCACAAACGCTTTACACCGAATAGATAGAATAGGTACCTATAGGTAACCTCAAAACAGGATTAAAAAGATAATTAAATTATTTTCTTTGATTATTTGAGCACAGAAGTCAATCATTGTACCAATACTCCCAAATTTCGAAAACTTCAACAGTTACGATTTTGTCTATTTTAGTTTGATTTTAGTACTCTTGACGTCACCGATCAATTGAAATTTCCTGTACTGTTCTTACACAAATAATTAATAGATCAGTCATAATTTAGAATAGGTAAGGTTAGTGCACCTAGTAGAGTTTGATACTCGTGATACCAATTTAAAAATATAATATGTATCGCCGTTATAATATTCATTCTATCCATAAACGATGATTAGACTCATCACTTTCAATAACGTGTTGTCGAAAAAATATTAGCTCATAAGTATAGTCATGAATTTTATGAAATACAATTTCGTCGGTAACAAGTTCACGATCTTCTTAATAACACGCCGGGCATAAGCGTTTCTCTTGAATATTCATTTTCGTTCATCATTTTGGTAGATAATATTAAATTACCCAATCTGCGAAGTCACTCCAACCCGGCCAGCTAACGTACTCTCGTCTGTGATGTACCTTATACATCTGTTGCAGCAATTTATTGCTTCTCATTTTAATTTAATTACGCGTGGACGTCGTCGAAATTTACTTTATTATTTTCGAATAATTTATACGTAATTGTCGGAGGCTAATTGGGGACATGTTTGGCGAACTCAACCGACTTGCTCTACATTGAATAGTTCAGTATTTTTCCTAGTGATATGAGGCTAATATTATGAAGGCAAAAGTTTAAATGTGTATGTTTGCGCTCATACATCTCTAAAACGGTTGAACGGATTTGAATGAAGCTAAATCCGTATTAGTACATTACCTGGATAAGGCTGAGACTCCACCAAAGTGGAGATGAGCGGAGATGTCTGAAGCAGAGACGAGAAGAAATATTTTTCAGCTCGGGTGACTCCACCGAAGCTGTACCTTACGCCATGCGTCGTCGCCTGCTCACATTTCTCGTCTCCGCTTCACGTCGGCGAGGCTCACATCTCCACTTTAATCGTGCCATAGAAATATAATACATCTTCGCTTATAATAGGTCTCCACTGGAGCTGACCAGAGACGAGATGTTTGAATAACGAAATTCTATTGGTTATTAAAAAACATCTCGTCTCCCCTCGATCATCTCCGCTTTGGTGGAGTGTCAGCCTACTTTTTAATCTGTTAAATTTCATGATCGTAAAGGCGAGTTACTCGTACACCGCGGAACGCAACTAGTAAAACATTTCATTTGGCCAATTCTGCAATGGCATTCACAACTTCCTAAATCTTCTAAATAAACCTGTCTGGTAAGGTTTTGGGACCATTTGATTGAACCGAATGGTCTGTCAAAATTAGCTACGCGAAATTATTATTGTCAGATAGAAAACTCCTTATTTAGATAAAACAAGATCTAAGTTTTTGACATTACTTACAAGTATTGTAATAATTGGTGATGTTATGGCTAAGAGCGATCTCTTCCGGGCAATCGTGGAATGGAAAACGGTTACCTACTTACAATAGAGGAAGATGGGGGTACAAAATAAAATATTAAATAGATATCTACTAATAATAATACATACTAATTTTCTGGCTATTCTACACACATTTCTAGTTATTCTACAAGGCTTTCACACATTTTCTAGTTATTCTACAACCAAACACGGAGTTCCGGTTTAAAGGGCTCCGGTTTACAGATAAATTATAGGGCATAGAGATATTTCATCTTAGGTTTATCTCTGGGTGACGAACGCAATACAGTAATACAGTCCTAGATAATGATTTGGACTCTTCATGCTCTAATAGCTGCGTGACACTGTGCTGTGATGCACATATCTTGCTCGTCCCGTTACTCTATATCTACTATACATAAAACATTAGCCACATTTCACTGTAATATTTGTTTGCGGCGATGCTCCCATCCAGCATCACGTCTCGCTTACCTGCGATACTACAATTTCGTGCTCACATTAGGTAATCTCATTTTATTCCATCTCGTGTTTTTTACAACAAAAGATCTTCGTCATTTTTGACAAGGAAAAGGCCATCAGCTTTGTATAATGGTGCGCGGTGGCGCCGACGAGTCGGTCCCGAATCACTTCCAATCTCAAGCTGGCGGCTGAGTTGACGACCAATTACGAAGGCGATATCACTCTGTTTCGGGCCGAGCCCAAATGGAGCATAATGCCTAGGGTAATTATGACTTCAGTCGCCGCAGACGGGCGGCTTCGTCCACTCTCATCGCCTAATACCTATTATCTTTAAATTGCTCTCAAATAGCTCTCGATGTACGTGTCGATTTTATGACTCTTTTGTCGATGTGACATATTAACTGGAGATCGATTCTATTGTTATCCTTTCCCATAATCAACTGTCATCTTTACGTGTCGTATTCGTAAAGCTGTGATAAGAACGTCTAGGCTGTGGAATGCGATGCCAGAGTGAGTTTTTTTCGATAGGTACAATCTTGTTGTCTACGAGTTCATATAAAATCTGTTTCTTCTAATTAAGCACAGTCCATCGTAGGCCGAATTGTCTCTTAATATCAGGCAAAATGGCGGTAAGTGTAAGCTAGCAATACATGTCCAATTAATTAGGAACACAAATTATAGGTATACCTAATATAAATATATTCCGGTGTCTTAATTATGTATAGACAAAAATTGTAACCACTTTTTTCATTCGCTCTAGAAAACTGTGGAACATTTCTATTTGAAACAATAAAAGTACCTAATAACAAAACATGATGTAATTCAAAGCAAATAATATTTTTAGTCTTGCGTTTCAAATGCGGCGACATAAGTGCTGGCGGAGCAATTTGGCTCTTCTTTATTATTTTTTTATGTTAATTGTAATTGTCGTTGGTTAATTGAGAGAGCAGCCATATTTACAACTGGGTTGGAGATCTCGGCGATAGCGGTAGTGGATACGCCCTATTATTTCTATGTATTTTGCTAGAGCTATTGGCTTACTGTTGCGACGAATGTTAGTATGTAACCTACCTTCATTTCTAAACAAAGTCTTATTACATTTGGCTAAATTTAGTAGACTGAATTTAGTATCTACTGAATTCAGTAAATTGTAATGGCATACAGTAAGCTAGCATATATTAAATTCAAAAGTAAGGATTCTTGCTTCTGATTTCAGTCAACTAAATTGGCTTCAAAATTCAGTCACTAAATTTAGCCAAGTGTAATAAGGGCTCAAATATGTTCTTTTGTCAGCTGACTAAAAACCTACACTTCTTTTGTTTGTTTTTTGCTCAATTAAACGTCGGAACGTCTTAACCCTTAACGGATTGAGTTGAAATTTAGATCACAGTTAGATATAAATAGTCCGAAATTAAACATAGGCTACTTTTTACCACGGGAAACCACAGGAACTAGAACTGCACGGGTAAAACCGCGGGATGCTACCTACATTAGTACAAAAAAAAACGAAGGATCGAAATAAAAATCTAACATAATTTGTTTTATATATCGAGCTCTAGAATCGTAACCATAAGGGCTAGCGCACACTGAAGCGCAACAGCTGCGCCAATCACAATAAAAGGGGCGTGTCACACCCCACTCCCCCCTCACCCGAGCGTGATCCCCGGATTACATTATTGCGTACAATGGTACTTTTTTACCGAACCCATTGTGTCCGGGGTATCCGGCCGGATGTTCTTCTGAACTCACCTTTATTTGGGGCGAAGTGAACAACTGGGAACGGATTATATCCATAACGTGTTTTACCTTTTATTGTATTGCACCCAATGAAGGATGTTACGAGGGAGATGATAATGACCGCATTTCGTACATAATTAACCGAATTTTTTTATGATTGTTTCGATACAAAGGTAATTTTACGTTAAGTGATATTGTGGTACCTACATATACATAAGTAGGTTATCTGTACTCGTATTCTACTAGAAAACCTATACTCTTTTGTGTAAATTCATAAATGTACAATTTACACGTCAATTAATAAAAAACAATGAAATGATAAGTGATGGAATGAGCGAGATATGCACTTGATGGTATGCAACACGGCTGTACATAATAACACAGTTTCACGCAGATGTTTGAACATGAAGAGTTCAAAAACACTGAAACTGTTCTACGCTCATCAACAAGAGATATAAAATGACTTATTTCTTCATGCATCCTTTTCACATATTGTCCGGTCGTTTATTGTATAACATTTTTATTGTCAATAAAAATATGAATGCTTATTGTTAGTATTACAACTTTTCGCAAGTCAAAATCAATAGCACCTATCTAAATTTAGACATCCATCAAATTTTCTTTTGTTTAGTTTAGAACATGCAAATAAACATGCTAAGTCAATATGTTTATTTTTACTTCACTACAAAATCAGTGAAGGTTTTCAATTTATTGATCAAATCTCAAGTCTCGAATTGGTTTCAGTTTTGTTTTGTAAGTCTTCCAAGTTGGTCTAAAATAAACAAATGTAGTAAATACATAGTAAAGTCAGTTCTTGTTTTTATTTATAAAATAAAATTCTAATAACAAATGCCAGCCGTTTGTAATTAAGTAGCTTGACGACAGATATCATAAAATATGTGACAAGATTTATTCTGTTCACATTCTAAAACTCATTAGCATTAGCATTTAAGAGATGTTTGCTATATTTGAGTATTATATCGACGGCACAGAGCTGATTAATTAACTGGTCATGAAGCCGGCGGCGGCCTGCTCTCGGCTCTCGGTAGCGCCCGGTAGCTGTCACCGCTCTGCTAATTGTAAATACACCACCTATAAACTCCTCATAATTTATTTATACCCAGTCTCATAGCCCCGGGCACGGTACACCGCAGCATAAGTTCACATATAAATTAGGCCATAAATCCGATCCGACATCCCAGGACGATTCTCACGGTTTTAAACACGGACCGATAATTAAACTCGAATAAAGAGTTATCGTCTTTTTTCCATTCGAAATAATTAATCGTCCGTTCTCCGCGTTCCAGGAACACCCGAGCTTACGCGGCACGCCCCTGGCGATGCTCGCGGCGCAGTGCAACAAGCTGTCGAGCAAGTCGCCGCCGCCGCTGGCGGACGCGGCCGTCGGCAAGGGCTTCCATCCGTGGAAGAAGAGCCCGGGCGCGCCGTCCCCGCCCGGCGCCGCGCCGCGCCACCAGCCCGCCTGCGCGCCCTACGCGCGCGCGCCCGCCGCCTGCGCCGCCGCGCCGCCCTACTCCAACGACATCTACTTCCCGTCCTCCGGCGACCAGCTCCTCGGCAAGAGCGAGTCCAGTGCGAGCCTCGGTTCCATGTACTCACGACACCCCTACGAGTCATGGCCATTCAACGTCGCCGGCGGCGGCGGTGGTGGCGCTCTGAAAGCTGCCGAGATGGGTGGCGTAGGCGCCGTCGGCGGCACCTGGTGGGACGTCCACGGCGGCTGGCTCGACGTTGGCGGCCAAATGGCTAACTACGCCGGCCAGGACTATTCGCAGCTGACGCACTCTCTATCCAGCGGCGCGCATCTACTGCCTCCCGCGCCACACCTCCTTCAGGACGCGTACAAGTCGGTGCTGCCGACGCAGGGTTCGTTCGGGCTGCACGGGCCGGGCTCGCCGGCGCCGCCCGCGCAGGCGCCTTCGCCACGCTCGCAGCGCAGGTACGCGGGCCGCGCCACCTGCGACTGCCCCAACTGCCAGGAGGCGGAGAGGCTCGGCCCAGCCGGCGCCCATCTCAGGAAGAAAAATATTCACAGTTGTCACATCCCCGGCTGCGGCAAAGTATACGGGAAAACATCTCACCTGAAGGCTCATCTCCGCTGGCACACGGGAGAGCGACCGTTCGTGTGCAACTGGTTGTTTTGTGGCAAGCGGTTCACGAGGTCGGATGAGCTCCAGCGACACTTGAGGACGCACACAGGAGAGAAGCGATTCGCATGCCCGGTGTGTAATAAGCGGTTCATGAGATCGGACCACCTCGCGAAGCACGTGAAGACTCACAACGGCGGGAAAAAGGGGAGTTCCGACTCGTGTTCGGACTCGGAGGAGAATAGCCAGGGCGAGGGCGGCGTGGGCGGGCGCTCGCCGGAGCACGCGCTGGACGTGAAGCCGAGCTCGCTGGTGTGACGGGGGCGCGCGGCGCTCGCGCTGCCGTACCACGTGTCGCCGCTCCTGTGATACCGCGCGCCGTGTCCGCGCCGCCGCCGCGCCGAGTCCGCGCTGCCGCCGCGCCGCCGCTGCGCCGCCCCCGCTCCGCCGCCGCGCCGCCGACGCCGCTCGCTTCTGTACATACCACATATCAATACATTGTATAGTAAACCTTGGACCTGTAATTAATAAAATTATAGACATTGAGGTGCTCGACGCGCTCTTGTGTACGTATTTGATGTGAGACTTAAAGTGTTGTACAGTAATAGATATTATTAAAAATAATTATCTCATATTATTATAGATATTGTATGTTAACTAGGTTAAGTAGACTCACTCTTTAGTCCAAAATTGCAGTTTAAATTATTTATTTCTAATGAATACCTCAACATTGTTTTATTGGGAAGGTATACCTATGATTTATTTTTCCACGAACTTGACTCTTAGTTTGATAAAAGAATAAATAGGTATGATACAAGCAATTTAATGGATATGAAATGCTATTTATAACCCAGTGATATTTTGTTCTTAACGGGGTGTTCCTACAGCGCGTAAGGCTACCTCGCTCTTTTTGACCTAATGTAAAAAATTGACTAATTGAAAAAGAGAGAAGTGATACTAAATCATCAAGTCCTTGAGATTGTTACTCATTTGAAAACAATTAGCAAAAAAAAAATACCTATATTTTTTAACGGAGAAGTTGCAAAGCACTAATATTTTACTTCTATTCCGTCAAAACAAATTATTTTTAAGGTTTTGTGTAACCTCTGACTCAAATATTTCAATTTTTGTAAAAAAAAATCCTAATGCAAACAAACTGATAAATGATTTCTAACATTCTCAATCAGCCAAACCACAGCTTGAATAATATATAGCCTGTCAAGTAACGGCAAGATAGTCGCGCAAGAACCATTCCTATCATAAAATGGATCATCAAATAATTTTGCAAACAGATTATTTTTGAACTCATTCTTATCAACAAAAAGTTATTCATAAAATACTATATATTTATAATGGTCATGATATTACTTTGTTTTTAACAAATCCAAATATTTTTAACTTATTTACTAAATAATAGAAAAAGTCTTACAAAACCTCTACCACATTGCCTGTATAATATAAATATGTACCTAACTCAATTCCCTTTACCTTCGAATCTCTATTAAAAATGGGCTAAATATTTGTATGATGTGTAATAAATACTAAAACCGTATTCAGTAAACAGAAAAACCGTATCCCAAAATGCATTTAATAACGTATCCACGAGCCAAAATTCTGTAAAAAAAATTGCGTGCAGTCAATTTCAATCAATTCAATTTGTACTACGTCAAAACCACTAGACAAAAAAACTAAACATAAATTATTTTGAATTACGGTAGAAATTGATTGAGATTCGATAAGAGCTCATTGTATGTATCTATATTTATAACTTTATATGTAGTGAATGCTCTAAGAAAATGTATAAATTTTAAACTACGAAAAATTTTGCACCTCATTGTATTTCCGATTACCGACGATAAATATAGGTACTTAGGATACACAGTTTGTATATAACTGTGTATCCTAAGTACCGCGTAGTTGGCGTACGGAGGATTCCGTACGCCAAAACTTTACGCAGAACAATATTTGTTTCTATGACTTCTTTTAAAATCACATGTTGGAATATCTCTACCGATTTCACTTTAGGCAAAATATGAAACCTTCTTCTAAAGAAATTTGATAGCTTCTTGACTTGCGTAAGCTTTGAGTTTTACTCGAAGCTTACGCGAGTTAATTGACTTGATTGTAACGGCAGCAATGCTATTGTGAACTAAGTATTTCTTGTGTACACAGTTATTAAAGTGGTAATTACCGTAGCTGGAGACAGCCGTTTAAGTAAATACTTTTTTCTCTACCTTTGTTTGTAGAAAAAAAATCAAAATATTGACTTCGTTTGTTTCTAAGGGGATAATGATGTTAATTGATTGTTCATTGCCCGTCTCTAATATGTAAATCTATGAAAATGCTTAAAACTGATCTAGTAAAATGACTAGCTAGTTATTGACTCAACGTACCAATTTAAATATAAAGCCCATGTTTAAATAATTTTATGAAATGTCAATCTCTCAATCAAGGCGCTCAGAAACTGACTATTAATGTAATCATTCATAATTTATTATTGTATTAGTATCATGACAAACCGGCAGCTTATTGAAGACAAAGTATTTGTATAAATTTAGGAGATATTGAATATAATGTAAATTGTACAAAATTGTGCGAATTAAAAATGCCTGATATTGATTTTATAAAAATTTAAATATTTTTTTTCCGAGTGGACGTTTGTCTTATTACTTTCCTTTTAAAAAAACAATATGAGTTTAATACCTACTTTGTTTTGCTTGCTCTTGACTGCTATCTGACCTGACCGTAGTCCATGATGCGGTAATTGGTAAACGAGACTGCGTTTGTGGAGATGTTAGGTATGCGTATATCTCTATATATAAATATGTTATATTCGCTTCAAAAACTCAAAAAGTTCTGCACCGATCGAGCTGAAATTTTACAATGATATATAATCCGAATGAAAGATTATTTTTATCTATTTTTTGCAGCACAATGTGCCACAGCGAAGCGTGGCAGGGTACAGCTAGTTGTTTAAAACTTTCTTTATTTGAACAAATAATTTAAACAGTGTACCTGTACTACTTTTGTATAATTTTCATTTTACGTTCGGACTAACAATTCAGTATAATATTATTTCCGCACCCCGGAGAGCACTAGTCATCGCGACTCAGGGAATCCTTATGCGATGACTAGCGACTATTGACAAGCAACTGTCACAATGCAGATTTAATGTTATTAAGCTGCAATTATAATGAAATGCTATCATAAAGTATTAACTACAACACTGTTTAAATTATACTTAATGACGATAATTACATAGTAAAGTTTCATAAGTCTTTCAAAAACCCATGCTTCGTGTAAGTAATCGATATGCCTGGTACCCACCACAGGTTGCCCTAATGTGGGTATCTGTGTATCTACATTTGTTTTTACTAACTTGTTTTCTTAAGTAATGCTTTCTCTGAACCAAATAAACAAATTCCATTTCAATTTGGTTCGTGATTAAGTCCTGTACAGTGTTTACATTTATGTATGCGTAGTTATCAAGAGAAGGAACTTCAAGAATATCACAAAAGCTAGCAATTTATAATACTGAACATGTCCTTGCACTGGGTCAACAATAAGAGGCCCTTTTTCAATATAAAAGAACTAAAAAATTAATTTGTATATTACAATCTACTTAAATTTTATTGATTGGCACATACTTGGTCAGAGCAGAGATAACTGGAAAGACGGTAAGGTAGAGTTTGCCCATTAGTTGGAATTCCAGGATCTTAATTTTAAGTTTGATGAATGATTTTGCATTGGAGTAAAAATCGAAGGCTATTTGTCTAATAAGTACCTACCTGAACTGGAACAGGAACATTTTACTAGCTGATCTAGTAGGAAAAAGGCAACTGCCGATCTTTTCCCTTGCCGAGGGTTTTTCGAAAGTATTTGCTTAATGCCGTTAACTTAAAAACACTGAATGATAACATCGTGAGAAATCCTACATGTTCTAGAATCTTTAGAAGTCATGCGTCATCCATCAACGCATACTGTGCTAGAGTGGTTTATTACATGTTAACCGTGACTCTCTTTTTGCGAAAGAAGGCTACAAATCCCAGCGGTGGAAACATTTAGTGGGCTGCTTATGAAGATACCTTGGAAAAGCACCATTGGCTGAAAAGTGAGTAGTAGTATAATAAAGTAAGTAGTTTTGTCAGTAGGTATATTCTAAGAATAGCACTCTCGTGGTTGCGAATCCCGTAATTATCTTGGGATAAAACCGATGTGCCAGAATGTTACGCTGCCTCCACTTGGATCCACAGCTAGGCTCCATATGTGGATCAACGGACTCTATCTATGTTGTTATTTAATTTCTGTGCGTAAATTAAGGGCCATTTTGGGATGGCATCTCCTAACCGTGCACGGTTGCCTGGTAGAGATCGCCCTAAGCTATAAGGCCGCCAATTAAATCGTTAAATGTAATATTATTATTTTTTAGTTTTGTATATTTTTATGTTGTCGCTTTTTAATAAAAATAATTTTGTATTGTATTGTATCTATGTACTAAATTTCACCCATTTCCCTTTAATAGTTTTTGCTTGAAAGAG
The DNA here is from genome assembly GCA_017562165.1 of Ectropis grisescens. Taxonomy (NCBI): domain Eukaryota; kingdom Metazoa; phylum Arthropoda; class Insecta; order Lepidoptera; family Geometridae; genus Ectropis; species Ectropis grisescens. The sequence continues at coordinate 11,187,603 of CM029776.1, read as the reverse complement.
TACTCGTAACAAACATAGATACATACCTACATACATTCAAACTTTCACATTCGTAATATTAGTACAAGGTACGATTAAGCCTATCTCAGTTTACGATTATATTCTACTAGCAACGGCCTGCGATATTACCTGCTTAGATCACGTTCCCGTTATTTTGCCGGGATAAAAAAAAATAGCCTATGTGTTCTTCCAGACTATTTTACTTCCGACTTCAAATAGATGAGTGAGTAGCGCTTATAATAATGATTTTAGTTTATTTTTCGCTTTTGTGCCTATTTGTGGTTTTGAAGTCGGTTTAATTTTTTGCAAAAAAATTTTACTCTAATCCAGCTAAACTTTACACAAAATTAATTTTTAACACTAGCTGTGTAACACACCTACCACGCTTCGCTGTGGCACATTGTGATGCAAAAAATAGATAAAAACAATCCTTGATGCGGATTACATATCATTCTAAAATTTCAGCTCGATCGGTGCAGAACTTTTTAAGTTTTTGAAGCGTACACAAACCAACATAACGTTTTTATATATGGAGATTTGTTTTTGTCTATTTATAAATAAGGCTTGAAACTAACCGCTGTCATTTATTTTTTCATCTAACTACGTCAACGTTATGCAGAATAAAGCATAAAATTGCAATCTTCTAACTTTATTGCAAAACAAAAATAATTATAGTCCACGAGCGGGAGGTACTTCCACGCAGAGATACCGTCTATTCTCAACGACAACTATTTAATCATCATTCACAAATATTTTACGACTTTACACACAGCACAGACAAACATTTACATTAGAAATACAATAAAATTTCAATTCTATATCAAGAGATACAGGGTTGTGTTTTCGCTGGTTGTTGATCGTTGATTAAGATTTTCTGATCTAGCAATAGCGAAGTGCGGCAAAGAGGGCGACGTTCGTAAAAAGCGAATTGAAACCGCAAATAATGAGGGGAGCTTGACTCTGCGGGTGGGCGCGCTCGTGCCGTAAAAACCGAGCTCATCTGCTAGCGCCATCAGTCTAGCTTAATCAACGGTTTATTAATGGCGGTGGCGGTGGCCCTCGATAGTTGTCACGACGCGCGCTGATAGCTCTATTGCCTCACTGCTTCGTAAGTAAGATAGAAAAAGTCGAGCTTATGAATGAACGAAACGTTTAGATTCTAGAGGGTATTTATTTCATTAATGAGTAATTAACATTTGCAGGATATTCCTGATTTTAGTACGTTTAACTTTTTTTTTGCATGCTCTACTACAGAAGACAAACAAAAATCTTAACAACTACTTATCTCTGAAAAACTTAACAAACGACTTTAAAATTTCAACCCAAAAACAATTGAATATACTTGATCCGTCAGTAGAGTCAAAACTGTAGGAAGAATAGCACTTTTTTAAGCGGTCAAGTAAATAACACAATGAGGTTTCGTATGTAAACGAAAATGTATTCGGTATATTATGAATGAAAATATATCAAATACTTGTATGTTGATTTATCAGTAACCAATTTATACATTTCGAAAAAAAAAAAATTTATCCACTTAGAAAATTTAAACAATAATTTTTAAAATCGTTTGTTCCGGCTCAGAGTAAAAAATATGTAAAAAAAGGTTAGAACGAATTGAGAATCTCCGCTATTTCTGAAGTCGATTAAAACATAAATCCCATAAATGCTCGTACAAGGCCAAAGTTCATTCCTGTTTGGAAAAACTGATTTTTGCTCTCGATATTATGGTCGGTCAGTAGTTATAAGTACAACATGATAATTTCGGCTGAGTACACATGATCTCCGTAATCCTTTAGAGTGCGTCTGTAGCTTTTGTAAAAGTGTTGGTTACCACCAGAGAGGCTATATATTTATTTATGGTTTGGATAGTTAACCTGTCGCTATAAGACTTTATTTTGGAACTAGCGTTCCGCCCTGGCTTTGCCTGTGGTACATAATATTATATATAACTTACCCATAGCATTCAAGGATCACGGTTTTATTAAATAAAGAGTGACGAGACGAGCATGACATGTGCCTGATGGTAAGCAACATACCTGCCACATAACAGTACACTGTCATGCAGCTATTTGAATATGAGGAGTCCAAATCATTACCTAGTACTGCACTGCGCTCGTCACCCAGAGATCTAAGATATTATATCTCTAAGCCCTGTAATTTCTCTGGAAACATTGCGCTTCAAACCGGAACACAGTTGTTTGCACAGAATAACTGTTAAAGGTGTGGTGTTCCCCAGGCGGACTCTGCAAAGAATCCTACCACTACAAAAATGGAATTATCCGAGGAATAATTATTGAAATCGGTCCAGTAGTTCCTAGGATTAAATAAAAAAGCCTCTTCAGCTTTACAATATTAGTACCTACTAGTATAGATTATATAGGTATCAAAGAAATTTACTCACCTGTAACCGACTTATTCTCAAGATTTACGTGAGAAGCGTGTCAAGTTTTTAAGCAAAGTCAAATTTGTTGGTTTAATTTTGACGTGTATGACGTCAAATACATGAAACAAAATTGAATGTTAGTCAAATTCTTATAACACATAGCTATGTTTCTTGAAGCACCAGATAAGTCTAATGCAAACCCCTAGAATGTTAGAGCTTAAATAAATTAACATTTTACCGATTACCGATACAGTCAATCGATTATACGTATCGATGATCACACATAATCGACTGAACTTTAATTACATTTTCCACAGTTCGTATCTGATTAAGCCCAAGATTACACAATTAATCATGGATAGGATGACCTCCATAATCATATAATCTGGTTGTTATGGCTCAGTCCTCCAGTAATGGAATTAACTCCCTGCTAAACTGAGATTTATCGCCCTTAAACGAATTATTCGTAAACTGATTGAGCGGGCGAGATGAGGGTGCTGATTTGAAAATCGAATAAGATTTTGTAGAGTTTCCCCAACGAATATTTTTATAGATTTTGGTGCAGCCGCTGTTTTGCGAATATAATATGGCTGGGCAGGACTGGTTTAAAAGTTTTATGCACAGACATCCTCAACTATCGCTAAGAACATCAGAAGCTACATCTTTGAGTAGAGCAACATCATTCAACAGAACCAACGTTAAAAACTTTTTTGACAAACTACAATTCTTATTCCAACGATTTGAATTCACAACTTAGCGCATATGGAACGTTGATAAAACAGGTGCCACATCGGTACAAAAGCCTAAAAAAACATAAGATTTAAGAAAGTTCCTGCCAAAGTGTAATTATTACTGTTAAAAAGTGGATAAATTACGATATAGATATTATAATTACTCATACATATTATAAGACTGTTTAGAATGATCTGCTTTGTTCATAACGTTTTGAAATAATAAAAAAATGATTTAATATTGATGATTTTGTTTATTTACCTACCTACTAAGCATCGTGCTCCGAAGCTGTAACAACTAGCCCCAAGTCAGGGGTAAGTTGTTACAATCGATTTATTTGATTAATTGTCCATTGTGAAAAAAATTACGTAAATTTTATTTTTTCTAATAATGATTTACTAGCTGAATATACACACTAACAGTAAAAGCAATCAAATGTATACATTATTTGATAGCTTTTGTGATATTGGCAATTATCTAAAAAATTTAACAACCTGCCCCCCGCTCCCCTACCTATGTTAGGTATATCAGCTATGTGGCTTTCATAGTACAAGCTATGCTTTGTTTGAGACTAGAAGGTGTTGCATGAAACGTTTGACAAATGTTTATTAGTAAATTAATTTATTTTCAATCCACTAAACCTACCACGTAGGTAAATATACCTATTGCGAACATCCTACACCTGACGTCTTATCTCTTTGAGCTCAGTATTTATGAAGCGAAAGGCACTTAACTATTTTACTATGTTCCTCGCAACGACATAAGATGAGAAAGATGGTATACTTCAAAGGAATACATTTCATGGTCGGGTTCATAAGCCACCTACTTTGAATACTTTATTGCTTACAAACGTTTCTGTCTGTATACTTAGGCCTCCCCCTTATGACAAAGATGTAGATAATATACGAGGAAAAAATTTAAGTGTGGTTATTACAGAATAGCTATTTAGTTTTGAAGAAGCTGACTGATGTATTTCGAAAATTTACTCAAGGCATTCAAGAGCTAAAAAAAATTGTGAGCTAAAAGGGAATCGGTCCAGAAATGTTTTAACTTTTGACTTTAAGCAAAATCAAAGAAACGAAATTGTTTTTAATTCGGAAGATAATAATCATTAATCAGTATTAAACACGTTCATAAAGTAGATTCCTACGACTTACAAAATACGTATTCAGAATAATTTTAATAACATTTCATTATTTTCTATTTAATTAATTTGAATTTGGTTTAAATTATCTTCACACAAAAAAACAAGTGGAATAAATTAGTTACCTCTGTCACGGTAATATAAAACGCTCCACACACGAGTCCTAAAATTAGAGGAAATTACGTAAAAGTAGTGGGGAGGAGCCCACATCGCACCATATGATTGGTGATTTATGGTGCGATGTAAGGTCATCCCCATTAGTTTTATATAATTTCCTCTGATTTTAGGGCTCGTGTGTAGAGGGTTTTAGTCTTTAAAATATATCATAATATATCGATTTGACTATTAATACCTACTTACCTATAAAGTATGAGTATTTATAGACCTTTTAACAATAAGCAGTCATTTGTGTAATTTTGTAATTTTATTTAGTTTGTGCTTTGTCAGTAATAAGTATGTATCTCTATTTATTTATTTCAAATTAGATTAACTATGATTTACCTACGTATATAAAAACCCTACTTAACATAAATAAAAGGCAAGGCAATGTTTTTATTTTATTGAATGTAGCCAAAATCTATATCTGTAAAAAATTATCCAGACTTTAAGAATCCTTAGCGTAGGTCCTGTTCTCGTAATTTTAATTTAAAAAGCAGTATTTGTTCTACTCCAGCCTATATTCTGTGCTCCAAATTTCAACCCAATCCGTTCAGCAGTTACAACGTGAAACAAACATCCAAACTTTCACATTTATAATATTTGTAAGATTAAGGTATTGATTCAAATGACAGTATTTTATCATATTCATTCAATACTTACCAAAACAGATATAACAAATAAATTGTGATCTTTAATACGTTATTAAACAAAACGTTATACTAGTCTTCCTAAAAATCTCAATAGGCTGTAAAGTGTATCTACAAGTGGTCTAATTAACAAGTCGTGATAAATATGTGCTCATAAATCGTCATCTTTGGACGGGACAAAGACGCCGCGCCATGTGTGAGCTCAGGATTCTTCCGAGAAACAACAGACGCTCGCTAAATTAGAAATTACAGATTTTTTGCAAACATTATAGATCATTTACGGAATGAGATTCTCGAATTATGAGTCTGTGAATAATTATGCCTAATAGAAAAATAATTCGTAACAAAAATAATGCAATTAGGTTTCTCGAAAGTTCAAGTGTCGATTATAAATTATCTAAGTAAAAAAAATCGTAGGTACTTACTACTCCGCTTTCTAATTTTTATTCTTTTGATGTGAAAAACTAGTCTTTATATAATTAGAAAGCATTGTCATTCAGCGTGGTAATTCTGCCAGTATGCCAGGTACGTTTGCTACTAGTAGTGGGCTTGATAATGTTGACTGGCCTTGTGGCTTATTGGGTAGTAACTCTGCCTGCGAAGCCGAGGGTCGTGGGTTCGATCCCCACCCAGTGCAAATATTTGTATGATGAATTCAAATGTTTGTACTGTGTCTGGGTGTTTCTATGTATAATAAGTATGTATTTACAACTATATAAGTATTATGTCAGTTATCTGGCCGCCAAATTACAAGCTTTGCTTAGTTTGGGGTCAGATGGTGCTGTGTGTGAATTGTCCACTAATATTTATTTATTATTATCAGTAGAACATCATCGGGCTATGGAGAATTCAGATGCGCTTAGCGTTAGTAGTTAAGTAGTGTAGTGTACAGCTCATTGGAATTTAATGTTGTCAATGCTCAACTCCACTATCCCAATTTGACATTGTTGAAAAAATGACTCTCTTCGCTCGTCTTGAGTTACTCAAGTTTAACTTAACAGAAACATATTAGGATAACAACGACGACAACAAAGGCTGACGGGAAACAAATTGTTATAACTGATTTAGTGATAGACATACACAATGCTTACTCTTTATGATATTAGTATCGTTAGAAAAATCGTGATGTTGTAGAGCAGGTTCTAAGCTTCTAAGCACCTAATGCGTCCGCAACAAGTTTAACATTGTTGCAAACATCAGACCGGCGGAAACACAGGCAGTTTACAACTTTTTAACAACTCAGCTTCGCGGCACTAAATCACGAAGTAGGCCCTTCTAAAGCAATATCGACTTCTTCGAACACACATTAATCTGCCATACTTCAACATAAGAAAGGAAACGTCTCCACAAAAGGAGCAACAAATTTAGCTAATTCGGTAGAAAAAGAGGGGGAAAAGTTTGCCAAACTTGTTAGATATTCGTATAGGACTTAAACCGAGATTCACTTGAGAGTTTCAGAAGTAGCTTTTGACTTATTTAACTGAATCTACCTTTTTGATTTATTTCGTTTACGTTGTGTGCCAAGCAGATATATCAAATGAGATCAAAACGTACATCTACTAAGCGTATGCTTAGATATTAATGTCAACAACATTAGTAGTATACCTATAGTATGTATTTTAAGCAGGCCAGTTGATGTTCTCACTAACAAAATCGGGACTATAAACCACCATACGACCAAAAGATTGGCGGGTTGGCGTTGGTTGGCGGATGACTCATGTCCTTGAAAGATTTTTCAAACACACCAGTTTTGCACGATATTTTTTCCTTTACTGTTAAAACTGGTGGGTGATTACAAATTAATACAAAAACTCAGAAGAAGGGTTTGGTCCTACGATTTCATGATTGTGACATTGGACATTCTTACTGGTTCATCACGGTTTTTAAAGCTTTAAATATACTTACATTTGTAATATTTTTAAATATAGAAATAAAAGTTGTCGAGAGGGATTCTAAAATTTTAAGTTTCCTATGACGGTATGAACTTAAGACTTATTGTATATGTAGGTAGGAGCAGAGCTAGTGACAACACGGTGGTTATTTGCGCACTGATTTATTCAGGTAAGAAAGTGGCGGTCCCAGCCGCCACCACATATATATAACTGTGTACATACACCGATACAACGAGACTGTAGGTAAAAAACTTTGATAGACACATGCTTTGTAAAACATTTGAATGTTAGAAGTGATTAGACTCCTAAATGTGCGGTTCTTAATTGTGTAGGCTAAGTAAGGTGTAAAGATAAAATAAAACATTGGCGCTAGTTAAGAAATTATGTAATAATAATATAGTAATCAGCTTAGTAGAGTCCGCCGTCTCTGCTCTGGCCCAAAAGCTCGGTAGAGAATAGAAGCCATCTGACATAAATGTCATAAATCACATTAAACTATTATCTAAAAAAATCACATGATCACATCATAATAAAAGTAGTAGTGGCGTGAAAAATTACACTATTTGAAGCCCTTGGTAAATTAATTTTGTAGGACCATCTTAGTAAAAAATAACTAAATCCAATTCTAAAAAGTAATTTTAAATTATACTTAAAACTAGTTTGACTATGGCGCTTTTACCCACGTAGTTCCCATTCACGTTATTTTCCCAAGATAAAAAGTATAGAAAGTAAGCCTATGTGTTCTTCCAAACTATAATCTAACTGTGTTCCAAATTTCAGCCCGACCCGTTTAAACGTTACGACATGATTGAGCAACAAACATCCAAACATTGACATATTTATAATATTCGTAGGAAGTGGGATAGGATTCACATCTTTATTTAAAATAAAGTTATGTTACGCCGGAGCCGGTGTTTTCAGTCTGGGGACCTCGGGAGCCCAATATTAACGCCACTGATAGAAAGCGTATCGTGTATTACAGATTGTTACATCTTCAATTAAGTGAAATATACTGATCATTACAAAGTATTCAGGTGAGCATGTGAGCAAAACCTCTCCAAGTTTAATAATTCTATCAAACCTAAAATGAGAAATAATTTGTTACCGGTTGTAAAGGCGACACGACTATTGAACCTGTCAACAACCGTCATAAGACAGAAGCTATCTCCGCCATCTTCTCGGCACAAGTGACTTATAGTCCTGTCCCAAACAGGAATACTATGGAGTTGATTTAATACTCCAACTTTACAGATAAAATGCAAAAGTAAAAAAATAAATAAATGTAAAATGCGATGATCTGAAAATTTGCATATTTTGTTGATAAATCATTTACTTACATATAAAAGGCATTAGATTAGTCATAGAAATTGAACCATACTCGTATACTTAGTCATGAGTGAACATGTAAGATGACGGGGACACATATGACACATAATTTTTGACCTTTGTTTGGCGGGAAAACCACTGTGCATTCAATTATTAAGTACGACAAAATTAGATCAAATGTATGACCAAAAATTACTGAGTTTTGATTAAAAAGCATTAGTTTAGTTGATAGTAAATTTTCCCACTGAGGCTCAGGTTGTAAGTAGGTTCGATTTCCAATCAGGAGAAATATTTGCTACAAATATTTGCTCCACGTTGGATGTTTCTATGCATCATAAGTTCGAGTAGGTATGTATTTACGATTATATAAGTATCAGCAGTGTCCTACGGTTTTACCCGAGTAGTTCCCGTTTCTGTTATTTCTCGAAATAAAAAATAGTTTATGCCCTAATCTAGATCATAACCTGTGTTTCCAATTTCGACCCAATCCATTCAGAGGTCTCGACGTGATTGTGAGTGAGCAACAAACATCCAAACCTTGACGTTTATAATATTAGTAAGATTGTATAAGATATTTGGCTCCAAAAATATAAACTTTATTTAGCTTGGGGGTAGATTTGTATGAGGAATTTCTAACAATGTTTATTAACAAAAAGTACAAAACCAAACACAACGTGATCAAATAAAAAAAGACAGTCGTTGTTTGGTGGCTTGAGTCTCTATAGATTATTCTGTCCGCCGAAGGGCAAATCCCCGTTAAAACGGATTTAACACAACCATGACACCGACTGTCATGTTAAAATGTTTTAATTTAGTGGCGTACTTCCTCACACAGCACATCCGACATCCGCCATTCCGCCATTTAATTCCGAGGATATTTGACGCGTTCCACCATCCGACTCTCTTTCCGAGAGGCGATAAATCTTAGCGGACACACTAATCACGGGTATGAAAACAACCCTTTACTGACTCGTTCCACACAAATGGAGGTTTTGAATATCTCGATTTAGATTCAGACTTTAGATAATCATACAAACTTCAAAAAATAAGGTTTTTCATCTCGACCATACTACTACTACTGTAACTGTAACTGTAACACATGTACCTGTGTTCGCGGAACTTCGTAGTTTATAAACCGATTTGGTTGATTCTTTCTTCTTCTTGATTCTTATACTTTATAAATGACCCCATAAATTATCAAAATCAGCGACGGAATTTTTGTAATATCAATAAAAAAACAAGCATCGATGAAGTCGATTGTTTGTTTTTCAGAGAAAAATAAGAAAATAGTTTATATAGGTACGTACTCGTATATCTGTGCACATTACATTTATTGCAATGCTATGTGAGTCCAAACTTGGTACTTATTAGATATCAACAGTATCAGTTCAGGAAAAACCTAAGAACACGCAATACTTAATCTCATTATTGACACATTTTATTTAGAAAAATGTTTGATAGATTATTGTGTTACGAGTATAAAGTTAGTAGTAGAGAAAATCGCTTTCAAGTAAACGTATTTTAAATTCACTTCTGCAAGATTTTTCTCATAAAGTTTTCGGAAGCACCGCAAACACCAGACACAAAGGGGTCTGTTTGACAAAATAAAACGGCTCCCCTGCGTGTGACGTGAGGAAAACAAACAATTTATCTATTTCCCGTGCGTCGGAGATCAAACACTGGTTAATAAAGAGAGGACGCCAATAAGGATGAGGGGCGTCGGAATTGACGCTGTGTTGCGGAATCACGGCACTCGTTGACTTTCGGCTTCTATTTAAATAGCGAATTTCCATGGTTGATAAAAAGAATAGTTTGGTGAAATAAAGGTGAAATCAGTAACACCGCCACTATCGTAAATACACAAAAAAGAAGTGTGGCACTCAGAGACTGCCGCGGTAAAGATATTGTATGTTGCATGCATTTTTATCAACATAAGCAATAGGGATGTTAACAATTTTTCGGACTTGCTTTTATTTTGAAGAATGACATTTGTTTACCATAAAAATATCACGGGAAATCCGTTAAGTTGGCAACACTGCTAAGAGCATTTAGTCTGTAAAGCTCATACAAATAAGATTCAAAGTCGAATGACCGAGTGGGGAGGACGGCGTGACGGTCTTCCATCCCTCTTTCTTGTGAACATAAGAAAGAGATGCACGATCACTAAAATTCGGTCCCCAGGCCCGCGATAAAAGCTATGCAATAGCTTAATAACAAGACAAGCGGCATAATGTAAAAGTTAAAATAAATGAATACGATTCTCGCATACATGTCATTCGTCGTTACATGTCAGTTTCTTTATTATGTGCCTATATAGCAGCACCCCGCGGTTTTACCCGTTCCCGTTACTTTCCCGGGATTTCCCGTTATTAAAAGCTATTGCATAGCTTTCTTTTATCGCGGGCCTTGAGCGCGGAGACCGAATCATTTTTTTTGTGAGAACCCGCTAAGAAAGAGAGAGATGGAAGACATAACACCGTAACGAAAAAATCTGCCACTACTACTATTCGACTTAAAATTTTATTGTTATTACGATTTACATACTATACTTGTATAGCAAGCTGTGTTACATACGTTGTTATAGATAAAATGTTGCAATAGCTTTACCGTGGCAGTCCCCAAGTGCCACACGTCTTTTTGTATATTTTTTATTACACAAATCAGCCTCTAATGTGTTCTTCCAGACTATAGGCAATCTATGTTCCAAAATTCAACCCGGTCCGCTTATACGTTACGACGTGATTGAGCAACACACATCCAAACATTGCCACTTATAATGTAATGGATTACCTGATACTACCGAATGATAATATTGAATCAAAATAATTACATATTCAAAGTACTTATTACAAAAAGACATAAACATAAACTGTCCACTAAATGTCGTGATGAATGACCGAGTCCCACAGCTGGGACTCGAAGCCTTCTCTTGCTTGAGAGTCAAGGCCATCCACTACGCTGGCCCAGTGCGGTTTGGTAGATGAGACATGACTTCGAAAAGACTGTTTGTGGTTTTCTACCCGGGATATCCGCAGCTACAGTCGCCGCTCTCCCTACTAGACCAGCCGTAACTTTGCATTACGCAAGAACTTATTTACTTTCTAAATGGTTTTTGAAACCTCCCGGACCAGGCGTTTCGGTCGCAATACAACGAGATCACGAGATAACTGATTAGGTCCTGTATAAAATTTTCAATATGAGTTCAAATCGCGAAAATATTAAAGATAAAAATTGTGTCTTTTACTTATTTGAAAGAACTTATTGCGATACATTCATGAAATGAGACGCTGGGCAGGAAACGAGAAAGCTAGCTTTATCGTTAGACCTAACCCAGCTGGTCCAAGAGGCCACAAGAGTACCCGACGTTGAGTCGCATACACCTTATTGCTTAGACCTCCTGCTGACAACAGATCCAGACCGTTATTCCGTGGTGGTATCTTCGCCGTTAGGCAGCTCCGACCACTGTCTGGTGAAGTCAGTATCAGTCTACCATCCGCCTGATCCCAGCCCTAGAGGCAACCGGCGAATGTGGCGATACAAGTCAGCAGATTGGGACGAGATGCGCTCTTTCTTTGCATCTTACCCATGGCAGCCATTGTGCTTCACTTCTGGTGATCCCTCAGTCTGCGCGGATGCTGTGACTAATGTAATACGAACGGCTATGGAATATTTCATTCCATACTCCGACGTCGCATTATCCAGCAAAGCTCGCCCTTGGTTTGGTTCTCAATGTAAAAGTGCTGAAGCATTTAAACATGAGACCTACCTAGCTTGGGTTGATGCTCGACAGCGTAGGGCAAAAGATATACACCAGAAGAAGAAAGCGTTCAACAAGGCTGCTAAGGCATGCAAAAAGGTTCCTCAGAGGGCTCGTTTCGACCACATTAGTCGAATAGGGAACAAACTAGCTTCGTACCCTGCGGGCAGCAAAGCGTTTTGGTCCCTAGCTAAATCGGTCGAATCGAGCTTCTGCCGCCGCTCACTGCCTCCAATGCTGAAACCTGATGGGACACTGGCTCACACCGCAATGGAGAAGGCAAACTTGTTTGCATCTCAGTTTACGGAATCTTCGCGTCTAGTTGCTGGTAGCGCGACACCTCCTACTTCACCTGGCTGTCCGACTTCTATGTCAGAAATACATATTCGCCAAATGGAGGTTCGCAAAGTGCTACGCAATCTGGACGTGAATAAGGCTAGTGGCCCAGATGGTATTCCTGCCGTAGTGTTGAAGGCTTGTGCGCCTGAGTTGTCTCCTATACTGACGCGCCTGTATAGACTCTCTCTCGAGTACCGAAGTCTTGGAAGCTTGCCAACGTGCAACCAGTACCCAAGAAAGGTAGTCGTGCTGAACCTGCCAACTACAGGCCAATCTCAGTCACGTCCATACTCTGCAAGACTATGGACCGTGTCTTAAACCACAGGCTCCTGGCGTACCTAGAATCGAACGATCTCCTCAGTGACCGGCAACACGGGCTTAGCCGAAACCGGTCCACCGGGGATATTCTAGCGTACGTCACTCACATCTGGAGTGAAGCTATCGAGAAACACGGGGAAGCACTTGCAGTCTCCCTGGATATCTCAAAGGCTTTCGACAGGGTTTGGCACGATGGCCTTTTAAGCAAGCTTTCAGCTTATGGTTTGTCTCCAGGTTTTATAACGTGGATATTGGACTTTTTGAGGGATCGATCCATACGAGTGGTCATTGATGGCTGCTCGTCGGATCAAATGGCTATTAATGCCGGAGTCTCTCAAGGGTCGGTGCTCTCTGCGACACCCGGTTGAAGCCCGGTATCTTTGGGTACGCAGATGATAGCACCGTTGTAGAGAGCTACATATCGAGCGCGAGAGCCAATAGGCAACAAACTCAGGTACTGAGAGAGAGTTTGATCGAGCGTTTAAACTTGACCCTTGAGGCAGTCTCTAAATAGGGCGATGCTAATCTGGTCAGGTTTAACGAGGGAAAGACGCAGGCGTGTCTGTTCTCCGCAAAAAGGAGTCCTTTCCAACAGACTCCTACTTTTCGCGGTGTATCCGTGCCGGTATCCGACCATCTCGAGCTGTTGGGCGTTACTTTGTCATCGATTCTCAACTTTGGCTCGTATATCGAATCTAAGGCTAAATTAGCTGCCAAAAAACTAGGTGTCCTCTCAAAGGTGCGAAGGTACTTCAAGTCTGCACAGTTGCTCACGTTATACCAAGCACAGATTCGCTCCTGTATGGAGTACTGCTCGCACCTTTGGAATGGATCGGCTAAGTATCAGCTGGAAGCTATGGAATCGATCGAGAGACGTGCCAAAAGGCTCATAGGCAATGACATTGTCGTGCGAAAAAGACTGCAAAGTCTCGAACATCGCCGGAAAATTGCTAGCTTATCGGTTTTTTATCGGATACACTTCGGAGAGTGTGTGACTGATTTGTACGATCTAATACCACCTTGCCCTTTTTCTATCGGAATGCTCGTAGCTCGAAAAAGCGACACCGTGTCATGGTTGATGTTCCAAAGACACGAACGAAGAGATTTGACTCTACTTTTGTGATAAGAACGTCAAGGCTGTGGAATACGTTGCCTGAGAGGGTTTTTCCCGATAGTTACAATCTTTGTGTCTTCAAATCGAGAGTGAATCGGTTTCTTCTAGGTAAACACGCTTCATCGTAGACCGCATCATCGTTTAACATCAGGCGAGATGGCGGTCAAGTGTAAACCTATAAAAGTTTAAAAAAAACCAGTCAAGTTTAATCAGACAGCAACAGCATAAGTTCAAACAAATTCATTTCTTTCCCTATTCAACTTACAAAGGGCATTCGCAGTTCACACAAAGATGATGCAAATTAGAGCATCTATTGAGTAAAATGAAAACTCGGCTCTGTCATTTAAGGGTGCTTAGGGGAGCTTTGAAAACCCTCGTTGGGAATTGCGACCCGATTCTGGTGCAAGAATGCATTCCTTGCCATAATTATTTAAAACTGGCTTTGGCCCGCGATGAAACCCGCGACTAATCTTAACTATTGAATGAGTAATTTAGAGTAAAACGTATGTCATGTTACTGTTTATAATTTTAGTTATGTGCCAGTGAAAGTCTAGCTTAAATCGGTCTTGCAGTTTCAAAGATTAGCTGGAACAAAACAAATAAAAAATTGAAAAAGTACCGTTTATAATTTTATTTTATAGATTTAAATACTAAATTATAAGTTAAATATTTGCCTTCACTTTTAAAGCCAACGGTAATGACAAACTTCTAAATCTGAAGGCACTTGAAACACAGAGTTTCAGTGGGAATTACTACTGTGAATCGCCCGTGTTAGCTACCAAGCCACCACGACTTCATAGTAGTGTGATTAGCGACCACAAGCTACTTTAGTACAAATTAAATAATAAGACTTATTATGTACTGACTTGTAATGTAATTTAATCATAAACTTTTATTGTCATAGTTCGTAGTTTTTATTGATACCAAAACACAGATACAAGTCAACAGATGAAAAAAAATATATAAAATTGTCTTTTTGTAATTAAAATTAAATCATAGCATTTGCTTTGACATTTGTCAAAGAAAATAATAATATTCATGAAAAAAAAAGACTATTGATGAGAAAATGGATATTGTGCACCATTTTTAATTTTAACTTTATATTACTATGGCTTCTGTACTTTTAGCATTTGAAAATCATAGTAGGTATGTCTGCTCAATAAGCCATCATAAGCCATATAAAGTACATATTTGTAAAGAGTAAAAAACAAGTTTTTTTAAATAATAAGTGACGAGACGAGCTTGACATGTGCCTGATGGTAAGCAACATGCCTACCACATAACAGCACAGCACAATTGGAACATGAAGAGTCCAAATCATTACCTAGCACTGCACTGCGCTCATCACCCAGAGATCTAAGATGTCATATCTCAAAGCCCTGTAATTGCCCTTAAAACCGGAACACAGACATGTTTTCACGTTACTGTTTGGCGGTAGAATAACTGGCAAAGGTGTGGTACTTCCTCAGGCAGACTCTGCCTGAAGCCCTACCACTACAACTAACTATGAGGATGTACTACTACTACAAAGTATGAGGATGAAAATCCAAAAGTCGGCACCAACCACAACATACGAGTATTACAACAGCAATGTATTTAATTACAAAGTTACGCCTCTGTTTCTCAATAGACAGTTAAATACAAAAGATATGTAGTACAAAAACTGAATCTATCATGGACTTATCGAGTGCGTCAGAATAGCATCCCTGTGTTAAAGCAATCTCGAATTGCGTCACAAACTCCCGCTTTATTTTGCTCTTTTGATGTTCGTCAGCAATCGGCTACTTTTGACCGTCCGATGATGTTTGTTGATGGTAATTTTGTTGAATGAAACGTTCTAATGACATTGTAGAGATGTAGAGCTTAAAAGTAATCTTGAACACAAATATTTTTTTTATATATATCTATACTTATAATAAAACTGTAACGGGTCGAATTCTGTACATTGAAGATATTTTGAAATTTTTTTTTTTGGGGCACTCCATAGTCGATACTGATGCCGAAACTGCATTTTTTTTTCTTTCATGTCTGTCTGTCTGTCTGTCTGTCTGTCTGTCTGTCTGTCTGTCTTTCTGTATAGGGATCACGCATCACGCCGAAACTACTGATTCAATTCAGCTGAAACTTGGCATAATTTTAGTTTATACTAAGGACATTGCTGTAGGCTACTTTTGATCCCCTAATTCTGATCGGTTTTCTTGCGGGAGGGGGTGAAAGTCAGAATGTGTATTTGGTTGTAACTCATGTTTGCGTTGTTTAATTTCATTAATTCTTTTTTTGTTAGAAAGAACACATTTTTTAAATTGTCCCGTCAAAATTTGAACATTATCAGTCTGGTGGTTCGGAAATTACACAAACATTAAATAATAACGACACGCACGGCGCGTTCGGTACATACTAACTTCTAAGTATTCTGTGTATCACAGACGATCCACAGAATATCTAGATTCTAGAAAGTGCCCACGTGATCGCGTCGCGTCGTCTTGAATGACAAAATAATTGTCAAAAATATATTTTTGTGTGGAAAAAGGAGGAGGATGAGAACATCCTTCTTCATACAAGGAGGATGTTCTCAACCGGGTTGCATGTTTTTTTATTTGGTTTTATTTTACACGATACCTCCGCTGATTGTGAGTTGATTTTGATAATTCTTTTTTTGTTTGGTTGAAAATACTTCAGAGGTGATCTTATATATCGAAAACAGGGAGGTAGTTTTTCAAATTTCAACAAAAAACTAAAATCAGCTTAGATTTATCTGTGCGACTTCTCGATCTTTTGGAGAAAACATATCAGCATAATAAGTAGCAGCATCAACAACCCATTAAATGTTCCCACTGCTGGGCGTCGGGGCCTTCTCTCGCAAGGAGAGAGACAAGGCTATAATCCACCACGCTGGCCCAGTGTCGGTTGGTGGATGACATATGACTTAGATTATAGGTACATTTCGGATTCCTAACGATATTTTCCTTTACCATTTTAATTACCGGCATTACGAACATGACTCTGAAGAGATAGTGGTGCACGTGGATTTGAACCCTGGGTCTCCGGATCGACAGTCGGCGTTCTCCCGACTAGGTCAGCTGTAACTTACTAGACCAGCCGTAAGTTATTAGAAAATGTTTTATTTCAATCCAAATACTGTTTAAAATTTAAAGGTAGTATTCAACAAGCTTCGGTGACCGAAGCAGACCGTTGTTAGGGTTCCATACCCAAAGGGTAAAAACGGGACCCTATTACTGAGACTTCGCTGTCCGTCCATCCCTCCGTCTGTCAACAGACTGTATCTCAAGAACGGTGATAGCTAGACAGTTGAAATTTTCACAGACGATGTATTTCTATTGCCGCTTTAACAAAAAATACTAAAACTAAAATAAATATTTAAGAGGGGCTAATTTCCATACAACAAACTTGATTTTTTTACCGTTTCTTGCTCGATATGTCAACCTGTGACAGGTACGTGTCACAGGTTGACGCTTTCACTATTCACATAACATTTAGTTCTATGTTCTCTTTAAATGTAATTAATTAAAATAAAATATTTTTTTAAGGGGGCTCCCATACAATAAAATCTTTTTATTTCCTAATGGTTCAGAACCCTTCGCGCGCGAGTCACACTGGCATTTAACCGGTTTTATTTTTCAAAATTTTGTAATTTCCTATCCTTTCCTAATATTATATAAATATATCAATATTCAAATTTTTGCTGCTCAATTACGTTGGAATGGCTGAATGTATCGAGTTAAAATTTAAAACATTATTGGCTTAGCTTGAGTAACACTTTAGGGACATATAGATAAGTAACTATTCATAAGCAATGTTTAGCCTATGTGTTCTTCCAGACTATGATCTAATTGTATTTCAAATTTCAACCCGATCACTTGATACGTTCCGCTATGATTAAGTAACAAACATCCAAACATTGGCATTCATAATATTTACAGGACAACGTTGGAACGGCTGAACATATTTGGAAGGAATTCGAAACACACGTAGTTTGTACTCAGAAATAGCAAATCGGTTACTTATAGGTTACTGTGACGTCGGAAAGCCTAAGAAAATTTGGTAGAAAATTGAAACAGATAACTAATAGTCTGAAATACCACATGTATGTACTACCTATTAACCTGAAAAGAAACATGGGCCCTAAGGAAACAAATATTACATATCACGTCAAAACGGCACCACGAATTGGGTTGACATACGAAACACAGATAGTTTAGAGTCAAAAATTTCACATGGGCTAATAAGTCTATATTTTTGTTACCTCCGTATTAATCTAAGTATATATTTTCGTAAGGAACTTGATGTGATGGTAAGTTAAAAGCCAAAAATGAAAAATATATGCACCCGTTTTGGCGTAGATAATACAGGTGATTTGCGTTCACAATCTAAATAACAAGCAACATTATATTCTCATTAGATGGCGCTAATGCCAGTTTAAATCTAAAAGCACTAAAGGCCATTTAAATCAATGTTTTGCTATTGTGGTATATATTTTTTCTTTCATCACTAGGTGGCGTTACTGGTATTCTAAATTGTACTAATAAGTTTTTGCTACTAAAAGGATTTTGATGCCGAATTTGGATTCTTTCGTTCTTGGATTTTTTTATGTGTTATTACAGATAATTCATACATTAACATTTCACTAAGACTTGGCTTAGATTTACGGGTTCAACTTGCTTGAGTACCTATCATTAAAACTCAAAATTTTAATCATTTTGATTCCACACAGGCTTCGTTCAAAATTTTACGCGGGCGAAGTCGCGGGTAACAACTAGAAAACAGTTTGCGGATAAAAAGAGATAAGTAGGTAATCAGATCATTTACATCAGCTTCAGACTTTTATTTATTTATTTAAAACATATAGTCGTACTTTTCATAATGTATCCTATAAAAATCCTACAAACTTAATACTTGCGGCTATGTTCGATACTACGAAACCTTAATAAGTATGTTTGATTTTGTTTAAAAAAAGAAAAATAAAGATGATAAAATTAAATAAATTTTTGTGTGGAAATTCTTGGAAATTATTCACTCGGTTTTTCAATGATAACATTATGAAAATATTTTGACGTACGATACTTCCAACTAATGTACCTATGAGTCAGTAATATATGCTTACGCGAACGAAGTAGCGGGTTCAGCTAGTTTTAGAATAAAACGAGCAAGGCATGTGCCTGATGGCAAGTTTTTTAACTATTAGTTATTAGTTAACAGTTGACCACCATCTGCCTGAATTAAACGACATACATATTTATAAAATTAGTTTTTTGTGGGCTTTGAAAGGTATAATAATAGTTGTAAAAAAATTATAAATGTATAAAATGAAAAATGTATTATATGACTTTTATCTGTGTTTCTAATTGGTTTCGTCTTTTAAGTTTTTTAATGGATGAGTGAAGAAAATGTATAGAGCCTTTAGTGATGAGAGGACGTTGATAAATGTTTGTAATAAATGTGATGTGTACTTATTGAAGTAAGTGTGATGTGTTTTTTATGCACAAGCATAAAAAAATACTTTTTCAAATGTTTAAGAAGTAAGTATTACCAACGGTAGCTCAACTAACGCACCTCCTGCGCTAGCCTAGCCCAATTGACTAGGCGTAGGCAATAGAGGCCACCGGAAGCCAACTGAAATGGGCCCTATAAAAAAAACTCACTACTTACTTCGGTGTGTCAAATTTAGGTGTCAGTGTGCGCGCATCGTAAAAAGCACTCACATAATGTTTCTAATGGCAATTAAGAACTCAGACAAGTTATTCTTAGTAATGTAACTATTTTATTATCTGCGCTATTGCTCTAAGCTTAAGAAGTAGAACTTGAAAAAGCCGTGGTTGTTATATGTAGGTGTACAAGCGGACTAACATGGTCTGATGACGATTGACATCTATGTACCTGCCTACTAGCGGGCAGAGAAATCATGTTAAACACAGCAAACCTTAGATCTTCCGCCTCATTTAAATAATCGCCTAGGAAGTAGGTACGCACCTCCGTTCCTCAGATGTTACACGCGTCCAAACGTGGCTTTTGATTGGCAAACGTACCGACAACCCCAGGGCCCGCCGACAAAGGCATTTGCATCCACTTTGTCATTCACGTCTGCCTCATTCGCATTCCGCTCGTTTCGAATAGGTAATGAAATTCACAGTCATTTCTCTGATTAGGTAATGGTTGTGATGTGGGGACGTCTGCAAATCTCAAAGAATTCACGAAGTTTCTTTTACCTTTTCAACGTAAATGTTAATTGGTTAAAGCCGTTGCTGTGTTCCAGTTTGACAATGTTTTTAGAGAGATTACAAGCCAAAGAGATGATAAATCGTATTATCTCCTTATCGCCTCGTTACTCGCTACTAGGAATATAATACAAAACGGACGATTTTTTTTAATAAAATAGTAGGTATAGTTATTCGACGTTTGTGATAGCAAATAAGCTCAAAGAAAGAAACTTTTACCCTGATCCATTCAGCCGTTCCGACGTGATTGAGCAGAGCAACAAACATCCAAACTTGTACATTTATAATATTAGTAAAATAATCTATGAACAGATCGGTAGTGTCACATTAGGCAGGCATGTTATAAGGACTTCAAGTTTTTCATCTTGCTACGTGACACCTTTCGCGATAATGACTGTCGTGTGTCGGGGCAAAAACCAAAAATTCTAACAACTCGAAGCAGTAGTAAATCACTTCGCTATTCGGTGCCGGGACCTTAATTAATTTATGTGAATTCCTTTCACTGAACCTCGCATTTTTGTGACTGTATAAAGAAAAAGTTAAAACTAAAAATAAACCGATTGCAGTAAATATAGATGGAATAAATCGATTTAATTAAAACAATTTTATTTACTAACATTGCGCTTACTTGAGATAATTAATTCAGCAGACCCTGCGTAAAGGGTACAGCAACAACATAATTTAATCACATACACATTTAGATCACGATTAAATCCAGTGGAGCCTATTCAATACTAGCAGGCCCCGCGGTTTCACTCGCGTAGTATCCAATCCCGTTATCATTCAAGGAAAACAATAAGCCTTTGTCCCATTCTATTCTCTATCTGTCCCAAATTTCACACGGATTCCTTCAATAGTTTTTGCGTAAATTAACAAACATAGTTTTTAAACTTTTGAACTTATTGTAAACATAACACAGGACTATTCCTTATGATCTAAATACGTTTCGGTAGTGTTACAACCGCCGTCACGAGAAGAGCAAAAGATCGTGTGCGGATCAACAAACATCCACACATACCTACTCACAAACTTTCGCGTTTATAATATTAGTAACCATGATTCCACATCCAGAAATTTAAAAGTGACTCTTCTAATTCACCAATTTGGCAACAACTTAACAACTTAGGTGTAAAGTTTCATGAAACCCGATTGCGGTGGGCGGACTCCTGCGCACGCGCCGGATGCGGAAGTGTGTAATTACGGTGCTATTTCGCAAAAATGTCTCAATCCGCGACAGATGGCGCACCCGCATTGTTCAAACATTCTTTGAATAGTTCAGCTGTTCGTGCGGTTAGAACCGCCCACAGCTTCTATGCAACTCGGTTTCTGACGCCGAATTATTTAGGGAATGAGTTTAGGTACTTATTATTATTTATAGCGAACCCCAAATGTCCCAATATTGGGCAAAGGCATCCCTACCTTCTTTCCACTTGTCACTATTATCTATATATATATTGTCACTAAACTCATATACCTTTATACATTTTTTTTTGTAGGGACCTATGGCAGTTGTCTTCAAGTGGCCGCTACTGAACTTTGTACTACTGCTAAAAGCGCAGAGCCCTACTATCCTAATCTTATTGTACTCAACGAGTACCTACTACATCTCATCTCTAGTGCAAAGGCACCTCAGTCGTACAACCACGTCTTGGGCTGCTGTCCGTCGGTAAGGAAGGAATGTGAATGCCAAGGAGTGATCTGGCAACCCAGAGGATAATCTAGCACCTGCATACTTATAGCCGGTATCTAAAACTAAAAGACAATAATATTTTTATTTTATCTGATGTCGGCTGGCTTATTGTTTTTTTAGCATTCAAGTGTCTGTTTTTACTTTTACAAATTTTTCCGCCAAATTTTTAAGAGATTTAAAGAAGAGGCCAAAAAGTGCCTTATTTTAGGGACTGTCACTAATGTCGTTGGCCTTCTTATTGGCAAAAAGGGATCTGCAAATAGATCCTAAAAGAGGTTGTCTACCAGAGACAAATACCTATTTGTTACAGATATTTATTCTGTTTCTGTTTTGTTGGGTGTTTCTATTTATGATAAGCATAAATTTAAAATTATGTATTGTATTAGCTATCTGATTTTCTCAGTACAGTCTTTGTTTGAGACTTGATGGTATAGTGTGAAAAATGTCGATCAATATTTATTACTGTAATATTTATATGGGAGCGAAATACTTCTCCACATGCCGTGCAAATATATATTATAACATGCTATCTATAAACAAATAAATTAACAGGTGTGAATCGATTATAAATCAAAACCAATCCCATTGTAAACCTATCTGCAGTTGTTGTATTGAAGTCCTTTGTTCAAACCAGTCCAGTGCAAATAAAATATGAATAAAATAAATTAATTGAATGTCTTTTTAATATAGAGGTTTATTGTTTTATCGAATAATGGCCGTCCATTGTGGTGCGACGCCGCCCAGCCTCGGATTTGTATGAAACAAAGAGGGAAATAATAAATAGTCGTATTTTGTTCGGTTTCCAACGCTCGGTCGCTTTTCCCTTATTTATTAATTGGTGGCATGAAATAAATTAATCGAATTATATCGGTTGAGAGGAGCTAACACGTCGGTTGCGTAAATGTTTGGACGTGCCGTAATTAGAGCTGTGATGATGAACTCATTCGATTTTAATTTAATAAATTATTTTACCGTGAAAGGGAGTTTTTGTTATATACCGATACCCCTGCGGTTTTCCCACTTACACAGTCTTTACACAACAGGAAGTCTTTAATTATGTTAAGATAAAATAAGCTGAAGTATTGCTTGTGTGTACCTACGGGATCTAACTGTGAAGTGTGATAGCGGTCATTCCATTATTTATTAGCTATTGATCAAACTATTATTATTTATTACTAGGACTTTATCGGATTATCGGGACACAACGTCCCGAGGTGTACCTCGCTGGTTAGGAGTTTTCCACGATTGTATTTGTTTTCGCTAAATACAATTCACGAAAATGTATCATATCATTAGACATTACTAGTTACGGCTGGCCTAGTAAGTTACGGATGGTCTAGCAAGTTACGGCTGGTCTAATAAGCTATGGATGGTCTAGAACTAGAAGTTACGGCTGATCTAGTTGGGAAACCGACGACTGCCGATCCGGAAGCCCCAGGTTCAAATACCACGCGCACCACTGTCTTTTCCAAGTCATGTGCGTAATGACGCTATCTAAAAGAGAAAGAAAATATCGTGAGGAAACCGACATGTACCTTGTATCTTTCAAGGTCATGTGTCATCCACCAACCCGCACTGGGCCAGCATGGTGGTTTATGTCCTTCACTCTCACCTTGCGAGAAAAGGCCCCGAGTCCCAACAGTGAGAACATTTAGTGGGATGTTTATGCTACTAGTCATATCATTAAGTATCTCAGAACTTCCAATCCCAACGGGATAAAAAGTATGTAACACCATTTGTGTTGGTCCAGGTAACGTACTCGTATTAACCATACATTTTAAGTCGTTTAAGTCCGTTACACCTATACTCGAACTTGGAAACAAACACATACACAAACTTTCATCTTGATAGTATTTTTATGAGCTTGTTTTATCCTAACTTGTAAAATGACTTGCATGATTTATACCTACGTACATATTATTTGACGTTTTGGTTAACTAATGTAATTGGTCTATACATCAGTTTTAGTGAATAAATAAATAATAAATTCCAACGTCGGGTTTCCTCCTTTCCTCTTTTTTCTATTTACCTATAACAAAATTGACCAATATTCGTTAGGGTCGTCTAGCCACCGTTTTCTAAATCTGCCGCATCTTATGTCATATCATAGGAAACTTAAAATTCAGCTTAGCAACCCATTTTTAGTACACCTTTCTTTGATTGTAAAAATATTTTCTTAATCTACAAAATCTAACGTCAATGTAAGACAATGACGGTACTCGTAGTTCCATCTGGCGGTGAGTAGTTAAACTATAAAATACTTTTAGTAGTAAATTAGAGGTATGTTTTATTGGTATGTTGTACTGTAATGGCGACGTATAACTTGGGAAGATTTTAAGGCTAAGTAGTTTACAAACATAGAGACTATTTATAATCCCGACAGACACCGAGTATACTTGAAAAAAGAAAAATTAAAACTGAAAACCATTGAGTCTCAGAGGATAAATTAATAGACGTGTCGTCTCTTTCAAGTAATATTTTATACATTCTCTTTGAATATCTTTACGTTACAAGTATCGAAAATTTCAATATCGATTTGACTTTGCCAATTAGTAAGGACTTTGCTAAGATATTTGTCAGATTTTTTATCTCATTTAGAGCCTAGAAATATATAAACTTTCACATACCCCATTTAACATATCAGTAGGATCTCGTATCATCTGGGAAAGCAAACAATTATTCTTAGATATATATATTATTATTTAGTATCATAAGTTGATAGTTATTGTAAACAATCCATTCTGTTTTCGGCGGAGGGTATTGGTACATCGATGATGGTACATTGCCATCACACAGGTTTTCCTAGTTTGGGTACCAATGCACTTCTACATGGATTAACACAAAATAACAATTACATCTGTATGAAATGTTTTTGTGATGTTCTAAGCAAATAAAATATATTTAATTTCATTTCATTATTTTTTTTTCAGACATAATCGGGTTTATTACCTTTTCAGTGCATGTCTAAAGTAAATGACTATTTCTTTATTCAAAACAACTTACCTACTATTATCTACAGGATAGTGACTACTATAACGTATTTTATTCGTATATTTAACGTAGTTACGCATGCATAATCACGGGAAATACACATTTTTATACGCCAACATCCTAACTTTGCATTCTAAATAGGATAATAGTCGGAAATAAAACTGCGGTTTGGAACAAAACTGGCAATTTCACGGCAGTTTGACGACAGAAAAAATAAACTGTAGAATTGGAAACTTTCTACTCGTCGCTTTGTGTGGCTTACTTTCATATTTCTTTATTCCTAAGTAATTGCTTCGTATTTATAAAAAAAACTTTCATTAATTTAAATAAATGTTTAACAAAAGCTACTGGTAGGGTCATTAGGCAGATGGCACGTTTTGAAGTAACCACAATCCTGCGATATTTCCGACGCATGCCGAGAGAACGTGTTCGGTTAACCAATAATGATATTAGCCTGCATTAAACAGATAAATAAGTACTAAATATGTCATGATGTAGCGGTAATGAACCTTTTATAATAATGAAAAAAAATTGGTTGTCTGCAAAGTCGGTTGGCTTACGGACGATAGTTCAACGTGACAACGTCACAGCAACACATTGATAGATACGGCGCAAGCGTACAATGAGCGTAACGGGACGTAACGGGCCACTTCTTCGTGCATGCAGCCTGCGTTCATCGATTTGTTAGACGTTATCACGTCAAAACAAACACGAAGCGTTAGTAGAATCGTTACTGAGGTTGAGCGTTCTGGTGAAGGAAAACATGGTGAGATTTCTTTCTATAAACATTTGGCAAAGGTACACTCACGGATATTCGGGGTATACTTCATCAACTAGCCCATGCTAGCTTTTGGTCTATAACTAGTAGTTATAGACCAAAAGCTAGCATGGGCAGGACAGGTAGAATCTCTTTGCAATCGAGTACGTAAACTTATGCATATATTTAAAAATCTGGGTCAAATCGCAGACACAGATACGCTCAGAATAGTTTATGTAGCCTTATGCCAATCAGTAATAAGTTATGGTATAGTTTGCTGGGGATCTGCTGTTAAAACTCTACTAATTAAACTGGAGCGTGCACAGCGAGCGGTCATAAAAGTGGCTCACAGAAGACCCTTTAGATATCCAACTGATAACTTGTATCGCGAAACGAATTATCTTAACGTGAGGCAGATTTTTATTATGGCTGTCACGCTTAGGTTTCATAAAACAGCTCTTACTAAACTGATAGATCCTCTAGGTATTTCGCGGCGTCACAAATGGCATCTTCCGCTGGTCTCTACTAACTTTGCGCAGAGGTCGTATTCATACAAGGGTGTATACCTTTATAGTGTTTTGGACAAAAAACTTCAAATCTTAAAAGATTCTAGGTATAAATGTAAGCGAAAAGTGGAAGAATATCTTAAATCCCTGGGATACAATCAAACCGAGACTCTTATTGACCCCTTATTATAACGGAGTGACCTTATATAGGACGTAGAAGAGCACTAACTGTAACACACACACAGTTCAACCACAAATGTATATTTTTGTCGAACCGTAGCAGACATAGGAAATTGGTAATCGTGCACATCATACACATTAGCAAACACACCGTCTCACATACAAGGCCACGCATGCCCATACACACATACACCCGCAGATACACAACAAATTACATCAATGTTTGTTGTTTTGTTTTTGTTTAATTAGAATACTTAAATAAGACAAGATTCTGCAATAGACGCATATAAACAACATACATAGAGACATACTCTTATACACTCACGTACCATCACCCTCATACAACCACACACATCCCCCATACATACGCACTCAAATACACCCTCTCCATAACTACTCTACACTCGTACACATACATATTATTACATAAGTTGCACGTTTTTGTAGTTTTAATATAAGATATGTAAAAATGGAAGAGACTAGATTCTGCAACACAGGCATTGCCTAGTGCAGAGTCTAGGTACGCCACAAAATATTTTCTTTTTGTCATCTTGTATTTAGAAGAATATTATGTTCATATGTACTTGTAACCTTATAAAATAAATAAATAAACTAAACCTGAAAATTGTGTGCTCGTAAAATTTTTGTACATTGACATGTACCTACGTAGATTAATGCATTTACCTATAACTTTTACTTAGAATTTCATGTTTTCAGATGTTTCAGTTGAAACATCAGTGTGCAAATTTTGCAATAATTTTATAATTAGTAAGATTCGTTGAGAAGTTTCAGGGCTTTTATCCTATTAAAGTTAATGGATCTCGTAGAATTCGTTTGTGTAATTTAAAAACCAATGTATAAAATGATTGTGAAAAACTGTCAAGCCACGGGTTACACCTCGAGGCGCAGCTAGTTGCTCAAAAATGTTGATAAGTATCGAATTACGTTTCGTAATAATTTCACTCACTCACGATTATGTATCCTAATTCGACAATTTGCAATGAAGACATCGTAATGTTTAGAATTTGCATTTTATGGGAAACCACAAATTGGTTTCAAACTTCCTTACTATTGACATAAGGCAATTTTTCATTATTACAAAAAATATTGACAAAAGGTACATTTTAAGGTATCTAATGTTTTGTTTTATTTTATTTTATGTTGCACTAGTTGCACCTCGCGATGAAACCCGCGGTTTACCTAACTATTTTATTATATGTCCAGCCATTACAGAAATTAACTGAAATAAACATACAGACCGACAAAGTTAATTATTGGTGGATATTCCTCACAAAACACGAGACATTTCTTGTGCGCACAAAATAATGCGCTTGTGTGTGTGTGTGTCTATTATAAAAAAGTGGTGTCATGGAACAAGTAAAAACGAAGTTCCTTCGGGTAATATAGAAGCAACATTATTTGGAAAAAATCTTAATTTTATTATTTACTTGCAATGCCTCGCGGTTTTAACCGCGTAGTTCCCGTTCCCGTTATTTTATAGGAATTAAAAGTAGCCTATGTGTTCTTCCAGACTATATATTATAATCTAACTGTGTTCCACAACCCGATCCGTTCATACGTTACGATGTGATTGAGCAACAAACATCCAAAAAATCTAAACATTCATACATTGACACGGTTTTAACCGCGTTGTTCCCGTTCCCTTTATCTTTTCGGGAAGGAACCAATGTGCCCTTCCAGACTATAATCTAACTGTATTCCAAATTTCAGCCCGACCCATTTAGACGTTACGATGTGATTGAGCAACAAACTTCGTTACAAAATATTCCAATAAGTCACAGTCTCCTACCAGCAGAGATCCATATTGAACTAATAACTTTTATGAACCACTAGTAGGTATAAACTGTTTGTAAAGAACATCAGAGTATGCTATTATTTATAACTTTGCTAATAAAGCATTTGTATAACAAAAACGTATGATCCCTGAACAACAAAAGTCAAATACGTCTCGTTAATGTGACAAAATGCCGAAAATTACCCTTATTATTGATGGGAACATTATAAAGCGTCAATGCCGCGCGTCCGCGAAACAGCTGGTGACAAATGTACCCGCGCTGCCGATTCTCTATGCCTTTTTGACTTTGATTTATGACTTTTTTATACTCTATTCAGCCGTCACGGTTACTTTATATTGTATTCCCTCCTAAAATATCACAAACAATTTCAAGCTCTATGGCAATAAACACAATAATCATTTTACAAACAACGATATGAAATCAAAATCAACAAATTTTCGAATGTGGAATCGTTGCGTCTGCGCAATGTATCGCTGCATCATGTCCTAATAGTAGGGGATGAGAGAGGGTTTTTATTTCATTTTCACACCGATTTGCTTTTGTTAAACAACAATGTTATTGTGAGTTTCGATTTTAAAGCAAATATGCGTGAGCTTTGTAGGAGTGGCGGGACACGGGTCACACTCGTCTTGATAGACAAATAGGCGCGCACGTATGTTTTTAAGAATAATGATAACGCAAGTTTGATATCTTAATAAATAAATAGTAATCTAGTAATGTTCTAACAATCTCACTGTCACTGATCTTGTCACCCAGAGATGTAATAAAATATCCTAATTCCAGATTCTATGAACTTATCAGAGACTTTTTAACCATCATAAATCGATTAAAACTACTATATTATCTTACTTACTTATCTTCTTCTTGATTTTTTATCTTCTTACTATATTACTCGTACCAGATTCTTATGTATTTGAGACTCTATAGCCATCATATCAAATTACGATAAAAATTCTGATATTTCTATTATATTCTGATATTTTTTTATATGGTATATAGTGACGAGACTGGCATTACATATTGCCTGGTGGTAGGCAACATGCCTGCTCATAACAGCACAGTGACATGCAGCTATTGGAACATGAAGAGTCCAAATCGTTACCTGCACTGCGCTCGTCACCTAGAGATACATATAAGTAAGACGTTTTATCTGTATGCCCTGTAATTTCCCTGGAAATATTTTATTTATTTCACATGATTTTTATAGACATATATAGAGGAATTGCGTATCATCACGGGAACTAAAGTAATTAGGTACAAGCAGCAACCAGCAGTTTTACCTGCGTAGTTCCTGCTGCCGTTATTTCGCCGAGATAAAAGTAGCCTATTTGCTATTCCACGCTATATTCTAACCATTTCTATTCTGATATCAATGATTCAGCCGTTCCGACATGACAAACCAACAAACATCGGAACTTTCGCGTTTATATGTATCTAATATTAGTAAAATTGACTCCGTCTATTAATTATTGTTAGCCTTATTTTCTAATGCCGTTATGTTCAATCTGTCGTCGATTTTTTTTTGTTTATTAGATATTTAGAAGTAAAATGTAGCTCAAATCAGTAGGCCCATGAAAATAACATTTTCATTATAATAGACTTAGTGTCTACTGATTAGGCTGAATAATAATTAATTGAGCGAAGTTATAATTGTTCATTACTTTATTCATGAAATATTGTCAAAATAAAACTACAAAACTGTCAAAAAAAAATTAAATACAAAAACACGCCACAAAAGTTATAATTATACTTAAAAAGTAATAAATAAATAAATATTGGTGGACAATTCACACACAACAAAATAATTTGGCTTAGATTGTTTTCATTGTGTTATATTATGTATGTACTACAATAACGGGTTGGCAAAACATTGTGAGTAAGTAAGGTAGGCGTCAATGGCTTACCACCAGCCGGACCATCTGCCATCTGCTTTTTGTAGCTATATTCGTATAAAAATGAAGGAAATTCGCGTCGTTAACGTGACTGTCCTAGGTCCTAGTGACCACGAACGCTATTGGTCAACGCCATCAATTAATTTAAAAAATTACAACTAAAACAAGCTAACTATATAAAGGTAAGTAGGTACATATTTGATCTTTAAATAAAATTTCGGATAATCCAACAGGTACGATTACAAAGCAGACCCAAAACCATCACATTCAAAATATTTTATAGCTATAGACCGTAATTTTATAGTTCTCTCAAACATCCACACAATTCACAAAGCACAAAGCAAACATTTATCGCCTCTGCACGCAGATATCACACAATGCAAAACAAAAATTCCAATTTATCATATCGAGAAATTGTGAATCGCTTCTCCTGACCCGCAAGACATAATAAAACCGAATAAGTGAAAATGATAGCTGACAAAAGTCGTTCGGTGTTCAGTGTTTTGCATTGTGCGGGGAGATGTTACAAAGCAGGGACGCTTCTCGCCAGAGCTCACCCAACAATACGGCGGCAGGCGAGAGCGGCAATTTGTCAGCATCGACAATGCCGCCCGACATATTGACCATTATTTATGGAAGTTCGTAAAATACGAGTCGGTTTTATTGCGGGAACGATTGAACATCGTGTATTACACGGAATGACGCTGCAAACACTTTGTTGCTCGCCAAAATATGACCGATTGTCTGCGAGCTTTGTGAAGATGGGCCACTATTAATTTTAATTAGCAATTGTATAAGTTGATTTTAATTATTATTGTTATAAGCTATTGCTGTCCCAATACCAGGCAAATATATGTCTTTTTTATTTGAGTAGAGCCTCTTTTATCAAAACTAAATTACAATGAGAACTACACCACATACCTTAATACTCACACTAAGCTTATCTGAATTACCGACGAAAGTCTGAAGATAATCAAAATTATTAAGCCTAACCAGCATGGAAGCGTGTTCAGCAGACTGGCGGCATCAGGTTTGACTCTATCCTGAACTGTTATCTCACTACTAATCTAAACTCAGTAGGTATGTAACTACTTACCCACATACGTAGAGCATTCATAAAATTACGATAAGCTTTTGTCAGCTTATTGTTGAATACTTCAACTATACTTCAAATAAACTGAATACTTAATTTAAAATCTAAATTAGTAGATACTTACGCAAATAAAATAATCTACATTACATTATATAATATATTATACATAAATACAGCAATATTTCATTTATAGACTCCCATAACGTGAAACAAATAAAACAAACAGACGTAAGAGCGAATATAGTTCTATCTATCTATTTGTTTTTTGTTCTCCAGGCTGTTACAGTCTAGCTGTTGAACGCATTTTCAATAAAAAACTGAGTAATATTAATTCATGCGATTAAACACGCTAACCTCAATTGCTACTCAAGATAATTGTTAAATAAAGAAGCATAGCGGAATTAGTTTCGCTAAGACGGGTCTTTCTTTGTAAACAGCTATTTTTTATAGATATTCGAGATGGCGTTGCTACGATTAAATTTTCTCAACACAAACAATTTTATAAAAAAAATTAACCAACTTCAAAACACTAGAAAGCACAGAAGTAAAAAATCACTCAGAAGCAAGAAATAAATTAATAATATAATTATTATAATCGCTACTCACGTCTACTCACGTCTTCTTAAAATCGGTGCCAAACAATTCAAAAAGCTTGTAGATTGATACTATGTATATGCAATAAGTAGGTCGTCTTGTAGGACGTCAAATAGATGAGTGAGTAGCGCTTATAATAATTTTTTTTAAATCCCTTTGCAGTGCCTATTTGAAGTCGGCTTATTTTTTTTGTATAAAATTGTTTATTTTACCCTTTTCAGTGCAAGTTTTCATTGATACATTTATACAATTTCGTGTTGACAGGATCGAATTTCATATCATTTGTAAAATCGACAACTATGTATATCATCCAAACAAAATCGTAGGCAACGATTTGGCGTTTAGTTTTTTGTTCATAGATACATATTTCAAAAACCACCCGGCCGATTTTGATAAAATTCATATTCAGGAAGCATATCCATTTATTACCCATGCGAACAAAAACATTTTTTTTATAATCACCCTCGGCGTTCTCGAGAATTCAGGATACATCCATACATAAAAAACATGGTGGTCGAATTGATAACCTTGTCCTTTTTGGAAGTCGGTTAAAAATTAGGAAATTCGAAATGAAAGAATTTTGTTTTACATTTTATCGATTTTGTGGACTGATATTAATCTAGTAATCTGTTTGCTGTTCCGAATGCCCGTGGCAATGCTTACAATGATTGAGGCGGGTCTGGTCCGCCCTAGCCGCCTCCTTGCTTTCTGGCATGTGGCAAACATTGTCTATGATAGCAGATGTGAAATTTTTTTTTTATAATGAGCATTATGCCAATCCACATTTTGAAAATGATATTAGCATATTTTTAAGAAATTCATAAGGAATGTTTCATTTACTCTACGGTCAATTGAATAGAAAACTTAATTCTGGATAATATAATATATGGTTAACTAATTATACAATTTTGAATTTGGACTTATCTGTCTGTTTTTTACATAAAGGTGGGGAAGTAAGTATTTACTTGCTTCTATTTTATTGGGGACACAGTCTAACGTTGAGGGTAAATAATGGTCCACAGTGGCGTTAACACACAATTTCTCCTAAATCTTTGTTCAGTGTTATAGGTAGTAACGAAACTTTTAACATTTTCTCGCTTTTGATGCCTGTATAAAAATGAGGTATAAAATCCCATGTACCGTAAGTGCTCTGCACATATATTCAAGGCTTGTCAAACGTAGAGAACAAATAGGTACTTACGTTATGGTACGGTAGGTTAATATAATTTTGACATTTGTGACTTAAAACGAATACAAAAGAATAAAATTAAGCAAGTCTATTTTTTAAATATGGTAGTAGCTGTCGGTAAATATTTACGATTAGAAACTCATTACTAAAAGCCACATAAAAAAAACAAGATTACAAATGAAACTTAAGTGCATCTTATGTAGTAAAATACAATACTTTACTATAGTTGCGAAATACGTAATTTATCTGCAAAAATTTCTCCTAAAGCGTTAAACAGTAATATTCGCTGCCTGGTAGTAGAATTACCGACAAATTCTACTTCCCCAGGTGACCTCTGCACAGTCTTACACTACTTACTCTTTTTCAGTTACTTAGGCAATAACTGTTTTAATTATATCAAGCATGCTTCAATGAGTCTTCGGATAGCTATAGAATAAAAAACGCTGATCAAAAACAAAACGTCATTAAAAAATTGTAAATTCTTCGGTACTTATTTGAGCATTGGATAATCGGAGTATCGGTATTTTAAAATTCAAACTATTATAATCAAAGTTAACAAAGATAATATTGTCTGTGCCTGACTTATCAAAAGAACTAGGATAGCTATCGCTATTCAGCGAGGCAACGCAGCCAGCGTTATGGGCACATTTGCACCAGGAATGATTTAGGGTGGGTTATTTTAGCTAATTTACTTTATGGATTTGTATTTTGATAATGTTTTGATTTTAGCTATTATGAAAAAAATAGGTTAAAACAACCAATTGCCAAGTACAAATCTCTATTCCTGCTTGTAACCATAATCCAAATATCATGCTCAGGATTATGTGCATCATATCTTGCAAGTTTTAGAGAAAAGCATCGACATGAAAATTTCGACGATTGCAGCTTGTAACGGGCCATGAACGACCTCGTTATCAGAATTCAAATCAAACTTCTTTAAAGTATTGCGTTTCAATTTTATTTTTAAATATTCCAATTATGGGATTCTTTTGTTTTTGGATGTCAGAAAAAAATTAGGGAGGTGACTCGGTCTCTCGGGAGGACTCGGGAAAACGCTCACGAAAAAGAAACTCGAAAAAAAAAATGAATTTTCAAGTATAAATTTTCAAGAGAATATCCTTAAATAAGTGTTAAAAGTGCTACTAAGTTCCGTTATCAACATAGAGATATTGTTGTAATTTGGAACTAAAATGAGGCATCGTGTAAAATAGACGAGGAAAGAAGGAAAGATCCTTCATATGTGAGTACTAACATTTAGATATTTTGCAGCATTTTTAGACCCAGGAATCCTGAGTCGAGTCCAGGCGTGTCTTATGTCTTGGAAGACAGTCACGTATTTTACGGTGAAGCTACAGAGCTCTGGATCGAGTCCAGGCTTGTCAACGTATTTCTAAAGGAAGTCAATGAAGTGCTCTTTACCTTTAAAAAAATAGGTTCTAGTCCGTCACTAAATTTCATCTGCGTAGCTTCGGAGAGAGGAAATATAGCCATGAATATCTGATCCAGAATGACGCTTTTGTTCAAATAAGGCTTTAAAGTCAATTCATATAATTGGTTAATTTTGTATAGAAATCAAACAGTAATAAACTATTTTCGTACAAAAAATTAAACCGACTTCAAAACCACAAATAGGCACTCAAAAGCGAAAAATAAAGTAAAATCATTATTATAAGCGCTACTCACTCATCTATTTGAAGTCGGTGCCAGCTAAATCTAACAGGTATAGGATAGATACTACTTACCTGTGCCTACATAGCATCAATCTACTAACTTTTTGACCTGACTGGCACCGACTTCAAATAGATGAGTGGTAGCGCTTATAATAATGATTTTACTTTATTTTTCGCTTTGAGTGCCTATTTGTGGTTTTGAAGTCGGTTTAATTTTTTGTACGAAAATAGTTTATTTTACTCTTTAGTGTACAAGAACAAAATTAAAATTTTGATTAAACCCCGACTACCTTGGATTTCTGTACAACATTCTACTAGTCAAGCCCTTTCATTTGATACCCATATAAAGGAGTTGTGAAAAAAGAAATGTATTTCGGCATTTTGTGGAAGCGGCCATCTTGGATTTGAATTTTTCATAGTGAAAAGTATTCTACTAGTCAAGCTCTTTCGTTTGATACCCAAATTGAGGTAGTAATGAAAATATAATATAATTCGCCATTTTGTCGTGGTGGCCATTTTGGATTTGAAATTTGTTATAGTACATAGTACTCTACTAGTCAAGCCCTTTCATTTGATACCCAAATTGAGGTAGGTTGTGAAAATATTTTGTCCGCCATTTTGTGGAGGCGGCCATCTTGAATCGACATTAACCAGACATAGCTAAGAACATCTGCTATGGTATTAACCTTGAAATAAAAGAAACCGCATCGAAATCGGCCCATCCGTTTGAGTTCTACTACGGTGCCACAGCAGATGAACAGACACACAGACAGACATCGACGTCACTTAAAACACCCTTTTTTGGTCGGGTTTTTTAAAAACAAGTTTTATTAAAGCATTTACACAATTTTGTATTGACAGGGTCGAGATTCATAACTTTTGTGAAATCTACAACGTCATCCAGATACGCAATTTTTCAGTTTTTGGTTCATATTTCAAAAACTACTTGACCGATTTCAAAATGATTTATATGGGACCATTCGGGAAGCATACCCATTCGAACACAAAAAGAAATTTTTAAATCGGTTCAGAGGTTCTCGAGAAATCAGGTAACATACATAAAAAAAAAAAAAAAAAAAAAAAAAAAACATAGGGGTCGAATTGATAACCTCCTCCTTTTTTTGGAAGTCGGTTAAAAAGAAACGAGTCTTATGATTCACATTGAATCCTGATGTTTTCCTAAGTGTTTTAAGATGACAGCGGTTATTCAAAATATGTTTTAAATTTTGTACAAAATATTGTAATCACTGATTAATTAAGTTGTATGTTAGTTTATTCCTTGGGGTTTATAAAAACTCTTAGTTCTTCAACTCTAATAGAATGAGTATTTTGGTCTGCCAGACTTGGAAGACGGTCTGAGAGCCAAGCATAGCCGAGCTCGTTAGTTTCCTGTTACTTAGAACGGACAGGATTCTGACACTGTGACTTTCCTTCCGAACTTGCAGGGCAATATCCTGATTTTATTACTATCTAGGTAGTAGTAGATTAGATTATAATCCCCAAAGAATACTTTTTTTTTGGGTAAAGTGTAGTCACTTACCCCGATTTGAGGTTTTCTTTGTTATTTTATTTCCTCAAGTCTAGGGCCTTGCGAAAATAACGGTCACAAACTTTGCAATGAGACGTGAGCATCCTCTCGGAGTCCGTCTATGCTGTTTAAGCCAAAAATAATAAACCAAACTAAAATTCATATACTTGTTTATCATTTGTAGTAAAAAGTAGTTAGATATATAATTCTGTAGGTAGGCAGGTTTCAGTATCAATTAACTTATCATGAACTTTTAGATTTAAACTCACAAAACTTCTCTTACAGATACCTAAATTTTGCGACCGATTGTTCTGTCGTTAACTAATTATTCATGTTTAACTGTAGAGTTCATTTGCAGTTTCACATTATAATGCTCTTGTTTTGTGAATTTGATCGAGATTTCAAATAACTTCAGATGCCCTAACTATTCTTTCTTTGTAGGTAAAATTACTTCTAGCTTTACAGTTCTCTAAAATCGGAGACCTGTAGACTAATGAAATAACTTTCTTTAGTTTGTTATCTTTTGATTCAGCCAAGTTTTCAGTAAGATCTAAATTTAGTATATTTCTATATTCGAGAGTTTAAATTAGTACTGTGGATTAATAAGAAAGCGATGTTAACTTTGATGGAATGAATTTCATTCTAGGACTTGGTTGATTCTAGAGTTCACAAACTGCATTCTAAACATTTAGGCAGGCTAAATTCTACATCGATAACGAGCTGGAAGTTCTGCTGCTGCTGCTATTACATACTTCTAACTGTAGGTATATCTAGGGTTTTCTCTAACTGTATTTTAGTAGGTAAATTATACAAGATTTCTTTCTTAATTCTTTATTTCTTAGGCATATAAAGGTAAACCGGTCTTTTCATAGAACTATGGATATGGCGGCTACAATGTAGGTCCTTTAGGTTCCATTAGACGTTCACTTCGGCCAATCTAACAATCTTCTATCAACAAACTTAATAATCTTTTAAATTCAAATCCTTAACTATATCCAATTTACATAATTCCTTACTTAAAAAGCCTTCAGCTTAATTTAATATGTTTTGGCCTTCAGCCAGAGTAGTTCTTTAAATTACTCATTTTATTTGGACTCTCCCAGCAGAGAACAGCTCCTTGGAGTTTCACGTTGGATCTTTTACATTTTGCGCGTGTAATAGGATATTATAGGATTAATAATATTATTATATTGTTTCTTTTTTTAATTCGGTGAGCGGCGATCATTTACAATTTGGTGCACTGACCAGGATGTATTATAATAATATATATCTAGCCTTCGATCTGTTACAAGCTTAGTTGAAAAGATTAAAATAAACTTTCAATAATATTTTTAAATATGATTGTTAATTATACAGTTGATACAGATTACAGCTAATGAAGTTAACCTTATCTCTGGGGAAAAAATCTAGTGTCCTGAGAAATAATCTAAAGCAGGAGTGAATTCGTCTCAGAGTAGAGACCGCGAATAGGCAAACATAGTGTAAGATACCCTGAAACTCTAACGAAATGACTATATGGTAAGCAGACAGTAGCTGGAGAAAAACGAGGATAGGGCTGAGAGATGATAGAGGCCTATGTCCAGCTATGGACTGAGGTGGGTTGATAATGATGAAGATTGTACTTATTCATGAACAAAGGTAGGTTTTTATTACGAAGGTACCTAAATAATTCATGGCACAAATTGCATTATGTATGTCGCATCGGTTGCATGTCCGGTTGCAGTTAGGTACGCTTCGCCTGACGGATGATGCATACATACATGATGGGGCGGGACTTACCTTGTTTTTTCCGCCATTTGTGGCATAAACGACGGGAGCCCACGCCCACTGCTGGACACGATGTTATTAAATATTTAATGGACGATCCTCAAAGTGGGCATTTGTTAATGAAATTGTCTTTAGCTTTTTATATAGGTACTTACTTACCTATCAGATACAGTGCGATGTATCTATTCGTAGTATTTTATTTGTGATCCACAAAGTAGGTACGATTATAGGAATAAATCGTTTCTTGACAATTCCAGTTAAATATTAACAGTTCAGTTAACATTAAACATTAACCTATTTTATGCTATGAATAA
Organism: Ectropis grisescens; assembly: GCA_017562165.1. Classification (NCBI taxonomy): domain Eukaryota; kingdom Metazoa; phylum Arthropoda; class Insecta; order Lepidoptera; family Geometridae; genus Ectropis; species Ectropis grisescens. The sequence goes on along the minus strand of CM029776.1, from coordinate 11,149,571 downwards.
AATAACAAAGAGCGATAGAGCTTTCAAGATTATAGTAAAACTTGGTTACTACCGCCATCTATAGGCGAGTAGTGAAAGCACTAAAGCTATTTGTTGGCGTTAAATTTTGTGACTTTTTTTGAGTAACCACAGTAAGTTTTATAAATCTTAAACTTAAACTCAATTTTGTATTTTATGCTTTAGTTCTAAATTTCTATTACCCCACAAAAAAATCTATACTGAGTTTACTCAGCTCTACCTACAATTCGTCAGTTTCTCGACTCACTTAGCCTTAGGTAAGTAGTATATGTTTGGCAGACAGAGATAAGTAGACAGTCATGTATCTCATTAGGGATTCGTACCCAAAGGGTTAAAACGGGCCCCTACTACTTACACTTCGCTGTCCGTCCGTCCGTCTGTCTGTCTGTCACCTGACTGTATTTAAGAAATGTATTTATTTAAGAACGGTAATAGCTAGACAGCTGAAATTTTCACAGATGATGTAGTTCTATTGCCGCTATAACAACAAATACTAAAAATAAAATAAAATAAATATTTAAGAAAAATCCTCTAACTGATGGAGTAATTACTTATTTTAGTCACCATACCTATTAATCATGCAGTGATTCTCATACATACAAATCAAACGATTTCTGAATACTTATAAGTACCTACATATGCTAGCACTGCACAACTCAAAATAATATGTATAAGCAAGTCTATTATACACCCGTTCCTCACGCATTATAATAACAACGAAACAAGAATGAATCAATTTCGATAATAAAATGTTGATAGTGATACAATCTTTGTCAAATTTGAGTCAATTTCGGGTAATAAAATAAAGTTTCAAGTCGCATTTACTTTGATGCGGTGTTTGTAACATGTAATTACTATACGAAGGGATGGAACCCGGATGGGACTTGTGGTCATCAGACAATTGAAGAAATGGAATTAATGACTTTCTAAATAATCATAATTTGGGCGACAATGTGGACATAAACGGTTTTTATTAGGAGCTACAACATCTGCTATTAAAGTTAATGGTACGACCCAAATTCTACTCAATTCCAAATAGGACTAAAACATTAGTGTGTAGTGTATCTATTACTGTAATATTTCATAATAACGATTTATCTATCTATTTATCTATTAGTCACTTCGTTCTGGTTGTACAACTAATGTAATATAGCTTATAACCTACAACCTGTAATGTACCTACTAGTAGGTAGGTAAGTAATAATATTAAATATGTAATAATATAGGTATGTAGATAATCTATACTAATATTATAAAGCTGAAGAGTTTGTTTGTTTGAACGCTAGGATCTCGGGAAGTACTGGTCCGGATTGAAAGATTATTTTTCTATTGGATAGACCATTTATCGAGGAAGGTTATAGGCTATAGAAACTAACGCTACTATTAATAGAAGCGGAGCATGAATTAAGAATGTAACAAAATCGGAAAAAAATATTCAATTTTGAGAGTTTTCGAACGTTTCGTGCTTTGACATGACACATGAAAGCATGTGTCTAAGATTGCGTCATTGAATATCACAGATTACATACCTCTTGAATATAAAACCTTTGCTAATCTATTTTTTTTTCTAAATCTGTGTTGATACAACCAATTTCCGATAGATGGCGTAGCAGGTAGCTGAAGAGGTGTGTTGTTTGAAAGCGATATTCTCAGGAATGACTGAACCTGATATGTACGGGATCGTGATGAGTACTATATAATGTACCACGGGCAACGCCGGGGCGGACATCTAGTTATATATAAATATTAAATGGTTTGTTGCAATCAACTAACTTAATCAACCATTGAATACGAGGGTCAAACTGAAAGTTCTTAGAAAATCAAAAACTGATTACATTAGCCAGTTATTAGTTTTATTATATCTTTTCAAAATATTGTCCATTCACGTCAATACACCGCTGCATGCGATGGAACCACTGGGAAAAGCACTTTGCCCACTCGTCCTTAGGGGTCTCTTCAATGGCATCGCGATACGCAGCCACCGCTTCTTCAGCATTCATAAACCGCTTTCCTTTAAGTTTTTCTTTAATTTTTGAAAATAAATAAAAATCACAAGGCGCGAGGTCGGGGCTATACGGCGGGTGACCCAGTAATTCAACGTTTGATGTCGCCAAATAGTCGATCGTTCGCTTGGCGGTGTGCGATGAGGCGTTGTCGTGGTGAAGGAGGATCCTACTGCGAGGTCGTTTCTCTCGAACTTTTTCCAAGACAAGTGGCAAACAATTGGTAGTGTACCATTCTGCAGAAACTGTTTTTTGATCCTCTAACACAATTGTTGCGAAATGACCTATCCTTCCAAAGAACGAGGCCACCATTTTTTCCCCGCACTTCGATCTCTCTTTACTTTAGTTGGCAACTCCTCGAAAGGAAACACCCACTGAGCAGATTGTCTTTTGGTTTCAGGATCATAACAGTAAATCCAGCTTTCGTCACCTGTTAGTATGTCGAACACAGCATTTGAGTCACCTCCGTTAAATCTTTCAATCATTTTACGGCACCAATCCACACGATGGAGTTTTGAGCCTCAGTCAAATTATGAGGTATCCACCGGGCGCAAAGCTTCCTGACCGCTAAATGTTCGTGTAGGATTTTGTGCACTTGACTCATACCGATGCCTAAGCTTGTCCGAATCTGCTGATAGGTCACTCTTTTGTCAGTCTCTATCATACGCCGCACAACACAGATGTTATCTTCAGTCGTCGCCGTAGAAGGCCGTCCCTCACGTAAATCATCAGTGAGATTAGTGCGACCACGTTTAAACTCATTAAACCAGTTGTAAACAGTCGCACGAGATGGGGCTTCATTGTGAAAGGCCAATCGTAGTCTATCATAACTTTCTTGTTGACTTAAATGACATCGAAAGTCAAAAAAAATCATTGCACGAAAATTTTCTCGTGTTAAATTCATGTTGACGTGACACAGACAATTTTCAATTTGCCGCCAAATCGTAAAACAAATGACAAATGAATGAAGTATATACTCAGTAATATTGGCAAAGAGTTCTATTTTCAAATTATAGAATTATTTTTTTATTATATTGTTTATAAGTGGCCAGTTCTAAGAACTTTCAGTTTGACCCTCGTATCAGCGTGTACTCTATATTATTAGTTTTTTTTTTTTAATTAAGAGTAACATCTTTACGCGTTCCATATTAAATCGGGAACCTCATTTAAAAAAAATTGAATCTGTAAACCCTACTAAGTGGTGACATACATAGTTTCGGATGCTGTACTTCTAAAACAACAATAGTTGTGTTTCGCAATCTGCTTTTAACAGCAAGTATGTAGAAAATAAATACACAAACTACATTAAAACCGTTTACAGACGAAGGGCCTAACGGCAACTTACATCATTTATGCGATTTATTTTCCATTCCCGATTAGATCAACATTTTGCAAAAATTATCCACTGTTCCTTTGTCATTTGCCGCTCGGGAAATGCTAAATTAGAATGAACACAAACCTTGCCTTTGTCAAGTCCGTTACTCCCACGAAACACAGGTATCACAGCAAACGGGCAGCCTACAATCATCCACCAACCGACCATTACCCGCTACGGTGGACAATGCAAAAAACTCCCATAGATTCATGGCGAATCAAACGTCATTATCCTTCATTATGCAAATGCACTAGGCACATGAACAGCGCGCTTTATATAGCAGCTTTCACCTGCATTTTTAAAGCTCACCTACTTAGAATCTTTGACAAAAATGTTCGACGAACATCATGACATGCATGTACTAACTGTTTTCCTATAGATAGACTTTTAATCGAGGAAAAAGTTTTATTTTCTTAGAAAACGCACTCCAACAGAGTTTTTAAAGTCGCCTTGAGTGCTACTGTCGTATTCCAAAGGTCCGATGCGAGCCAAAAATCTATCAAAATTTTGAGTATCTAATTGGTAAATAAATTATTGTTGACGTTCATTCTAACTTTATGCCAATAAAATTACACCCTAGATTAAGCCTATCCATTATTTTTTCTTTGATCAAAAATTCTACCATCGGTGTGTGTTGTGACAATCAAATGCGATGTATGAAATTTTAATAAAACAATTACACCTTAACGCTTTTTATTTTCCACGAGGCGTCTTATTGGAAAAATTGTAATTTCTACACCTTAGTATATTTTGTTGTCTATACTCTATTATGTTACACGAACAATAGATATGTCAACGGTGCCGGACTAAAAAAACAAAACCGACAACCGACAAAAATCACGCATTTTGGGTTCAGTCATAAAAGCAACGTGCCAAAATAATAATTATAATAAACTACAACTTCCTTTTTCAAAAAGAACGTAATTTAAAATTAGTTAATAAATTTTAGAAAGTCTGCTTTAACTAATGCCAGCTTACCCTTTTTATATTGTACTGCTCTAGCTTGAGAAAGCGACATCTTTTCGTGGTTTTCGTGGACATTAGTACCTATAGGTATAAAGCATTGGCTTTATCGAAACTCATTAGTTTCTTACATTAATAACTTACATTTAAGTTTGAGGTTTCGAGCACTTTGGTAATAAGAACTATGAAATACGTTGCCTGAGGGGGCATTCCCTAATGGATATAACCTTGATGTCGTCAAGTCTAGAGTGAATTGGTTTTATTTCAATTTAAATTTTAAAAATTTAGTAACCAAATGTGTTTAAAATTTTTGATAATCATTTTTGTGATCGCGTTCTCATTCAACTCTATTGAAGAATCTTCATGTGTGAAAAAAATGATTACGCTTTTTTTTTTAAATAAAGTGTGACGAGACGATCAGGACATGTGCCCGATGGCAAGCAACATGCCTGACACATAACAGCACAGTGACACGCAGCTATTGGAACATGAAGAGTCCAAATCACTAGCTAGCACTGCACTGCGCTCGTCACCCAGAGATCTAAGATCTTAAACTCTAAGCCCTGTAATTTCTCTGGAAACATTGCCCTTCAAACCGCAACACAATAATGTTTGCACATTACTGCTTGGCGGAAGAATAACTGGCAAAGGTGTGGTACTTCCCCAGGCGGACTCTGCCAAGAGTCCTACCACTACGCTTCGTTAGTTTTGGATTTACTCAAAAATTTTGCAAAGTTTAAGCTCGTGTAGGTTAGTGTTAAGTAAATATTCAGCCGATATATTGGTCTCCAAATAATTGAATCACGATCAAGATGGAAGAATATGGCGAAGTATGCTCTTAATGCCGAATGCTTGAGAGTTTTATCAAGTACTTAAGTACCCAGCTAATATAGGATTCAAGTCGAGGTTGACAATTACACCAGGCATTTGAAATATTAGCTCTATTTTATTTTAATTTATTGTCTTTCTTCATAAGTTTTAATCATTGTCGCTCGTCGCACTTATTTATGATATGACCATGCCAAGAATCGTCACTCAATCACGTGATCACAATTTAGTGGCCTGTAAATAATAATTGGTCATTGCTTCATATTGATTGCACTTACGTAATTTAAACAATTCAAAATCTATTTACGAGATAGACAAATTTTGCATTGATAAAATACGTCTTGTAAAGTTAAAGTAGCATTAATTAGTAAGACATTTTAATACTCAAACAATCATGGAACCTACATTACCTACATTACATACCTAGATACAATATAAATAAATCAAAATGTCTGATAGTAATTTTTCCTCAAAAAGAAAATTGTAACAAAGTTGTAAGGGTTAATCACTGTAAAAAAATATGGTGATCCGAAGTTAATCGTGTTAAAGGTTAAAATATAAGAGGACTAGTCACATGGTATTTATTTACACTTACTACTAAATAGGTACGGTGTAGTTAATGTCGTATATAGCCTTTTCTGCGGCCTTGTATAACCATGGTCTTGGTTTTTTAGATATTAACTAAGCTAGCTAAAGTAATGCTATACATAGGCCTACTTTATTGCCAAAAAAGCACTAGGGACGTACTTAAACTTATCAGGAGCAAACCGAAGAAATAATAGTCCTGGCTGGCCTAGCCATTTTTGCGCCCAGAGTCTACGCCCTGTGCTTGGACACCAGTAGCGCCCCCTATTTACGGGACTGGATGTAGTAATTAGACCCAGTACTCCAGTAAGGACTCTTAAAATTCGTTGTCAGGTGCGCTGGCTATGAAGCACGCCTGTGGCACGAATCAATTTGCATTTACTACGCTTCCCGCCCCGCTGCCCGCTACGCTCTCCGCTCTACTAATCACTGTGATCCGTCGAGCACCAACCCGCGGGCTGACATTATGTCATTATGCCCTCTCGATGCCCCGAATAGCGATTGAAAAGCGGCTATAGCCGTCAGCGGATTAAAAGGCAACTAACTTGATAGAGCCTTTCCAAATGATGCCAATGCCGAAGGCATTCGAAAGCAAAATTGTCTCCAATTGGAAAGTATGCAGAATTATAGGTAGAGTTCGCCTACAAAGCCTTATGATAACGTAGGTACTTAATAATACTGATCTGCAAATAATCATTTTACGGTTCCTGTTATTACTGAGCGCAATACGATATATCTGATTAAACTCAGCTATGAAAACGTTTCAGGTATAATATTCCGAACGACATAATATTTATAGGTTTCCAAAGACGTGTTTAACATACAAAGGCACAAGGGCACTTTCTACAGTTTCAACGAGTTCTTAGAAAGTGATGGTAAAGTTAGTATAAAACAGCAAATACCTATCTTTATCTTTACTATCAAAAAACCTACATAATTTAAAACTTTAATTTATGTAGAACTACCTCTGTGTAGCACCTATAGACTACAGGCCCGTGAACAAAATTTATGGGGCAAATGAACCACCAGGAGACCTATGTAGGATGATAGAAGGGTATAAAGTAATAATATTCAGCACTATGCCGTCACTTGTAAGATGTCCAATTGAGTGCAATTAAAAAGGGGGGGTTCGAACCCTCGATAATTTTTCCTTGTCGCATGATTTTTGTACGGCATTGCGAAACGTAGCGTCGATGAAGTATCAAAAATTTTAAAATAAAAGGCTGACAAACGTCTAATTAACCGACTTCAAAAAAGGAAGAGAATCTCTATTCGGCTGCTTTTTTTTTACTTTACACGAAAATTTACTCAGCGTATTAACAAGCTTTGGATAACAAATATTTTGAATTTCAAAGCGTCAATCTACTGGCCGCATCAAATAAAACAATTTAGAGGTTCCGAAATAGGTAGACTTATTAAGAAGAGTACCTACATAGTTACTGTCCACGTTGCGTCATACATACCTACTCTTGCTCCTTTTTAACCGACTTCCAAAAAGAAGGAGGTTATCAATTCGACCTCTATGTTTTGTTTTTTTATTTATCTACAAAGTGCAAAACAAAACACAGTATAGTTGGTATTTCCTATTTCCAAACGTAAAAGAGGCTCCTCCATCAGGTACCTATAGTACTGTGTATCTCACACGAAGAGAAAATAAATGCTCATACGCAAGTGGGCGTGTCCGACGCCGCCTATTGGGCCGACAGGCGCCAATGCATGCGCGTCAATGGTAGCCTCCGTATACTTACTCGTTGCCGTTTAAATAACATAAACTTAGGTACTCGTAGAATATTATTTAATTAAATACAAATGTGCACAAGAAGAGTAATTATATGAGCTTCCAGTACGCTAAACGGGAAAAGCTCTTCAAAATAGCTGACATCAAATTGAGCATCGGCGTCCATCGAATGGATATGACCTCGTATCAAATAAGCAGTCTTCCACCCGATGGACTCGCCAGACGGCTTCCTAAGAACGTTTAAGAGTCCGATATTACCAATAATTGAAGGCGGCGGGTCATTAAGCTTGCCGAGCGAGGTTCTATGGCGATTACTCGTAGTTATCAAGAATTTGAACATCGACCGACCTATTACACCGGCATGAAGACCACGGGCGCTTCTTCGTAATAACCATGATGATACCTGAAATTATATGATTTGTAAGGAATTTTGTTGAAAATGGCGAAAACATTACAGAAAAGTACAGGGGTCGTTACGAGGCGCGCCGGCCCCGCGGCGACGCCGCCCGACGGCCGTATGCAAATTAAACGTAATCAAAATAATAATTTTAAGTCTGAAACGTTGAACAAGGTGAGCAAGACCCTCTCTTTCCAACTCGCTAGTTTCTCTAGTGCCAGAGAGGAAAACCAGCAGGCGATCGGCAATCGGACGGAAATGCAAATCGCCCACGCCCAATTTTATTATTTCGTATTGTTTGTAGCGTAATTATGGAGACGATAGAGGGGTAATGCAAGGAATTAACGTAAGTGGACTGAAATGTTTCAGTAGCGAATAATTGCGGTTAAGCAAGCCGGCTGGGACGTGATAATATTAGCAATAGGATCAACGAGCGCGGGCAAATTACTTCGATCACACCACCGCAAATGGCAACACTTAGATAATATTTCTACAACGATTTTAATACTTTGTTATGAATATTATTAGTTTTTATGACATCACACGACACAGGCACAGCCAGATCACATTCTGTTACAGCGACATTTCAACCGCTTAAGAAAATTGCTTTTGGAATTGCTATTGCATACTATATATGTATCTCTTTCACTCTCTTTAATTAATAGGTACATTCTAGAGACAAAAATATCTTTATCGATAGCGTTAGTCACTAACATCCTACCTACCTAAATGTCTGTATCGATTGGACTGTAGCTATGCCAATTATTTTAGACCTGCGTAAGCTTAGAGTAAATGTTTGGATTAAGGAGGTTTATTTTCATTTATTTAATATTTGTGAACATTCTTCATTAGTATAGATACCTACTATTAAAGTAACAAATAATGTGAAAATTAAGGGTTGATGATGATGATGAATACTTATTATTAAAATAATGTTTTATAATAAATATCAAAGAATATTGCGCTGGCAACATTTATAGGTCCTACCTTTATAGGTAGATAAGTATTTTATTGGTTTATAATAGGTAGGTAATGAGTGACGAGACGAGCAGGACATGTGCATGATGGTAAAAACACTTGGCGTAGTACTATCACTAAGTAAATACTCCAAAACCATTGAGCAGCAGCGGTACTCAACAATAGTTAGTACCTACCTACCTACACAAGAAAGAAGAGCCAAAAGTCGTCGTCGAGGACTGCATACTACAGCTACTGTTTAATTAACTAAGACCACGGTCGGCTAGTCAGACCGCCGGCTACCCTGTGGTTAGTGCTACGCCAATTGCACGCGATTAAAAATAATTTTCATCATTTTTGTTGTCATTTCGCTCGTTACGCTGCGCTCTGGTGCGGGTAATTCCTCTATTGCGAGGACTCTTGGAATTACTCCTAGAACAAGTGAGCTGCAAAGTAAGAAAACTTAGACAGTTAACGTCGCGAAAATGTATGAATAATGAGGAGTTTATTTTTTCTCACAAGGAGAGTCAATTCACCACGCTGGTCAAGTGCGGGTTTGCGAATGACGCATGTGCTTATAGAAAAATAGTTATACTTGGAACATATCAGTTTCCTCTCAATGTCTTTATTTGCCGTTAATGCCAGTGATCATTAGGAATTCCTACACCTTCAGTTGGGAACTAAGTCAAGTCAACAACCTTGCTAAGTTAGGTAATTTTTCAACGAACGCTAATAGCTGATTTCTTTTAAAAGCTCCTATTGTAGTTCGTTTTCATTAGATTAATGATCATATTCAGGAATCCGGTTACTCAAATGTTTCATACCTGAAAGTAGTTTCATCCTCATCTAACTCAAGCACAGCGGAACGACTAGATATATCTTGAATCAGGCTTTTGAGCGCTTAACTAGTTTCAGTCGCCTATGCGGTCGAAGGTCTGATCTAGGAGGTTCTTCAAAATACAAGGCCCATTTTCTAATTCTCTCTTAATGATCTTGGCATTGATATTTCTCTCTTTCATTTCAACCAAAAATAAAGAGATCATACCATACTATCAGACTATTTTCGTTAGGCGATAGAGCTTCAGATTGAAACATAGAACACTTTTAAGATAATAATCTAGAATATCACCCAGGCTATTTTATATCCCGAAAAAGTTCAAACATCTTTATAAAGTAGTATTTTTCCGACTTCGAAAAAAGGAGGAAGTTCTCAATTTGGTTTTTTTTAGTTGTATTTTTTTGTATGTATGTTACCTACGCAATAGCGCCGCCAATTGTTAGGTAATCGATTTTGATGTTTTTTTTGTTTGTTTGGTAGGTCATAGTTCAGAAGTAATCCCATATAAATTTTATCGAAATTGGTGTCCGCTACACCGTTTACACACTACTACGTTTTACATAGTGATTGCTTACTCTTGAATATGGTGAAATGCCCGAATTTAATTTCATATTGAAGTCAGTTTTGGTTTTTTTTTTTCAAGAAAATAGATTATCTTTAAGTCTGGATGGGTGAAATCATGGAGAGATACTTGTTATTATAGGTGTGTATATAAAACTAGTGTTTCGACACGAATTTCAGAGTTTGCGGTCTTAACTATCTTAGATAGATCTAAATAGATTTTATTTAGATAAGTTTCTAAGTTGTAGAAGTGATCACAGACTAGGTTGGTACCTAGTCTGATAGACACCTTAATAAATTTTTCAGCCGTCTAATAATCTGTTCACGCATAAATTTCCTTTTAAAGGTATAGTGTACCTATGCGAAATTAATACACAGTTCTTTAGTCTAGAATTCGAATTTAGTTATTTTACTTACTTGTAAAATAACAATAAATAAGCATTTTATAAGTTAAATAAAAGTATTTAATAGTAAAAGTACTTACTTTTCACAACACTCTATGAATAGGACATAATTTGTTAGTGTCACATCAATGTAGCAATGTAGCATATCTAATATCTACCTATTATAAAGCGTTGTAATCTTAAGTAATTATATTAATAATTGGACAGTAATGTTAACATTGTAGTTTACAGGATAATGTTACCTAAGTAATTACGCGGAAAAAACATAAATTATTTTACATCTTAAGATGACGAGCGCAGTGCCGTGTTGAGCAGTGATTTAAACTGTGATGTTATGGGCTACCGCGTGTCGAGCTCGTTTTGTCGCTCTTTTTGAAATAATAAATTGTTTTTCTATGAAAATATCTGTAAAAAAGGACCAGAAGTTACGTATACAGATAAACAATCACTGCATGCTATTTATTTTAAGGTCTATTTTTAAACAGTGCAGCAATTAATAAATATACATACTATTTCATCCTACCACCTCGAAAAGAGTACTTTTGCTCCTCGATATCAGGACGCAAAATTAAAGTCGTTTTTACCCTCTAGATCTAGAAGGTAAAGTAAATTTGAATTTAGAACATCATGTGCACTTCATTTTCCACATTGATTACGATTTTCCAACTTCTTTGGTGTACACTAAGTTTTTGAATTCAAAACATAATTAAACCTATTTATTTCTACCTTCTTGGTGCCGAATCCATCTTTTTTTTTAATTTGTTAAAAATTTAGACTCGGATTCTACTTGGTGTACTTTTTTTTAAATCCTTTGCGCGCAATTTTCTTTTCACATATTTTATGAAGGATAGAGGTAAGGAATATTATCTTATAAATGGTAGACGCATTGAAGTATACCGAGTGAAATAATTTAATATATATCAACTACTTGCGTAGTACAAAATAATGGTAAGTAGGTACTAAATATAACATCAATTACTTACTATTTTGAGAAAACATGCAGCTAGATTATTTTTGCCATGAATTCTAGAAATAGTACTTTATTTATTTCAGGTAAATAAATAAAAGTACTCTCTGATGCTAATGTGGCGCCGCCATAATTTAATGCATTTTGGCGGACACTTTTTCATGTACACAGATGACTCTCCTTACCTACTCCTTACCTCAACCGGTCAACTCTCCATATTTTCACGTCATTTTGTGATTAACCTTAGGTTAAAAACAGGGAAATTGAGTACAAGTGAAAAACTTATATAATAAGTGATTCTAGCGACAAAGAAGGTTATTTGACACCAACAGAATTGACTGAAACTGTTAATAATGCACAAATCATAATGTCCTCGCTAAGGTGGGGTGAAAAATTACGTATTGCACTCGAGTGCAAAGATTTTTCACCTTCGAGTGCTCAGTGTCCTAATTTTAATCCTTCACCTGCTCGGTCATCAAAATTGAGCACGCGGTTACAAAGTAACTTTGCACTGTTGTACAACAAATAACTATTTTTTTACTCTTGCAGCTTAAGTTGCTGAAACGTGGAGACACTGATAGTGAAAGCGATCCGAAGTTCAAAGTTCAAAGCCCGTCGAGCAAAGCGAGTCATTGACAGAGTTAAGCTCAGGGTTTTTTTGTGGGATTGCATTAGTAATGATGACTCGTAATCCATCACAGATGAGTATTCTGATGATAATGAAGACTTTTTGCAGAGTCCACCATACCACACTTTTGCCAGTTATTCGACCGCCATGCAGTGAGCCGCAAACTGTGTGTGTGTCTAGAGTAATTGCAGAGCAAATTGATAATTCCTAATAAACCTTAAATCTCTATGTGAATGAGCGCAATGTAGCGACAGGTTGGAACTCTTCAAGTTCAAATAGGTATGATAATGGCACAAAGCATGTAAGTTTCTTATTTCAAAGGAGACGGCCCATTTTCCATGGGCATTTGCCCCACAGCAAAAGTGCATGAGACTCGACCAAAATTGGACCATTGTATAGGATTTTTAATATCTATTAAGGAACGGTTAATGTTGTTATTCTGCATAGCGGGGTTTAAAAGATATCAACTAAAACGTTGAAAAAATATCGCCCCAAGTAGGTAATCAAGTAGGTACGTGATTATTTGCATACTACTTAAAGAAGGTGTGGTAAATTCATTAATTTGCGACTTACTATCCCCAAAATAATGTCGACTCGACTCAGGACAAGAAAAATCACAAGAATATTACGAAACCTTTGAAAAAACCTTTAAACGAAATTCCTTGTGTTGTGTAAGTTTAGTGATTGAATCGGTATACCTTCGTAGTAATTTACATTCTCTTTGCGAATCGGATGTTGTGTCAATTTTATTCACTTCTTTTTTAACCCCCGGCCAAAAAAAGGGGTGTTATAAGTTTGACGTCGATGTCTGTCTGTCTGTCTGTGTGTGTGTGTGTCTGTCTGTGGCACCGTAGAGCTCAAACGGATGGGCCGATTTCGATGCGGTTTTTTTTATTTGAAAGTTAATATCCGTGCAGGTGTTCTTAGCTATGTTTGGTTAATATCGATTCAAAATGTCCGCCACCACAAAATGGCGGACAAAATATTTCTTCACAACCTACCTCAATATGGGTATCAAATGAAAGAGCTTGACTAGCAGAGTACTAGGTATACGCGATAACAAATTTCAAATCCAAGATGGCCGTCACCACAAAATGGCAAATTATATAATTTGTTTCACTACTACCGCAATATGGGTATCAAACGAAAAGGCTTGACTTGTAGAATACTTTGTGCTATGACAAATTTCAGATCCAAGATGGCCGCTACCACAAAATGGCGAATTACATTTCTTTTTTCACAACTTCCTTAATATGGGTATCAAATGAAAGGGCTTGACTAGTAGAATGTTGTACAGATAACAAATCTAAGGTACTCGGGGGTTTACCAAAATTTTTAATTTTGTTCTTGTTAACTGAGAGGATTTTGGCGTCGCACGTCTTTTGTGTTTTCCCATATTCCGTATTTAAATATTTTCGAGTTTTACTAAAAATCGTCAAAGAAACATGAACATCAAATAATTTTTAATAATCCACCATTTATATTACATATTACCACGCAAAAATACACCACGTTAAAGAAAATAATGCAATGAGGTGACATGTTTTTTTCAAAACTCCAATTTCGCAATCCTGGCAAAATGACACAAGCACGTTCGTTCACTTTACGTAAACTTCAAAAGAAGAAAAAAAAAGAAAAAACATGGCTGACGTTAACTACAATCATAGTATTTTTTAATAACATCAATTTGCAATCCCCGCTTTGCACGTTAGTATGAAATGTACAGTTGTCATTATTTAATTATATGTTAATTATATAATTAACTTTTTTAGGTCTCCGGGGCTAATTACGTACCTAAACTTGAAACGACTTGGGGCAGAAATGAGCCGTCTCCTTTCATCAATCATAAATCATAAATCTTACTAATATTACACTCCGCGAGGTATAAGCTGAGCTTTGCATTAGTGTGAGTGATCACCAATCAGGCAGGAGCTTGAAATTTTGTCCGCGAGGTATAGGCTGAGCTTTGCATTAGTGTGAGTGATCACCAATCAGGCAGGAGCGCGGCGAGACAGAATGGCGCCGCGCCTAAGGCCGGTTGTCACACCTACACTATCCATGTACACTCACACAAATGCAAATCTCAGCTTATGCCTCGCGGAGTGTACCAATAAAACTTTGATGTTTGGATGTTTTTAGCTCAATAACGTCGGACCGCCTGAATGGATAGAGTTTTAAACCCAGTTAGATTATGATCTGGAAAAGCACATAGGATTTACTTACTTATTATTTGAAAATAACGAGGATGACGCGGGTGAAACCGCGGGCGCTGCTAGTTTGTACATAATGCGTATGTGATGCGTGTGTGTAAACGCTGTAAATCACAGTGCACTTGGTCATCAAGGGCATTGATTGTTACGCAAATGACTGCAAATAACAGCTTGTGTGACAATTAGATGATTCTCTTTAATGAATTGGAATTGCTACCTTCATATAGGTACCTATCTATAACCTTCGATGATATAGGCTTCCTTGATACGCAAGATCCATGAGTTCACAATACATACAATGTTCTGTTTGAAAATCTGATATTTTTTATTGATCGTCATCCCGCCTGATGTTAAGCAGCAAAGCTGATACCTAAGTACAGTGTGCCAACCCATAAGAAACCGAATCACTCCAGGCTTGAAGACGCAAATTTTTACCTTCAGAAAATACCCAATCAGGCAACGTTTTCCAAAGTTTAGATATGCTTATTTCGAAATTCCAACCTGTTCGACTTTCGTCTCCACTTTCGAGTTCGAGTCATAGTCGAAGCGATATAACGTCAATCGTGAAATTATACCGTTTTTAGAACTACGAGTAGTCCGACAGAAAAAAGGCCAAAATAGTATTAAGTTTCATAGTTGATGTTCCAAAGACACGAACGAAGAGATTTGACTCTACTTTTGTGATAAGAACGTCTAGGCTGTGGAATACGTTGCCTGAGTGGGTTTTCCCCGATGGTTACATTCTTTGTGTCTTCAAATCGAGAGTGAATCGGTTTCTTCTAGGTAAACACGTTTCATCGTCGACCGCATCGTCGCTTAACATCAGGCGAGATGGCGGTCAAGTGTAAGCCTATAAAAGTAAAAAATAATAAGTAGATCATGCAGATTAGCTGCATACGAAATGCGCTTAGAACAAGCGCGGTCCCAGCCTCGAATTTTGGAGGGGGTCACCAGTACGCCGTCTCAAATTTTGGGGGTGTCACCAGTAGGAATACAATAAATCGTTAACTTTTTTTAGATTTTTAGTTACGTTTACGATTTTGGGGGGGGGTCATGTCCCCTGTGACCCCCCCCCCTCAGACCGCGCATGGCTTAGAATAGGAGAAGTGGTTAAAATTCTACTATTATTACAGTCAGTCAGTGAGCCCCGTTCAAACTTATGGCAAACCTTTTTTTTATAAATGATCTTTGACCTTAACTAACCTTATTGAAGCCGTTGCAATTTCAGGTGTAAGAATGGTATTGGTAAAGAATAAACAATAACACATTAAATTAATAAAAGTAGCCAAGTGCGAGCCTCGTCCATGAAGGTTTTCGAAGCAGCAAGTCCCTAACATAATACATAAATAATTTCTTGTAGTTCGTTGTAACTTTGAACGATGTTTTAATAATAGTGTATTTATGACGTACTAAAAAAACTACTTACTAGATCGAGTTCAAACCAATTTTCGGTAGAAGTTTGCATGGTAATATGTGCATCATATTTTTTTTAGTTTTATCATCATCTTAGTTCAGAAGTTACAAGGGGGACACATTTTACCACTTTGAAAGTGTATCTCGCGCAAATTATTCAGTATAGAAAAAAATTATGTGAGATACCTCAACATCATTTTTAAAGACCTGTTCATAAACAACCCACACATATGGGTATGGCGAATTTTTTTTTTATGTTAGTTCCATTAGTATGGGACACCCCCAAAATTCATTTGTTTTTTTATAATTTTGTGTAAAAATCTTATCAATTTTTAACAGTATAGTTCTTATAGTTTCAGAAAAAAGTGTGGCATTCGGCTGTGACATACGGACGGATGGACAAACAGACAGACAGAGATGACGAAACTATAAGGGTTCCGTTTTTCTTAAAAGCTGAAATATTGACGTAATTACAGAATTATTGATCTACTGTTATTTAGTAGATTCTTCTTATCCGGTACGCTCTTGACAGAGCGGTCGTGATCGCTATGAGCTCGTAGCATTATTGGAGGGGTCAGATGTGATCCGCTTCACGACGTTTCGCCATTGCTGCCTGCTAGACGTCATCCTGCTGCACTCATTCAGCGAGCCTCCAATCGCGGACTTGATCTGGTCAGTCCATCGTGTGGGTGACCTTCCGCGCGGTCTTGTGCCTTCCACTTTTCCTTGAATGACAAGGCGTTCTATGGACTGGTTGTCACGCCGGGAATTTAGTAGATATATTATTCAATTTAGTACCTACTTATTTCCAATCAGATACCTATCTATCAACTAACTAAGGTTACCCGCAAAACTTGAAGTGGCAGTGGGCAGATCATATCCGTCGGCGAACCGGAGTCCTGAGTCCTGAAGTGGAGACTGCGAATCGGCGAAAAACACCCTAAGACTCGATATATGGAAAGCTGGCGGATGTTCGATAAGTAGAGCCGTGGATGAGAGAACAGTGGATGAGTAGGTATTTGATATATTCAAATACTCAAAACTCAAATACTCATTAATGATTATAACACAATTATTGGTTATACAATACAACTAATACTTAGTGCCGAAGGTTATTTAGTAGTAAGGTTAGGTTTTCAGTGTAACCCTGTTGTAGTATTTGTAGGTTATCGTAGAATCTGTTGAATCGAGAGCAGAGTTTAGCTGGCAGCCGCATTACCGCCGCGTTAGACGCGCGCAATTTGCCTCCATTTGTAATAATCACAGGCCGCTGAAGCTCGCATAATGAGCCGATCCTCGTAGACTGATCTAGAACGAACACGATCTAAATACCTACCGTTACAATGATCATTTTATTTTGTTTTCTGGGTAACATCATCAACATCATCATCAACAGTCACATTTAGTAAAAGTGGCCATCGACTCGGTGCGACGTAGATGATAGGTATATTATAGATATAGTTATATTCTATACCTATTATAACGGCGTATTTCAAACCATTACTCAAGGCTTAAGTACGTAAGCCAAAAGTCGACATATTTTTTTGTAAATTCTAATTGGTATAGACAATTTCAACCCGTGATTTCAACGATTGCGTTGTTCATCAGAAGTTGTGACAACTCAAACCCGTCTCGAGTTTATACCACCTTTGTTTCTTCGTCACGCGCATTTTTTTAATATAGAATAGAGTGACGAAACGATCAGGTCATGTGGTAAGCAACATGTCTGCCCATAGCAACACAGTGATACGCAGCTATTGGACATGAAGAGTCCAATTCATTACGCAGTGCGGTGCTAAGCGAACCGCACTACGCTCGTCACTCGGAGATATAAGGTGTTTTATCTCTTAGCCCATTAATTTCTCTAAACAACTTCACTAAACAAAATCAGTACCTACACGGATGTGCGCGTGGCTCATCCATATAAAACGGAACTGTCAAAATGCCACTACACGCTTTTTTGCTCCGATTTAAAACTTATTTGCAAAACGATTATATAAAAACAAAAATTACAAAGTTAATTAGAATAATGCGTCGTGTTATTTGGAAGTCTCGCCCATCAAAAACTATCATAAAATAAATATACCTAATCACATAACTCTTACTTGCTGTATGTATTATTTAAGGTTTTCCAATATCTATTAAATTAATAAATACATCGAAAACTCCTAACCGTGACACACGAAAAATAATTATGTAGGTAATGGAAAATGTCTACAAACAAGACTGAGTCCCATGAACCTTAGGGTTATTTAACAAAACAAGGAGAATCGGTGGCGTAACGAATGAGCCCCAATAGCATATGTTTTGGGCACTAGAGCGGACCTCTCATTTACCACATTACGTGAGCAATGATTATAGTAATCTGCGTATGGCACAATGCAGTCGCTGGGCCACCGCATGCGCTCTGTGTACTAACTACAGGGTGTTTTATAATGAGAAATGAAGATACGCCACGGCTCTACTGAATACCTACTTGTTGTAGGTATATTTAAAGTACTAGCAGGGTCATACTGTATCGGCACGGGGCATGGGTGCCGGCAAGGGATGCATTTGTACCCACGTGTTAGGAATAATTTGTAGTGGTAGGACTCTTTGCAGAGTCCGAGACTTTGACTTTGACTTTGACTTTACCGTGTTCTGGTTTGAAGGGCATTGTTTCCACTGAAATTACGGAGCATAGAGACTAAATATCTTAAATCTCTGGGTGCCGAGCGCAGGGCAGTGCTAGGTAATGAATTGAACTATTAATATTTCAATAGCTGTCGCTGTGTTGTTATGGGTGGGCATGTTGCTTATCATCAGGCACATGTCCTGCTCGTCTCGTCACTTCAAACAATAAAAAAAAAAGACAAAATTACATATTTTGTAAACGATTACTCCATCGGGAGAGTAATGTTTTTCTATTGTATGGTAGGTATATGTGTGTTCTAGTAGAACGCACATTTAATTGAAAACTCACGTCATTTCAATATGACATTGAATTTATCAGCGTATCTAAGAATACTTATAAAAAAACGTACTCAACAATGACATCAAAATATTACTGCATATTGAAATCAATACAGAACACACTGTAGAAGAATTGTGTAAATTTAATAGAAAATATGACCCTTTCGCTGTTCGACATAATTAAGGAGTGCGCGAGGGCACAAAGGGCCTATCGGATACACATTTTTAACGTTTTATTTGTTGAAATCGGTTGACAAAAGCACCCTTTCTTCGGCAATTTTCCGCGCAGCAGAGGCCGGAAGTCGACTCTTCACCCTGGAATTAGGGCACCTTAGGCTCTCCATGACTCCTATTCTAGTGGAACTCCGCCCCGCAAGATTGAGAAACCAAGTTAGCACGTGTCACATTTTTGACACCTTGACGTTTGCAAAAGGACTTGCGTTATTGTTAACGGATTATGAAATACGACTCTTTTACTGCTCTAACTGACGTATTTAATACGTCGGTTGATTAGACTTGGTAAAGGATCAATCAATCTTGTCTCTTTAAATTTGTTTAATAACTCAAACATCGATTTCTTTACCAATTCGACTAGTCAAACTAGTTGCTAGGTCTTAGACCTACTCAAAAGTTTGACAGGTTTTTAGCTCCCATAGCATAGCATCCCAGTAGTAAAGACTTTGAAAATAGTGGTTACCCACCACAATGAAACCCCAAAGTGTCTACAATATAATGTATCTGAAGCCTTCGTTCTCATTCCTAATTTTCCTTTCAATTTTATAAGTTAAAAAAAACAATTAGGCGTTTGACTCCCTCTCTGGATCGTTTCTGAGGTAGAGGATTGCCATCGATATTCAGAGAGGCAATGCGGCCAGCGTTTTGGGCACGTTTGCAGGAACCAGGAACGGTTCGATTATTCTAGTTGATATGACTTTGTGGACGTCTATTTTTGTTGATATTTTAAATTGTGACGTTATTTATTTATATGTAATCGCTTTATTAAATAAACTTAAAATTTGACATTAATTTGTCTTTTATAAAATTGTCTAAATAATAATAGGTATGCTTTTTGGATTTAAATTGTATTCATTGTATTGCGCGATTAGGCATTTTAGTAAAATCTGATTTTTATTGAACATAGGTACGTTCTTAGTAAACGTAAGCTCCTATTATGTAGGTTTTTTTGTTGTCTCTATTAGAGATAAAATTGTCTTATTTACCTATTTTAGTGGACTTTGATATGTTTGTTGGAAATAATGTACCTACCTAATGCAGTATTTCACGATATGCTACAAAGCTATCACAATAACTCCACTATAGTACTAGTATAGTATAAAATAATACCACTAAAATAAAATCCGAATTTAGGTAGGTATCATGGCAGTTTTTCATAAAGACAGATTTAAAAAGTTAAAAACCATCAGAGTATCCACCCACCACTTCATTAGAAAAACACAAAGTGACTCGTCACCGAAGTCTAACCGAAATTATCTCATTCCCTGACCTTGTCCACGAAGCCCCACTGCTGGACCAACAACTGCTGATTACCGAATTACCTCCTCACCTATACTTACCGCGCCCATTTAAATAATAAATATCTTATCTAAATAACAGCAACCCATTGTTTTTCCCAACGATCAGGATGTAATGACGAACATTAACTCGAATCGCTAATAAAATTAGGCTCGCCACGTAATTTGAGCTGATTTCGCGAGAATCAGGTCTGATTCAAACCTTGGATTATAAATATGAATAAGCATACCAGATTACGAAATTAGTGCTTATGTGGGATGTTTAAAATAAAAGTGCTTGAAGAGGTGCATTTCCTAGAATTTTGTGGGGGTTTAGATATATTCATTATGTATTTATTAAATCGAGACTAAACGTTTTTTTTCTAAAGCAATAAACAGGAAACCGGTCTCTGGATACCTATTAATCTATACCTACTATACATAATATTAGGGGCAGAGTGAATCGGTTTCTTCAGGGTAAGGACGCTCCATCGTAAACCGCATCGTCGCTTAACAGCAGTCTATATAGCGGTCAAGTATAAACCTAAAAGGGTTAAAAAATTAGTTAAGTTAGTGGACATTTTAGTTTAGGCACAAATGATTACAGTGTAGGTGATAGGTGGTAGGTGTGATTACATGTACGATATACTATGAACACTGATTATGCAGAAAATAAAAGTGGCCAATTGCGAGTCGGACTCGCCCATGGAAGCTTCCGTAGCAGTAAGTAATATAATTTAAAAGTTCTTGTAGTTCGTTGTTACTTTAATCAGTGTTTTAACAATAGTGAATTTATGACGTATTAAAATAAAACTACTTACTAGATCTCATTCAAACCAATTTTCGTTGAAAGTTTACATGGTAGATAATGAAAATCATACATTTTTTTTAGTTTTGTCATTCTCTTACCTATTTTAGAAATTACACATTTTACCACTTTGGAAGAGTCTCTCGCGCAAACTATACAGTTTAGGTAAAAAAATATGTTAGAAACCTCAATATCATTGTTGAAGACCTATCCATAGATAACCCACACGTATGGTTTTGATGGAAAATTTTTTTTTGAGTTTCAGTTCTAAGTATGGGACACCCCCAAAATTTATTGATTTTTGCCAATTTTTTGTATGCAAATCTTAATGCGGTTCACAGAATACATCTACTTACCAAGTTTTAGTAGCATAGTTCTTATAGTTTCGGAGAAAAGTGGCTGTGACATACGGACAGACAGACAGATATGACGAATCTATAAGGGTCCCGTATTTTGCCATTTAGCTACGGAACCCTAAAAAAATGGATGCCTTACCTACCTATTAGTATGTAGGTACTTTAGATTTAGACGCATGGAGGAGTAATAAATTAACGCAAAGTAATCGCTGTAATTGAAAGAGGCCTGGAAACCTGAAATACTTACATCATCATCACTTTCATAACCACGACACAGATCAAACATTACTGTGTTCTGGTTTGAAGGGCAATATTTCCAGTGCAATTACAGCCCATTGAGATAAAACATCTTATTTTATTATCTTGGTGACGAGCGCAGTGCAGTGCTAGGTAATAATTTAGACTCTTTTATCTTTCAATAGCTGCGTGTCATTGTGCTGTTATGTGGTAGGCATGTTGCTTACCATCAGACGCAGGTCCTGATGGTCTCGTCATTCTATACTATAAAAAAAGTTGGTAGTCAGCCAATCTAGCCAATTAAATAAATAAATATTGGTGGACAATTCGCACACAACACCATCTGGCCCCAAACTAACCAAAGCTTGTAAATATGGCGGCCAGATATCTGATATAATACTAACATAGTTGTACATAGAAACACCCAGACACAGTACAAACATTTGAATTCATCACACAAAAATGTTCACTGGGTGGGAATCGAACCCACGACCTTCGGCTTCGCAGGCAGAGTTACTACCCGATATCCGTGGTTACTACCCACTAAGCCACGAGGCCAGTCAATTCAAATCTGGGGGCACGGTAGTGCCCCCGCCAAGTCGAGCGCGCAGCGAACACTGCCGTACCATCTTTACTGGAACCATTTCGCTGTGTTTTCAGGCCCCTATTTGAGACCCTTTGGATAAGACCAGAACGCTGAAATTTTCGTCATCTAGTAAGCTATAATCACATGCTTGAAACCCAAAATTTGAAGTCTGTAAGTCATATAGTTCCGAAGTTAAGCGAAGGCAAAGTTTCGCATTTTCGACACTCACTCATGATCATCAAAATAGAACTAGTACTTCCCATAAACTCAGAGAGCTGAAATTTGGTACAGACTTATTAGGGTTTAATGGCCACATAAAGGGAAAACTATAAAAACTAGGAATTTCTAAAATCTGGAGTACCTGGTGCCCCTTATTTAAATACACAAGAGCCCAACCAAACTACTAAAGATCGACATACCGCCTTTACAAAAAATATTCAACTTTGTTTGCCCTCTTCTCTCCTCCTCATTTGATGTCAAAAATCGAAGGTCTGAAGTATCTTGATGAAGTATCCTCAGCTTGTCTCAGCTGTATTAGAGATACAGTAATCCCCAATTCTACTATTGGTACATAAAAAAATCGACTGTCATTGCAAAAATCCAGCATAGTAGGACGCATCTTCTAATTTAATCTAGCCTATTGCTTCCCACTACTGGACGAATGCTGTTAAGTTGACAAGTAGCTGGTATGCCCAAAGACGGGTCTTGTCTCTTCCATTCCATATCTTTCTTGGTGTATGGTAGCACTGACTCAACTTGCAGTATCAGATCTGCTATAGTTGCATGCGTTGCTGAACATCAGCTCAAAACACGCGCGTCCGCTATAACGTTTCTACGAAGTGTTTACTTAGGATAACAATATATGGTCAGAGTCAAAAATTTTATACGCATATATGTGTGTAAATAAAATTAAAGGAAAACTCTGTTAAGGCTAGACTGGCTTTTATTTATTTGCAGTCTTCTTCCAATCTTCTAAAGTTCTTTGCCTATTATAGGGAGTCCACTTAAATAATGAACGTGAATGGGCAATACGAAAGACTATTGGTACTGTACAAGAATCAGAACCGGAAAAAAAGAAAATAAAGATTTGTAATATTAAAAAAAGTACTCTTAAAGAACAAAAAATGTTTCAAATAATACAACTGATATAATAAATCAATAAGTCCACGTTTCTACAAAAAGAAGTGAAATCCCACCAAAAACATTCTGTAAAAAACTAGCCAAGTCTCGATGGAGCTGCATATGTATCTCTAAAAAGTAATGAAATCTAGACAAAGCCGTGCCAAGACTAAGGTTCCTTACTGCGATTTCTTTATTATTATAGTTAATGTTGTGTGACTTGGCCGTTGAAGGGTATCAGCGGCTCGCCTACACATACATAAGTATTATTGAATTTTATTGCTCACACCATATAGGATACATACAATTTAGGGAAAATAGTAAGACAAAAACAATTGACTGGTTATTGAATCAACGTTTTCCAAGTAGCCATTTTCCATCGTCAATGGTAGCGGTTCTGGCGACAGATTGGTGCAATGGTGTCATGGAGCACCTGGTTTTATACCCTTGTGTACCCTTCAACGGCCAAGTCACACAGCATTAACTATAATAATAAAGAAATCGCAGTAAGGAACCTTAGCCTTGGCACGGCTTTGTCTAGATTTCATTACTTTTTAGAGATAAATATGCAGCTCCATCGAGACTTGGCTAGTTTTTTACAGAATGTTTTTGGTGGGATTTATATATTCATATGTATATGCAAAACATGGTTGCTTACTTAGGTTACCAACTTATGAGCTGGCGAGGTTATTCAACGTACCTAGGTATTGTTCATCTGTATTGTCCCAACATAACATAAGTAAATAATTACTAACTCATTAGTGCGAGCAATTAAATTAAAACCGCCGTAACGGAAACCGAAGATGTGCAATTATCCGCGAAGCATGGCGGCCTATGGGGACAATTAACTAATATGGCGGGCTAATTAGTAGCCTCTCTGTGAACATTGCGGCCAATATAACGGAAAATTCGTAGAGGGAGGCAATATCGCATTTTAATAACAAAGTAGTATGTAGTCTAAGCTTTTGAGCTAGCGTATTTTTGTTCATCATGTGTTTTATTTAATGTTGTTGTGTTTATGAATAGGTTGCTCTGGTTGCTGTACCCACAATGGTTGTTATTGTTTAGAAGTCTCATAAGTACCTATTGGTAGGTATGTGATATAATAATAATAAATAGTTTGCCGCCAGCAGCCCTGCCCCGCTGCTGGCGACAAACTAGGTTTAGGTTTTTATAATGTTTTTATGTTATTTTATATAAATATTGTAAAAACTTAGACTTAAGGAAATAAAGATATACGTGAATAATAATATAATTCTTTATTACTTCTACAATTTCACAATACATTTAACACTAATAAATACAATTAACGATTCAATAATTTGCAGAGCAATGGGCGGCCTTATCGCTTAAAGCGATCTCTTCCAGGCAACCTTAGGAAGAACTTGTTTTGAAACATATCGTGTGTTGATATGTAGGTAGATATGTACTCATTATGTTAGTCATTATACACAGACAGGGTAAATTGGTGAAAAAGGTCTTAGCCTACTTCTTTATTTTCACAGAATGTCATCCGAAATAGATTCGAATGAAGCGTTTCCAAAAAGTGAATACATTTATTCAAAGATAGTCTTCAACGTCAATGGTGCGCCAATTTTTTTAATATCTATCAGAATGAAATATTGAGAACTATTTTCGACAGGTCTATCTATTATGTGCCTTCTGAAAGCGCCTTATTTTGAATATCTTATCGATCTACTTAAAATGTAGTTGTAAAAGAACAGTTGTAGGTGTCCAGTTCATCGTAAACACCTAGTCACCTACTTATTTCCAACTCCATAATCCTACTAATCTTATAAATGTCAATGTTTGGATATTTGGATGTTTGTTGCGACGTGATTGAGCAACAAACATCCAAATATCAAACATTGAGTTAGATTATAATAGTAGGAAGAATACAGTCATAAGTAGTTGGAAACTTTTAGGGAAAAATCGGGAACGCGAACTACGATGAAAAAAGCGGGATGATACGATGAACTATAAGTCACAGGTTCACAAATAACTCGTTTTCGGTAGAAAAAATAGTCCAAGGTTCATACTCGTTGGCATCGATATAAACCAATGGATGTGCCATGAGTAACTGGAAATTGGTAATAAGCTGTGTCTCTATGTGTGTCGTAAGTAGTTTACACATAACCAATCTACTTGACCCCTAGAATCGCTAGCGACGCGATATGCTGTGGTTCTACTTATTTTGGTTGTTGACAACGAATATTGAAAAGTAAAAACGTCCGGCGTTCACCGCTTCCTGCAACCGACTGGAACGGAATGAGTGAGCTCACTCTTCCCAACAATGGCATGATTCTGTGACTTGATCTCCTTATTTAAAAAGAAAAAAAAAAAAAAAATCTGTGTATTGAGGTCTTTGCTCGTAGGTACATATTTACCTACATACTTACAAACCTATTCAATGGCGGTAGCGAGTTTTTTGTTGATAGGTACTGAATTGCCTGATACCTACGATCAACTGTGTAGGTAGTTACATAATTTTAAGTAGTTAAGGATACATATATTTTAAAAATAAACATTATCCCATCATTTTCCCGTGTTTAGATATGTGTGATGATGTCTAAAAGTTAATGGAGATTCATAACGCTTGCCACATCATAACGAAAATGTTTTAACGAATATTATTTGTCTAAATATGCGTCAATTAACATTGTACAATAATAGAACCTTAGCTTTCGACAATATAAATATATTCCAACTCTACCTTTTAAAAGCTCTCTTTTAGCTTTTAGATCTAGTCATGCTACCCGCCGTTAGATGGCGCTACTCATGGACTAAGTTTAATCGCTATTCAGCAGCGTTAGTTATACGTTATGAGGTTATGACCAATAAGTACTTACCTACTAAGTGTCATCAAACCTTTTGTTCAAAATCACATCTTGTGGTTAGTATGCGAAGTATCAGCAGCTTATTAGTGGCTGGGCTCGTGTAAGCCTTTGTAAAATGTTCAGAACGCAGCGGTTCCAGCTATCCGGCTCTCATAACACAAACTTCGTTTTATTAATTTGGGGCTAGATGGTGGGGGGACATGACCCCCCCCCCAAAATCGTATACGTTAAACTAAAAATCCTAAAAAAAAAAAAATATATCAATAGTACATAGACTATTTTTAACACGGAATAACAACTGGAACGGGAACAACGTGGATAAAATCGTGGGGCGCTACTAGTGAAGTTTTTTTTTTACTATTATAGGTTTACACTTGACCACCATCCCATCTCGCCTGATGTTAAACGATGATACGGTCTACGATGAAGCGTGTTTACCTAGAAGAAACCGATTCACTCTCGATTTGAAGACACAAAAATTGTAACTATCGGGAAAACCCTCTCAGGCAACGTATTCCACAGCCTAGACGTTCTTATCACAAAAGTAGAGTCAAATCTCTTCGTTCGTGTCTTTGGAACATCAACCATTTTGTACTCGATTTATTGTATTTCTACTGGTGACCCCCCCCCCCAAAATCTCAGACTGCGTACTGGTGGCCCCCTCAAAATTAGAGGCTGGGACCGCGCCTGGATGGTGTTATGTGAGAAATGTCCAAAAATACGTATTTAAGCCTAAAATATTATTTGATCATCTACTAGTGCCCTAAAACGCTAACAAATACACATCACAGGGCATAGAGATAAAATAACTCATATCTCTAGGTGATGAGCGCAGTGCAGTGCAAGGCAATGATTTGGAATTTCATGGTTCAATTAGGTACTGCGGATCACTGTACTGTTATGAGCAGGCGTGCTGACCATCTCGTACGTGTCATGCTCATCATCTATCACTATGCTTTTAAAAAAAATATTACATTAAGATGTAGCATACTAGTACTTATTTTATGTATCTATTATATTTTTAAAGTAACAGCTGAATTTGGTCTTGGCGGAGTTACGCGTGCGTAATTCCGCGTGCGTCTCATCACTCTATGCTATAAAAAACTGTCTTGCTTACCTACTGTCCATCGTAAATCTCGATCCAGTAGTGTTGCATGTTACTACATAATAAACGCTAAAAAGGTTTAATTCGCAGTTTATGCATTATTTTAGATTTCACAAGTAAATGGCCGGATGAGGCGTGCAGGCTCTGTGCCGCAGGCAGTGGGCGTGCGTCGCTCCAACTGACCAATGGCAAAGCTCTATTACCGAGCCTTCTCGAAAAACTCCAAAGTTCCCTTTTTTACCGACCAGTTACATTAATTGGGCGATTAACATATTTTGACCATTACCTGTGGAAAATTCGTGATAGCCTACCTTCGTTTGCCTGCAAAATTCGTTTTTATTCACAATATTGTAAGGTACCTTATGCTGATATGTACCTACGTACCCACCTAAGTAACTGAATAAGTAAAGTTCTATTGTGTTTTCGTAAGTAGGTAGGTAGCTGACATACGTCTCTATATATAAAAATGTTATGTTGGTTTGTGTACGCTTCAAAAACTCAAAAAGTTCTGCACTGATCGAGCTGAAATTTTACAGTGATATGTATATAATCCGCATCAAGGATTGTTTTTAACCCCCGACCAAAAAAAAGGGGTGTTATAAATTTGACGTCGATCTCTGTCTGTCTGTGTGTCTGTATATGGCACCGTAGAGCTCAAACGAATTGGCCGATTTCCATGCGATTTTTTTTTATTTGAAGGTTAATATTTGTGCGGATGTTCTTAGCTATGTTTGGTTAATATCGATTCAAGATGGCCGCCACCACAAAATGGCGGACAAAATATTTCTTTGAAATGGCCGCCACCACAAAATGCCTGACAAAATATTTCTTTACAACCTACCTCAATGTTGGTATCAAAAGAAAAGGCTTGACTAGTAGAATACATTGCACTATGGCACATTTCAAATCCAAGATGGCCGCTTCCACAAAATGGCGAAATACATTTCATTTTTCACAACTCCCTTAAATATCAAATGAAAGGGCTAAGGTGTCAAATGAAAGGGCTTGACTAGTAGTAGAATGTTGTACCTACAAATAACAAATCCGAAGTAGTCGGGGTTAATCAAAATTTTTAATTTTGTTCTTGTTATCTATTTTTTGCATCACAATGTGCCACAGCGAAGCGTGGCAGGGTACAGCTAGTTACATATAAATAGGTATGTACCTATGTTCTTTTACATATCATATGTTTTTTTTACTACGATATTTTATTACTGCCCTTTTATTATTATTATTATCAACAGCCCACTAAATGTTCCCACTGCTGGGACTCAGGCCTTCTCTTCCAAGGAGAGAGTTAAGACCATAATCCACCACGCGGACCCAGTGCGTGTTGGTGGATAACCCTTTCATTATTTCAATATTATCATAGTGTGTGTGAATTGTTCGCCCATATTTATCTCTATCTCTGTACCTATATAAAAATGTTGTGTTGGTTTGTGTACGCTTCAAAAACTCAAAAAGTAGTGCACCGATCGAGCTGAAATTTTAGAATGATGTATAATCCGCATCAAGGATTGTTTTTATCTAATTTTTGCATCACAATTCACAATGTGCCACAGCGAAGCGTGGCAGGGTTTACAGCTAGTTTATTCAAATAAACTATCTGTCTGATCTGTCTACGACTATGTTTTTTAACCCCCCTACCAAAAAAAGGGGTGTTATAAGTTTGACGTCGATGTCTGTCTGTCTGCCTGTCTGTCTGCCTGTCTGTGTGTCTGTCTGTGGGTGTCTCTGTCTGTGGCACCGTAGAGCTCAAACAGATGGGGCGATTTTTTTTTTTTTTTTATTTGAAGGTAAATTAATATCCGTGTGGATCTTCTTAGCATGGCCGCCTCCACAAAATGGCGGACAAATTATTTTTGCACAACCTACCTCAATATGGGTATCAAATGAAAGGGCTTGACTAGTAGAATAAGATAAGATAAGAAAACTCTTTATTAAAAGCCATAATACAAAAGAAAAACAATTAACTTCACTAAATATAAAAAAATACATTTCGATTGGCGGCCTATATAAAATATTATTAAGTATATAATATATAGAATACTATACACTAAAACAAATTTCAAATCCAAGACGGCTGCCACCACAAAATGCCGAATTATATATTTTTTCACAACTCCCTTAATATGGGTTTCAAGTGAAAGGGCTTGACTAGTAGAACGTTATACAGATAATCCGAGATCCGAGGTAGTCGGGGGTTAAAAATTTTAATTTTGTTCTTGTGAATGTTTTATATTACGTAGGTATGGACCTACTTACTTACGAAAAAACAAATCTGAACCGTTGACCAATGACAGGTTTTTTATAGGTTTACCTACACTTGACCGCCATCAACAACGCAACCAGGCGCGGTCCCAGCCTCGAATTTTGGAGAACCAGTAGTCCAGTACGCAGTCGCAGATTTTGGGGTGGGCTACCAGTAGGAATTCAATAAATCGAGTACAAAATACTTGACTAGTAGCGCCCCACGATTTTATCCACGTAGTTCCCGTTCCAGTTGTTTTCCCGTGTTAAAAATAGTCTATGTAGGTACCTAGGTACTACTAGATTTTTTTTTAGATTTTTAGTTTAACGTATACGATTTTGGGGGGGGTCATGTCCCCCTGTGACCCCCTCGGACCGCGCATGAACGCAACGCACAGCCTAAAAGAAGTTCTTATCACAAAAGTAGAGTCAAAACTCTACGCGCCACTCTACTCACGCTCCATCGTAGACCTCTTCGTTGTGTCTTTGGAATTTGGAACATCGACCATGAAACGATGTCGCTTCTTCGAGCTACGACCAGTCCGATAGAAACCAGGGCCAGGTAGTATTAGATCATGCAGATCAGTTCACAGACTAAGTAGATAGGATCAGTTGTACACACAAACAGTTTCGTAAAGTATGACAATAGTGTGTTGCAATGTTAGGAAGAAGAAAAAAGAAGCAGGACGAGGTAAAATTAAAATGCCGCGCAGTGATTAGCCGAATATCCGTGTGACGTGCACTGTACACTACACTCCACGAATGATCGGACAAAACGAGATAGAGTTATGCAAACTTCAAAGGACAGAGCAGGATGAAAAGAAATACATCAAAGGGTTTTTAAGCTATTGCATAGCTTTTATCGCGGGCCTGGAGACCGAATTTTAGTGATCGTGCATTTCTTTCTTATGTTCACAAGAAAGAGGGATGGAAGACCGTAACGCCGTCCTCCCCACTCGGTCATTTGACTTTGAATCTTATTTGTATTAGCTTTACAGACTAAATGCTCTTAGCAGTGTTGCCAACTTAACGGATTTCCCGTGATATTTTTTTATGGTAAACAAATTTCATTCTTCAAAGCAATTCCGAAAAATTGTTAACATCCCAATTGCTTATGCTGATAAAAATGCATGCAACATGCAATAGCTTTACCGCGGCAGTCCCCGAGTGCCAGACTTCTTTTTTTTTTAATTTTGTACAACTAGTACACGTACAAGTTTGCGCGTGTAATGTGTGTATGTTGCGTGTCAACCTGTATATGACAGCGCACACGTGCATTTTATGTGGCCGACTCGATAGACGCAGTTTTTGTTTTAGCGAGATTACGTCCAACTTTTTTATACGTCCATGGTTTATATCGATGATATATTTATGTTCTGTGGATGAGACATAGCAGGACAAAGGAACCTCTTTTTTTTAAACTAACATCACGTGTCAGTGTCACATACTCATACTCACATAAAATATATAGGTAGTATTTGATAACGTTCCGTAACACATCTATAGAGGTATGAACAATTTTATTTAAAATTCTTTAAAGCTTTAAAATTAAATCTGTTATGAGCCGATTTTCAGGAGAAAGAAGAAATCCAAAAATCATACTACATGGCGTTAGTGGGATTTTAGTACAACATCATCACTAGCAATAAATACTTGTAGTCATTTTAGTTTAGTTATTTGCTAACATTAGTCCAATAAAATTCAAAGATATTTAAAACAATCATTGACCTATTTGAAATAAAAGACGAGTTCCTCGAGCTAAACTTTGGCAAGACGAAAACGAGGTAATTGCCTTATCCCACTCAGTCATGCACTCGCCAGTGTCGAGAGCAGTCCGTATCGCTTTTAGGCAATTTTGGTTAATATTGTGATGTGAACAGAAGGAAAAACGCCATCCTGTGTTTTTAGATATTATTGTAAAATTATCCTGCAACTCAATGACTGTAATACTTCGTTGAAAACAATGTTGAAATTATATTTATATGACTGAATGATTTGATTGAGTGTATTACATTACTATCTGACTTCCGTAGTTCTAGTTTTATTTCATTTGGAGCTAGATGATGTTCTGCGTCAAGCTATTTTTATAATCGATTTAGAATAGATACCCAAATAATAGGATAGGATAAAAATAATAGGTAAATAGCCCAACACCTAGAGGAAAATCATAGTTTGAGCGTGATTAGGCACCAATATGATGATGTTGAGCTATTCAACAAAATATTAAAACTGTCAACGTCATTATGAAACAAACGTCACTTCTGTTTGGTTTGCGTTCAATTCAATCGTAATCATATAGCCATCTAAGTAAGAATGTGTCGTTCGTTCAATTTGAGAGAACCGGATCGCACCTGAACCATAGATAAAAAAGACCCGGGTCGTTCGACCCGTTCAAACGAACCATTGGTTATCTTTGAGCCAGTGCTACATATGTTAGTCAATAGAACTACTCGTTCAGTTGCTTTTCGTTTCGTTCAATCAAACCATTGGTTCTTAAACATGAAGTAATAACAGTTTATGAATTACGTTTCGGGATTCATGACGATCGTTTGGCAACCATTTAATTCTGATTTTGATCTTAGTAAGATTTTTAATACGCAAACTGGTTTTATGTTAAGTAGCTATAATGAATAGAGATAGATTAAAATGAAAAATGAACAGTTCGGACGCCAACAAATAAACAGCATACAATAGATAAGATAAACGATAATAACAAACAACTCATGGTTCGGTCAAATAAAGTTCGGGCCGTTCGTCGGCTTATTCGACCTTAACTTCACGCGTAACCTGATCTTGTAATCGAACGAACGAATCATTTTAAGCTTACTGATCCAATGGTTCTTATGGTTCTCGCGACCCGGGTTATTTGATTCGTTCGTTCGTGAACGACTCATATGTACATCTAAGCCATCATATAGCAAACCAGAAAAATAGAATTCTGAGTCTCGTAAATTAGAAATTTATGAACTACTGAACTAGTATATTACTAAACAAATAGTGAAAATTATTCTTGAAATTACATCTACTAAGTTTCAATTATTTGTGGGCCTGTAGTAAAACAGCAAAAGGTTAGTATCAACCTTGAAGTAGGTGCCTGGGTACAATGAATGAAAATGTTCTTTTTAATTTTATTCATACAATTAAACTATCTGCATATGGGGCACGCTTATGAAAGACGTTGTGAACTAGTGAAGAGAAGCTGACAAACTATTTAGTTTTTCATCCTGATTGCAGATGCAGTTGACATCAGACCCTCGCAGGGCGGATAGAGAGCGCAGGTTTAAACCACCGCCACCGACGTCAGCACCTGCGGAAGATCTTACAACAGATTATATGAACATACTTGGTAAATATTGTCTTCTGAGTACACACTTCGACCTAGATATACCTAACTGACAGGCTATTTGTTCCATTTCTTACTTTATTTGTATTATTAGCTTATACTTACATGCACTGCTAATTTTATTTAATCATTAATAGGTTTTACACTGGCCCTCATCTCACCTGCTGTATGCTATGTTGTGATCTATATTGGACCATATTTAACCTTTATAGTGCCCGTTTCTTCCTTATGTACTTATTTCATACATTTTCTTAGTGGTTTTCAATACAAAGTATGTATGAATATAAAATTTAATTTTAATTTTCTACAGTCAAAACCACCTAACCCACTTCATATCCATATCATTCACAAAACAAAGTTCCCAAAAACACTGGCAGATTTTACCCAATGAGAGTGCTCATGATCAATGAATCGCTGCACCTGTAATAAACCAAAGGACGAGTCACTAGTCTGGTGTTCAATTTCACTGATGAAGCTCTTATCAATAAAATCTCTTGTTTTCAGGCTCCAACTACTGTTTTAAGTTTTAAATTCATCATCTTATGTTTCAGGAATGGTGTTTTCTATGTGTGGCCTTATGATGCGTCTCAAGTGGTCTGCATGGATTGCTGTATTTTGTTCCAGCATAAGCTTTGCTAATGCGAGGGTCTCAGATGATACGAAACAGGTTTGTACCAATGTCATTATCATGATCAGCCTATCCTAATAATGGACTTTGATCTATTCAAGGACAGTCATCTATACTAATATTATTAAAACTCTCCAGGCTGACATATCCACTCCAAATGAAATATACTACATAGAATATAATATATTTATTCACCTTATAACCACTTATGTTACACTGGGCACGTCAATCATACAAGTTT
The DNA here is from genome assembly GCA_017562165.1 of Ectropis grisescens. Taxonomy (NCBI): domain Eukaryota; kingdom Metazoa; phylum Arthropoda; class Insecta; order Lepidoptera; family Geometridae; genus Ectropis; species Ectropis grisescens. The sequence goes on along the minus strand of CM029776.1, from coordinate 11,115,713 downwards.
ATAAGAAAACAAAGCAAGCTATTACAATTACAAAAAAAAACTGAATTTATATTAAAAAATAAAATAAAACTAAGTATTTCATTAAAAGATATAGAATGTCAAGTGAATAAAATAAATTTAGGAGACAAATATATAAATAGGATACATTTTCACAATTATAATGTATAAATGAGGTCGAAAATTAGAGAGAAAAAAAATACTATTTTTAGCAGAAGCAATGTCATAATGACATATTGTCAAATTCACATAAATGTCATTTTCATGCCAAACAAATATTTAAAATAATTATAAAATTGGTGAAATTTAAAAAATGTATATTTGCATTCCTACCCTGTACCATTGGGTTCAAGCAAGAATGAAGATGCTGTCAAAGGCATTTCCATAAATTCATTTATCGAATAAAATAGATTGTATTCAAAAACGTATTTAAGTTTTCGCTTGAAATCATTTGGTTGCAGTTTAGTTAAGCTGCGAGCAAGCTTGTCAAACATTAATATCTTATTAAAGATTCCCTGTTTTCTTACTTTGGTTAATCGCACGTTAGGCATGTACCAGTCATCTCCGTTTCTCAGTTTAATTTTTAACTTATAATGCTCTTGTTTTGTGACAAGCTGTTTTCCTATTTCATCGTACATTTCAAGCAAAGAACTGTAAATAGTGATAGTTAGTTAGTTAGTTAGTTTAGCGGGGCCTTTTCCGCACCTAGCCTCTTTATTGGGCCATTGTACGTGACTCATACTTCCCTTTCTACTCCAACCAGCCTAGGCCGTCCCAGAAGGCGAGCATCCTATTAAGGTTGCGATAGGCATCCGGAACAGACGACGGAGATTGGAGGAATTCTGCCCGTTGATTCGCCACACTGCTGCATTCCATGAGTACATGCTGTGGCGTTTCTTCTTCCTCCATGCATCCTCTGCATAGAGGACTGTCTGTTACACCTATGGTAAATAGGTGCTTATTTAAGGGACAGTGACCAGTTATTATACCTATGACTTTACGAATTTTGTCCCTGTTTAATCTCATGAGGTTGCGGGCAAGTTTTTTCGATGCTTCCGGAACAGCATTTTTTGTTTGCCTGCATCCTTCACTGTTATTCCATTCTGTTAAATGGGCTTTTTCAGTATTTCTGCGCAGCCACGTTTTTATTTGAGCCTGGGGTATAGGCATTAGTGGTTCCGGTCCATATGCCTTTGCCTTTGCTCCCTCTTGGCTAGTTCATCTGCTGCGTCATTACCTAGTGAGTCGCTATGTCCTTTAATCCATTGCAAGGTTATTTTGTTTGCACTCGCTATGGATTGGAGTGCATTGTGGCATTCAGTATAAGGACAGAGGTTATAGTATTATTTTTAAGGGCTTGAAGCACGGAGGCGCTGTCGGAGACAATTTTGATGTTTAGGTCTCCAACATCTCTGGCTGCGACTGCCTGTGCTGCCCTGGTGATGCCGATACATTCGGCTTGAAATATTGTGTTTAAGTTGCTTAAAGTGGTTGATATCTTTATGTTTAAGTCATTTGAGAAGACACCAGCTCCTGTTCGAATGCGGTTTTGGAGCCGTCAGTATATATCCTAACTTCTCTGCTGCCAGAGCTATCTTTCGATTCTGCATTGAGTTGGATATTGTATTTACGATCAAAGACATGTTGGCATGTTGTTCTGTCCATGGGTGCCTCAAGAAGTGGTGTTTCTTTCAGGACCCGATGCAGAACTTTTGAGTGTCGTGTTTCTATGTTTTGTTTCCACAGTCCGTTTGCTTTTAGTCTTAGGGCGGCTGCCGTGGCCTCCTCCTGTACGACCAAATGTAGAGGTCTCAGATTTAAGAGATACTCTAATGCAGCTGATGGTGTGGTTTTCATGCATCCAGTAGCTGTTACACTCGCTAGGCGTTGTAGACTCTGGAGTTTATCTTTCGCGGTGGTCAGTTGTGTTCTGGGCCACCACACAACTGACCCATAGGTCAAAGAAGGCCTGATGACTGATGTGTATAACCAAAGTGTGATTTTTGGATTGAGACCCCATTTCTTCCCAACAAGTCTCCGGCATTGCCAAAAGTCATGCAGGCCCTTTTATTTTTGTATCGATATGGCTCGCCCAGTTCAATTTGTTATCAAGAGTGACACCCAAATATTTCACTTCAGATGATAGGGAGAGTTTGGTATTAAATAGTTTTGGTAGGTGTAGTTCAGGTAACTTCCTTTTGTTGGTGAAAAGAATAAGTTCTGTTTTCCTTGGATTTACTGACAGTTGATGTTCGTCACCATTTTTCTACAATCTGAAGGGCTGAACGCATGACTTTACATAGCATGTTTTCCGCGCTCCCACTTATCAGTATCGTAAGGTCATCCGCATAACCAATAGTAGTGTACCCTTTTTCGTTAAGTGCCTTTAGGAGGCTGTCCACTACTATGTTCCATAATAGTGGTGATAGGACGCCGCCCTGGGGACATCCCTTGACTACTTTTGCCCTCGTAGTAGTATTCATCACTATCTGGACCGCCCTCTTGCTGACCAGTTCGGTGATCCAGTTCCTAATCACTGGTTCTACCTTGAGTCTCCGGAGGGCGTGGTTTATGCTGTTATGCACGGTTTTATCAAATGCCCCTTCTATGTCTATGAAAGCGGCAAGTGTTGATAGCTTGTTTGTGGTAGCCGATTCTATTTTGTGTACTACCATGTGTAGTGCCGACTCTGTTGATCTGCCTTTCCTGTAAGCATGCTGCTGAGGATGCAGTTGTTTGTGTTTTAGTGCTCCGTCTCTTGGGTATCGGTCCACTAATCTTTCTAGTGTTTTTAAAAGGAACGACGTTAGACTGATGGGTCTAAACGATTTAGCGTGTGTATAGTCTTCCTTACCAGGTTTTGGTAAGAATACTACCTTCGCCTCCTCCACTTTTTGGTATATATTTGAAGGCTATACAGGCCCTATAGATTGGTAGTAGCTGCTTTATAGCTTGCTTTGGTTGCCATTGTAGTAGTGCTGGGAATATGCCATCCAGCCCTGCAGATTTGAAGGGTTTGAAACTTCTCAGTGCCCATTCTATTCTGTCTGCAGTTACTATCTTGTTTGCTACTTCCCATTCCTGGGTTGTTGGTGTGCTATAGTGCTCGTCTGGCCACTCCTGGTCTCCTGTGACTTGACATCCAGGAAGTGGGTTTCCAGGAGTACTTCATTGGTTTCATTGTCTGTGTTAGTATAAGTGCCGTCTTCCTTTTTTAGGGATCCCATATGATTTGGCTCCCCTTTAGCTAGGATTTTCTTTATTCTTCCGGCTTGGTTTGTTGAGTCTATACTACTACAGAAGTTTTGCCAGGATTCTGTTCTTCTGAATCTGATTCGCTTCTTGTAGTGTTTTGTGCTTGTTTGTATTTGTCCCAGTCCTCACTAGTCCTGGTATTTTTTGCCCGGTTGAAAAGGGCTCGGAGTCCTTGACGTAGTCTTTCAAGTTCTGGCCCCCACCAAGATCTTTTTCCTACGTCATTTGGTTTAACAGCAGGACATGCCAATTCATAACTTTTTATGAGAGTTGCCGTGAGATGCTGTACGTTTGATTCTATATTGTCTGTACTAAGTGTTGTGTCAGTTGGATGTATGTCACCTAGTGCTTGGTTTAGTAGTTTTGTGTACCTTGTTATATCAGTTTTACGGGGGTTACGATATGGGACAGGGTTTGTTGATTTGTATTGTAGTTGGAAACAAACGCGGCGGTGATCCGCGAATGACGGCTCGTCTGATACGTGCCATCCTCGATTTGACTAGCCGCCGAGTTGGTTGCCAAGGTAATGTCTATGATAGTTTGGTACCTGGAACTTACAAAAGTTGGTTCCGCACCTCTGTTCATAATGTTTAAATTTGTTTGAAATAAATATTCGGCTAAAGACTCACCCCTTTTGTTGGTATTCTTACTTCCCCACAGAGAGTGATGAGCATTGCAGTCGGCAGATATAATTAGATCCCAGTCGTGCATTTCGCAGTGTTGCACCAGTTCCGCAAGTTCTCTTGAAGGAATTTCTCCCTCGCCCGGCAGGTACGCTGATGCTAGGACTAGGACAGTTTGTTTTTCCGTAATGAGTTTCACTGCGGTTAGGTCTCTAGAACAGAATTGGTTAAGCAAGGTGGTGTTTACAGAGTTAGGCATAAAATGCAAGTTCTTGGGTTTTCAACAGTAGTATCGACCATTAACTTACCGTTGGTGTTATTTAGACCGCAGATTTTGTTGTTTCTGACCCAGGGTTCCTGGATCATAGCGACGGTCATTTTATTTGTCTCCAGCACTCTGCGTAGCGTGGCCGCCGCCGCTATTTGTTTGTGCTGGAGGTTGGTTTGGATGAAATTGAGGGGCTAAGGACTACGCAGGACGTCATCTTCGTCACTGAGCACCCCTCAATTTCCAGCGGTGAGACTGCTACCACCTCGCTCTGACTCTTTTGGGAGCAGAGGTGGATGGTTCCGGAGTTGATGTCTCCGTTACCATGGTCTCCGTCGCTGTGGTGGTCAACTCGACTTTTTTCTCGGCCTTATCTTCTTCTGGAGAGAAGAATCGGATGTACCCACTTCCCGACATGTGGGCTACCTACTCGGTGCAGTGTGGTGGCGTCAGTTATGCAGGTATGAACAAGAAGCCCTGCCTTGAGCTTCTTCTTCATTTCCGACTGCTTGATAACCTCCAGGGTGGTGTTTGGTATTGGTGATGGGATAGTTTTGACCGCTCCTTCCAGCCAACTTAGCGCACTTGCATTCTCACACCACATCGCTAACGCCCCGTCCATTAGGAAGGGTCGACCGCGGAAGGATGGGGCTAGTGCGCTTGGAGAAGATGGTGCTAGAACGGTTTGAAGGATACTGTCATCGACAGCCTCCCTAACCATTTTCGCCTGGATTTGCGAGAGGTCCCTCGGCGGGACGGTGATAATCGCCACCTTCAGGTGCGATTGAGCCGCGTCTGCGTAGCTCTCCGTCCGTGTTGGTTTACGGTCGGTTTTCGCGCGTTTGGCGTCGCCCCTGGGAGAATAGGTCTCGTCCAGACGAGCACGCTTCGAGGAAGCCTTTTCGTCCAGCACGTTTCCGCTCCCAGATTGTTCCTTTTCAGGTGCAATAGAAGCCGCCGCTGCGATCCGCCCGCCTCGAGCACCTCTCGTTTTCCGTTTCTTCTTCTGTCGGCCGGATGGTGGTGGTGGTGGTGGTGGTGGTAGTGGTGGTGGTGGTGTTGGTAGTTGTGGTGTTGGTGGTGGTGGTAACTCCTCTTTCGAGGTGGACGGTGTGGTCCCGCGCTGCGTTTCCGCTGCTGCGACGTCCGTACCAGTATTTGGTTTGATTTTGGGCTGAAGAGCCTCCTTCTCACACGCCTGGGTGGGCGACTGTGATCTGGGTTGCCTTTCGGACCCTTTTGGTTTTTTCCGAGTTTGTGTGGGAGGACCCCTTTGCAAGGGCGCTTTCCAGCAATTACGGTCCATTGTGACTCAAAGGTTGTTGTATTGGTTGTGGTTGATGTTGTGGTGGTGTTTGGTATGGCCTCCATGAGGCCGGACAAATCTAGGCTGGAGCCTGATTTGGAGCACAAGTTGCCCTCCCCAGAGTACGAGGGGCAGACCGGGCTAGGCCCGGTGAGGGATTCTCCACTAGCGGTGCTAGTGGTACCCTCCTGGGGTAGTCTTTTTTATTTTGTGCGTTCATCTTAAAAGGGAGTTTGAGCTGATGGTGAAAAACTCACACACTATCCGCCCTCGATAGGTGTGGTACATACTTTTTGGGGGTATTTAGTGCCCCATGGCCGTGTAGACCTGATGTGTGGTTATGCGCCGCCACGGTTCGGCTCTGCTCTGCGGGATCTGGGTGAGGAGTGATTTCGGAGAGGAGATTCGAAAGGGATTTAAGAAGTTGGGACAGGATTAAGGAGGTTGGGATTGGAAGTTGAAAAGTTAGGATAGGATTAGGGAAGCTGGGATAGGGATTGGGAAGGGGTGTTGGGGACGGCCAGAGGTTTTGTTATACCAATAACAGAAGGTTCTTGGCCAAAAACAGGCGGCAACCTCGGGAAGGATAGTCCACTGGCCTTGTTTCAGGGGATCTTTGCGACTTGCGCTCCTCCCTAAAATCGTTCGCCACTCCCAGCATCGGACAGATACTAGGAGTAGGGGAGTCATCAATCAATACAGTATTGCTTGATCACTCCCCCGCCCCTGTAAATAGTGATATGACCGTCATTATTCTATTTTTCTTGAAGTGTAATTTCACAGACGAACGTTTACGAAGCCCAAACATGACTCTTATCGACTTCTTTTGTGATTTTAATACTCTGTTTATGTCTACACTGTTGCCCCAAACTGTGTTGCATATCGCAATCTTGCCTGTACGTATGAATAGTAAACAGCGACTAGTGAGTTTTTATCTATTAGAGGCCTTAATTTTAGTAGTGCATAATTGGCGCTTGATATTTTCTTGCATAATTTATCAATATGAGCTACCTATGTGAATTATGGTGTAATCAATGGTATATCCCAAAAATACATTTTCCTTAACTGTGGGATTTTTATCAATTTTTTTTTTCGTTTGATATTCCATGATGACACTCTTCTCTTCATTCAAAATTATTCCATTGGCTTCAAACCAGTCCTTAATACTCTTCATAGCTGTTTGTACCTTTTCTTTCATTTTACTCTTACATTTATCCTTTACACCGATATGGGTGTCGTCAGCAAATAAACTAATACTTGCCCACTCAGGCACAGCATTCACAAGTTCATTAATATAAATTAAAAATAGTATTGGCCCTAATATTGAGCCTTGTGGTACACCTATGTCCATATATTCACAATTTGAGCTTAGATTGTTGATTATCATACAGTAGTTACTGCTATTGATCTGGCTACATACTACTTGTACTTTTCAAAGTTTACTTTACTATATTTAAATGCACTGTCAGATTACAATCAAAACAATTTGACATTATAACCGGATGGTGTTTACTATTTCATGGTGCCATAATATCTCTTTGATTTCAACATTTTATCATGATATCTATAATTTTTTTGTTGTTTTCAGATTGTAAGTTCATTTATGCTGTCAATATCTGCTGTGGTCATGTCATATCTTCAAAATCCAGCCCCTATGACACTACCATGGCAAGCAGGGTCCACTTAGAAGCTATTTTTTAAATTAATTAACACAAATTATGAATTATAATAAATTATTCCTTGGATTTTTGGCCTTCATTTTGAACCTTTTTGACTTGGCATGTACAATACGGGCACAGTCGGACTCCCGCACGAAAGGTTCCAAACCATCATCTATAAAAGATAAGTTTCTAAAGTAAATTTCACGTGTTTTCCGATTAACAAGCTCATAATTCTCAGCAGCTATGAAGAAGATGCAAGACTGAGCACCTGAATTAAGTTCATAATATAACAAAGATACTCCCAATGCTCAAACGCTGGACATTGGTGAAATCACGGTGACATTACCGAATCACACCCCGGACACTCCACTAAAATTCCATACAAACGCCGCTGTGGAGCTACCTCCTCTTCACACAACTACGCAGATGTCGTTCGCACACACGCGTGAATGTGTGCGTTAGAGCTAGGGCTACTGAATTGTTTTATTGAATAGTTGGGTCCCTTGAGTTCACCTGGTGACGTAAAGTAATATATAACCTTGCTATTATGTTGAGTTACATAATAATCATAATCTTTATTGCGTAAATGTTATCTACATGTCAAATAAAAATAAAATGATAATGTCAGGTTACAAATTAATACTAATATTAAACACAAAATAACTGCTTTAAAATAGATATTTGATTGTACTCGAGTACATTTATTCAATGTTTTTTAAACTCGAGGAACTCCTTGAAGCTATGGAAAGTCTGATCGACAAGCCAGCGCTTCAGGCAAGACTTGAAACAGGCCTGGCTAGGAGCACCAATTGCCTTCGTCACGAGGTAGCTTGTTGTACACAGTGGGTCCCATAACATGAGTGAGCTTGTCAGACTTCGCTAGTCTCCTGGGAACTGGTTCTAGTTGCCCTGCGCGTCGTGTAGGGTACGCAGTCCGGTCGCCACATGCAGTGTACGTGTGTAGGTTTTCCCTCACATATAACCCTACTTGGAGAATGACTATGCAGGGCAACGTAAGGATCCCCAGTTTTTTAAAATGAGGTCGCACGGATTTGTCGCTGGCAATGCCTACCATTGCTCGCACGGCCCTTTTCTGCATACGGAAAGCGCGCTCCCATTCCGCGGCGCTCCCGTACAGCTCGGCGCCGTATTGCAGCAGCGAGTGCACCGTCGCGAAGTAGCACGCGCGTGCTACCCGCGTCGGCACCACCCGCGCCACGCGGCGCAGCGCATAGCACGCACTAGCAACTTTCCCACGTAGTTTGTGTACGTGATGTTCCCAGGTTAGTACCGAGTCAATTTCAAATCCTAGGAAGTTTGTGACTTTTGTAGACACAAACTTCCTTTTGTGACTTTTGTGACATAAATAGAATGGAGCCAAATTATAATTCTAATTAAAAGGGTGTTTGCACAGATATCTAAATTGTTTCAGAAATCTGTGGGTGTTTGTATTGCGGCGTAAAATGAAACGAAACCAATGATAGATTAGATCCCTACCTAGAGGTACCTAGATATCTATTTCTGTTAGTAGGTACACATTCGCATTTTATTTTACACTTATCCATGAAGGAAACTATTATGTCACTATAATTATTCCTCCAGGCATTTTCAATCCGTGCTTGGGCACATAAGTTACTGGCTGTGTAAGTTACGAACTTTGAGTTAAAAATTACTTCGTTATTATAAATATATAAATATTGGTAGATAATTCACACACAACACCATCTGACCCCAAACTAAGCAAAGCTTGTAATATTATTAAGCAACGTTATTGAAAAGTTTCTAATCTTACGTTATTTTATCATTAGGAAATTAAATAAAGCTTTTAATCTTGTCCCGTTTAGTTGACGAATAGCCGTAAATAGCACAACAATCCACCATGATGATAAATCGTTAGGAACTAGATGTTCGATACCAGCCCTTCGTTGAGTGCTCCTAGCGTTTTCGAGGGGTGAAGAAGCTTGAAATTGGCGGGAGGTGGGGAGTGTCCGTTCTATCTATATTATCTATTCTATGACCGAATGCTAAACCAAAAAAAAAGTTGAAGTTGAATATGTCACAACGCCATTTTGATACTACTCAGCTGTTAAGAGTCGGCCATATTTGCTTTAAAACATCGCTAAAGTAGAGTTCTCGGCTCTATATCTTTTTAGAAGGCTTATAGGTACCTAGGTAGCACGTTTTAGCGCTAAAATGCTGTTATGAATACCATTTTTCCTAAGACGTACTATAGCAAGTCTTTAGACATGCTATAACTTTTTATGAATAAGACCGTTATGCTCTAAACAGTCTAAAACAGATTTTACAAAAAATTAAAAAAAGCTAAGACATGTTTCGTTCGGCGGTAAACCTCCCGATTAGTGTCATGGCAGTAGATTGTGTTGTGGTATGATGCTGTTTGCTAAACCTATATCTTTTCCTTTCCAACTACCGATATTCTGGATATGTTGTCTCGTTCTTCCGCGTGATATTTATTAATACAAATGGAAGTGTAGGTATATGTGTATGTGTGCAAGTTCCGCTGTGAATTATTGCATGATTGTTAGACTATAACGCTTCTATTTGTAATACTTCGTTGGCGCACACTAAGAATTACGATTGCGCTCTTTATGATAACATACATAAAATGGGCGGGATATTTCCGTATAAATATTCCGTATAGAAGGAGTTACTCAACGAATAACAATATTGAATATTCAGTGTTATTTATTGTTATTAATTAAGTACAAAAAAGTTAGATAGGTACGAGATACAACATTATACAAGACGCTAGGCTTGGGCAAAAAAAATCGATATATCGAAATATCGATTTAATTTTCGAAAATAATCGATATTTATCGTCGATTTTTTTATTTCCGATATATCGATTTTCGATATTTATTTTCGGATATCGAAAACGATATGTTTTGCCTCGAATTTTCAAGCATATATACACTTTAATTCTCCAATTGCAGTATTTAAATGCTATATGAAACACAAGCAACTATATTCGCTCAGAATATTCTTCAGTGTCAAATTTATTCAGGACATCGTTCTCCAGATGTGAGTTCTGACCGAGCAACATCAGCAAAAGCAAAATAAATAAAACGTCTATATGGTGCAGACATGAGCAGCTTTTAAATCTGAAAACAGCTACGCCAGAGATTCCGAGCTCTGGATCTGTCCCCAATAAAGCTTAACGAGTGTCTGGACCAACCACTTTTGAGAAGAAGTCAGATCGGATACACATCGGAGAGTGTGCGACTGATTTCCACGATTTTTTTAACCCCCGACCAAAAAAAGGGGTGTTATAAGTTTGACGTCGATGTCTGTCTGGCTGTGGCACCGTAGAGCTCAAACGAATGGGCCGATTTTGATGCAGTTTTTTTTATTTGAAGGTTAATATCCGTGTGGATGTTTTTAGCTATGTTTTGTTAATATCGATTCAAAATGGCCGCCTTTACAAAATGGCGGACAAAATATTTCTTCACAACCTACATCAATATGGGTATCAAATGAAAGGGCTTGACTAGCAGAATACTATACATTATGACAAATTTCAAATCCAAGATGGCCGCCACCACAAAATGCCAAATTGTATTATTTTTTTCACTACTACCTCAATATGGGTATCAAATAAAAGGGCTTGACTAGTAGAGCACTAGGACAAATTTAAATCCAAGATGGCCGCTACAACAAAATGGCGAAATACATTTCTTTTCACAACTCCCTTATTATGAGTATCAAATGAAAGGGCTTGACTAGTAGAACGTTATACAGATAATCCGAGATCCGAGGTAGTCAGGGTTAATCAAAATTTTAATTTTGTTCTTGTCTATCGTAATGCTCGTAGCTCGAAAAAGCGACATCGTTTCATGGTTGGTGTCCCAAAGACACGAACGAAGAGATTTGACTCTACTTTTGTGATAAGAACGTCAAGGCTGTGGAATACGTTGCCTGAGAGAGTTTTTCCCGATAGTTACAATCTTTGTGTCTTCAAATCGAGAGTGAATCGGTTTCTTCTAGATAAACACGCTCCATCGTAGACCGCATCATCGTTTAACATCAGGCGAGATGGCGGTCAAGTGTAAACCTATATAAGTTAAATAAAATCCAATTGATTTTGGGTGAATTGCCAAATTTTACTCCGGTTCTTTTGGAAATCGCTCTAATATCCGAAAGGGTAGCTTCAGTCGTTAATTTAACAGTGCCGGATAATAGGAGCAGATTGACAGATAGGCACTTTAAAGAAAGATTGCTGCTGATGTCTATATCAGACTATTGTATATGTAGGTTGGAGCGGAGCTAGTGACAACACGGTGGGTAAATGCGCACTCATGCACCTACATAACACAGACGAATACTGGTTTCAGTGATGGTTAATTTTGAACATTAAAATATGTACGAATTATGAACAAATAATAAAATTGGTTGTCTGTAAAGTCGGTTAGTTTACGAACGACAACGTACCTATAACAAAACACTGATAGATGCGGTGCAAGCGTACAATGAGCGTAATGGGACACTTTTTCGTGCACGCAGCCGGCGTTGATCGATTTATTAGTCGTTGTCACGTCAATAATATGCCAGATATTATGTATTTTCATTTATCTAATTAATAAGTGCTTAATATTTAAGTAACCTTCTCTGGAAAAAAAATCGATATATCGAAATATCGATATTTTTTGAAAATATATATCGATACATTTGGTAAGTATCGATACTATTAATATCGATATATTTTGTTTATTTGCCCATCCCTACAAGACGCGCTTGCACACGAGCGGCGTGGCGTGGCGAGCGACACCCGTGCGAGCGAGAGACCGCATCGTGTTGTCCCCTCCTCGCCCCACGCGGCTGTGCGTGTGCTGTGAGTGTGAGTGAATCAAGTCGCACGCGACTCGCGACCGGGCGTGCATGACTACTAATTAGTAATTACTAACGGTCATAATCGAGATTTGTCGAGACATTCTCATAATCGAATGATTTCATTAGTATATCTCATAATCGCCCACCGCTAGTTTTTTCGAACCATTTTTTTATCTCGTCGGAAAACGCCTCATTGACATATCGATGTTTTATTCCTAAACATCGATGTTTTCCTACTAAACATCGATGTTTTCCTCCTAAACATGGATGTTTCTTTAACATCGATGAATGTCGACCATACCTGCTCTCTACTTAGTCACTTAGTCTGTGGTTCAGATTCACCGGGCTAGGTACACGTTTGTGATTGTAATTTTGTGTTTTTATCCCTTTTAATTGAGGAAATTGACCTATAATTTTAGATGCATATTTATTGTTTCAGCTTTATAGCTCACATATAGTGAACGCCGTCACTTGATACATATTACAGGTAAATCTAAAAACGGTCCTGAAAGGTTATCTTTTATCAAGGAATGCAGATTTACTAAATAATATTATACCCGAACTTTATTTTAAGACATGGCTTTAATTAATTTTGTCTGTAACATATTAGGCTGCTACCGTCCGTTTGTTTTGGCTGTTTGAGATATAATCGATAAATCATAATATAGTGGGTCCACACCAAAGTGTACCATCTGTCGGTCACTGATAAAGCAAAGCATTTGTTTTGATTTAATTCACGCTAGTGCTACTCAGCTTAGTTAATTTTACTTGAATTATTTATTATTATACCCGCTTTAGTTCAGATGTTTGATTCAACAGACACAAAATCGAAATTTCTAAGTCATTTCTAATCAATTGTGATATGTCTATAGACATTGGTAGTGGCCTGAGAAAACTTGAATATAATATTTATGTGATGAGTTTGCTGTCTGCTTCTACAATATACATCTTATATAAGCGTTTTGGATATTGTTCATTTACCAAATCTTGTTTATATAGGTATCAGTATGTGAAATGTGTGGAAAGAATACACATTATACTGTACAGTACAGTACTGGAAAATAACTTCTTATCAGAAACTTTGGTAGGTAACTAATTGATAGGTGCTTAGTAGTTTAGGTTAATAGCCCCCATATAAAAATATAATACAACATAGATTGAATTAAATTGACTGAACCCTAGTCAATGTAATTAATATGGTAGGGTAAAATAAAATCTTTAAAAATTGTGTTATGTTACACTTGAATGCTCCCTTAATTATTATCTAAATAGATTAAGTCTTGAACAAAGATGCAAGTAATTATATTATTTTTTTGAGAGTGTGCAACTGATCTGCACGATCTTATCTTGTTGTCTTCAAGTTGAAAATGAATGTATATTTTTTAAGTAAATGTCTCTTAAAAATTAGGTTAAATGTTGAGATGTGAGAGCAATTATAAAGTTATCACAGATTTGAAAGCTATTTTAATCAGATATAACTGCATAAAGAATCTTTGTTTACGTAAAAAACCTATTGAGATAGGTAAATGTTAAAAACAGTAGTATGACTGCATGATATTGAAATTGTACCTTCTTGCTTCACTTACTACAAGTCACTTCTTTGTAGTCATCATAAGCCACCAATTATTATGCAATAAAGTATAATAGACCACCAAATAAAATGGTTAAATATTTTACTGTCTACAAAAAAATAGTATCTTGTTTTAATAGTACTTTAGCTGTTAATTAAAGATTTTGCGTTAGAAGTATAATTCTGTTGTGAAAAACAAAACAAATTACATTTGTATAAAAAGTAGGTTTGTTCATTAATATATTGTTGTGATATGATTTTAGGATGCCTCCTAAAAAGGTAGAAGAGCCTGAGAAGAAGCCCCTGATTGGACGAGTGGGCACCAACTTGAAAGTGGGCATAGTAGGAGTGCCAAATGTTGGAAAATCTACTTTCTTCAATGTCCTGACAAAAAGCCAAGCTGCTGCTGAAAACTTTCCGTTTTGCACCATCGATCCTAATGAAAATAAGTATCTTTTTCTTTCTTAGTACTTAAGTTGTGGTGGTTTAAAACATAAGACCATAAAATAAATACTTTCTGTAGATTTCCTACAGAAAATATTTATTTTATCAGTAACTTGCTATCAGTTAGAAAACTTTATCTTGTTCATTTAGTTCTCAAAAGACATAAATCACTTATGTTTGATACTAGCATACAGAATAATTCGAAAAGGAGAAAGATCTCATTAGTCGTCATCATCAGCCTGTGTTCATCCACTGCTGGACATAGGCCTCTCCTATAATACGCCACTCATTCTGATCCTCGGTCTTCCGTTTCCAACTGCCACCAGCCGTCTTTCGTATATCGTCACTCCATGTAGTCTCGGGGCGTCTTACACTACGTTTACCGATTCGAGGTCTTCACTCAGAACCCGCCTACCTTTTCGGGTCTGTGACAGATGTGGCCGGCCCATTGCCACTTCAGTCTGCTAAAACGCTGAGCTATGTCGGTGACTTTAATTAGTTCTCTGACAAATTACTTAATTGTGGATGCAATCCCTCAGAGAAAACCCAAGCATAGCCCTTTCCATTAGTCGCTGAGTGACCTTGAGCTTTCGAAAATGGTCTGAGTGATTCCATTTACGGCAATTGGCCCCCCGGTGCAACGAACTCTTTGCACATGACTTTGGTTTTATCTAAATTCATCCGGAGGCCGATCCGTTGAGAAGCGTTAGCCAGGCTGTCCGACATCTACTGCAAGGCCGCCAGCGACTCTGCCATAATGACGATGTCGTCTGCAAATTGTAGGTGAGAGATGTACTCGCCATTGATGTTAAACATGTTCTCTAGTGCATTTGAGAGCGATTTAGGGGAAATAACATCCCCTTGCCTCCGCCTCGATGCAAAGGATTTATCTGCTAGTCTTGAATTTGGACTGCCATCGTAGCGGCGTCGTACAGACATCTCATCACCTCGTTGTATCGCCAATCGACTTGGTAGCGCTGAAAGGACTCCAGAACAGCCCAGGTTTTGACTGAGTGAAAATCCTTCTTATAGTCCACAAACGCTAAGCAAAGTGGCTGATTGTACCTACTCCTTTGTCTTCTGTACAATCTCACACTATACACTCTGTCGAGTTTCTGGTCAACACTGTCTGTGGTGTCCAAATCGGTTCTCAAATTTTAGCTGGAATTCTTCAGACCCAACTATGGTTTGGGGAAGGTTCGGACGGAGTGTTGACTTCATCAAACGAACACGTTCAAGCTTATAATTGATAATCATACAAGCCTGTGATCGCTGCCGGTAACAAACCTGCAGATCACTGAGACATGAGACGATCTTCTTAGCATTCCATGGATTCACCGTGCGGGTGCCGGGTCCATCGTGTGGCAGAGAGAGAAAAACTCGAGTAGTTCCCGAGACTTGTGACTCGGGCGTAGGTTTAAGGGCCCCTTTCTGACGTACATCAACACTCACCTTCACCACTCGTTTTCTCTCCTGCCCAGCCAAATCTGATATGAGCCTACTAGTGCAGCTTTAGATACACGTTCTAGTATAGAACTTACAGCACTTCTGGATAAGCCAAGGTCTTTCAGTAGGTTATAGAGAGATTTTGCTGGTATACCTCTCGCTCCCACTTCTACAGCGTATAAACTAACTACATAGCCGTTTTTGTTAATTCGTTTAGGAGGTCGTAATACTTATTTTGTTTCATCGCGTGGTCTTTAGGTATATTAGTTTCCCACGGTACGGTAAGTTCTACAAGGACTATGCGTTTCGTAGCTCTAGGAAAATGTCGGTCTGGATGATGAAACACCCACATCCTCTGGGATTTTGTAGTGCTTTTCATATGTGTCCATTAAAATAGTCCAATCAGGTGCTGTACCCAGGATTGAGTAAGGCTTGTTCCTGGAGTTTGAAGTTGAGCCTTCTTTTACAAAGTTAATTTGTCTGTTGTTTGTCGTCAATCCCTTTTGGGCTCTAGCTACCGAAAGGCTCATGGCTTCACGTATGATTTCAAGTACTCTGTCATGACGCCGTGAGTAATGACCCCCATTAAGGAGCACCTTGCATCCCACCAATATGTGCCTTGCTGTACATATCGCCTCTCCACAAGTATAGCAACATTTTCAGAGGCTTTTCCCCACCTTACCAAGTTACTCTGGTCAGGAGGGTCATTTGGAATGCATTTAGATAAAATTTTAATAAGGCAGGGGACCAGTCATAGATCAAGGTGCGCCATTTTAGAGCTAATGGGATACAGAACTCACCTATGGTTAACCACTCACTTTGCATTTCTAAATTCATAGCGTGCACTTTGTAACCGTCATTTTCGTCTTGTTGTAGAAAGGTTTTACCATGTCTCGGTCTTCCTTTTTTTTCTCGCACCCAACCCAGCAGTATTTACTTGTGCACCTGCCATAAATTGTTTATGGAATTGAAGTCTAGATTCCAGGTCTGAAGCAGTTTTGTCTTTTGGGAGAGATGTAATTAATTCGTCTTGCGACTTTCCCAAAACATGCGTTTTTGTAACTCTTAGGTGTTTGTAAAGTTCAGACGGTTTCTTTAGTTTCAGCCCAAAACTATTGTGATCCCTAAAAGAGTAGAGGATCAGCCGGATGTGCCAATCCGAACCATGACTTCAATATCTTTATGACATTGGCATCTAGTTTTGCCAGGAGAGTTTTACCGATGTCATATACTAGGAAAGGCCAAGTGAGACGTGATGTGAGGTAGTTGTCATATATCCATGCTTTTTGATATTGCTGATAGGCTGCTGGTCTACCTTATTGAGGTTGTTCATGAAATTTTCAACAACCACCTCTAATGATGGTGTACGTCCTTTGTGATCTATCTTTCTACCAAGAAATTTGAAAGGCACTGCCTCTGCAATTGTGGCAACTCCTTGGCCACTTATGGAGAGTCCCGGATCGTAAGACGTATATTTGGTATTTCTTCTACCCAGACAAAGACAATGACATTTAGATGGTTTTGTCCTCATTCCCTCCGTCCATGTACAGAACTCATCGACTTCATTCAACAATTCTTGACACTGTTTGGGATTACGTGTAAGTATTGCAAGGTCGTCCGCAAAGGCCAAGATTGACTCAGTGTACTTATTGTTGATTTTAAACCGGTAGCCCCATTTCTTTTCACGGGATATTAATTTGTCTACTAAAATATTTATAACTATATTAAATGCTATTGGTGATAAGCAGCACCCTTGGAATAGTCCTACATTGTATTCAAGTGGTTTTGTGTATTCCTTGTTTACTGCTATGACGAATTTTAAGTGGCAATAATAAGAATTAATTATGTCAATAATTTCAGCAGGAAAGTTATACCATTTTAGGGCAAATATCATAAGTTCATGCTGGACAGAACCAAACGCGTTCTCTAGGTCTATCCAGCAGACTGTAATTTGCCTCTCATGTGTTCTGGCATCTTTCAAACTTTCTGCTAGTAATGTATTGTGTTCCAGGCATCCAGAAATACCAGGCAAGAACCCTTTCTGGTGATTGGGCCTGAAATACCTATTGCTGGTCATAAATGTGGTCATTTTGTTTGCAAAATACTGAAAAGATTTTAGAAATTGTATTGGTTAGGGCTATCGGTCTGGTGTCTTTGGGATGAGTTACTTCCTGCTTTTTAGGGATGAGGACAAAATTGCTCTTCCAAATGCTACTGGGACTTGCTTTCTTGACCAGATCTTAATGAATATATTCAAGATATGTTTACGAACTGATGGACACTTTTTATACACTATGTAAGGAATGCCATCTGGGCCAGGAGCTGATTTAGTAGTTTTCTTTTTAATTTGATAGTTTACTTCCTCTTCACTAGGTGGGGTGCTTTGAAAGTTTGTCAGAGGATCATTAGGTCTTTGGATGTTTGGTTCTACGTACGAGCTCCGCGTTTAGGCACTTCGTATGTGCTTTTAAAGTGATCGTAAATTTGCGCGTTAGTCAAGATAAGCTTTCCATTTTGCTCCCTGAAAATATTTTGGAGTATTGAAAAGGGTTTTATCAAAGTCTACTTCGTGTTTAGCTCTGTTAAAATTATCACGATTTTTACTAATTTGAAGCGATATTCCTTGTATTAATTTAAGGATTGATCTTAGAGCCCTGGACAGTTGGTGACTTAGATGGTTGTCGCCCATGGTTTTAGCTACACGAAGACGTTTTATTAACTCTCTTTTCTTCCTCCGCAATTTCATTTTGAACATATTTTCCTTGCTATTTTGAGCATAACAAGTTGATGGTGGGTAATGTTCCGAGAAGTATGTATATATGGTGTCCTGGAAAGTTTCTACTTGGCTGTTTAGGTCTTGTTTTGGCCCAGGATGTTCTAATAAGATCGCCAAGTTTTCGTCATGAACTTTCCAGGTAGAGTTTTTAAACTGGGAATGCCAAGACGTGTCCTGATGACAATGGACTCCTGGTAGTTTTCACTCGATGGTTCACCTTGGGATATATGAGGGTCAACTCTATCCATAGTGTTTGTCGAAGTACTGACCGACGGCTGTCGTGCTTCAACACCATCATGTGTCTTTAAATGCTTTTGGTACCAGGCTCGTCTCTTGTAAATTTTCCCGCACACAGGGCATCTCAAGTCCGTATTCGCGCCAGGGTCGTCATTACTATCACACGGTGGACAGATCTTCCGCCCCGCCTCTCGGACTGTCCCAGGGTATTATTCTTATTTGGACTTTAGCGATTTAATTCCCGGGCTTGGCTTGCTAGGCCTTCACCCTCGGCTGTCTTTCCAACAGTCAGATGTCTTTCCATCCGTCAGATGTCTTTTCCACCAGCCATCTGTCTTTCCAGCGTCATCCCGTCTCTCCGGGCTGTCATTTTTGTTTGAGACGATCTTCTTAGCATTCCATGGATTCACCGTGCGGGTGCCGGGTCCATCGTGTGGCAGAGAGAGAAAAACTCGAGTAGTTCCCGAGACTTGTGACTCGGGCGTAGGTTTAAGGGGCCCCTTTCTGACGTACATCAACACTCACCTTCACCACTCGTTTTCTCTCCTGCCCAGCCAAATCTGATATGAGCCTACTAGTATTGAATTTACGTCGCTTATCCGTGATGATGAAGTCAATTTTATTTTTCATCCATCCGGCTTCGCCATGTCCACTTCCTCTGGGGCTGCTTCTTGTAGAACGAGTTCATTAGAAACAGCCTTTCCTTTTCGAGAATGTCGACTAGCATTTGGCCTCTGTCATACTACGCCTATGCTATGCTACGTCTCAAACCATATGGTTCTATTACCGATTCACTGCAAGTCCGTGCTCCCACTTTGGCGTTAAAATCCCCCAACACACACACACTTGCGACAAATCCACGACACACTTGCGATTTCCAAAACGTTGTTACGCAGTGTTCTGTGAACCAGAAACCCGACACCGCCTTGCGATAGCTGGTGACCTACACGGTAGTACATAAGATGGCCTGATTCCAAGCTTACGGTGTCTTCTCCCTCTTGGGTTATGTAAAGTCCGAAGACGGACAGACTTGTGAAGTCCGAAGACGGACAGACTTGTGAAGTCCGAAGACGGACAGACTTGTGAAGTCCGAAGAAAGGGTCTTCGGACTTAACATAACCCAAGAATGTGCCATCTTAGGTGAGTTAGCTCTTCTTCTAGCTGCGTAAGTCTATCGTCATCGCGAATCGTTTATCCGTTGTGTACAGCCAGGATCAGTTGGGGTTGGCGGCCTACGGTAGCCCGAGGATTCTTCGTACTCAAAATATATACATCCTCACTAACGCTCACATAACCTTTCATACACAGATACACCCATTGTTAATTGTATTTCTATGTTAAGGAAGTGCAGGAACTCCCAAGATAGGCTTCTTTTGCCTAAAACAAATTCTTGGTTGATTTTATAATATGTATACATATCTGTTAGTGAAATAAACTTATTATATATTATACATCAGGCTCAGGTGGTGTGCCAAAGTATAGGCCAGAAGTGCATGATATGCTTTGGGATGGATCGGCTAAGTATCAGCTTGAGGCTCTGGAAACGATCGAGAGGCGTGCCATAAGGCTCATAGGCAAAGACATTCTAGTGCGAAAAAGACTTCAAAGTCTTGAACATCGCTACAAAATTGCTAGCTTGTCGGTTTTTTATCGGATACACTTCGGAGAGTATGCTACTGATCTGCATGATCTTATACCACCTTGCCCTTTTTACTATCGTACTTCTCGTAACTCGAAGAAGCGGCACCATTTCATGGTGGATATTCCAAAGACACGGACAAAGAGGTTTGACTCTACGTTTGTGAGAAGAACGTCTAGGCTGTGGAATGAGTTGCCTGAGTGGGTTTTTCCCGATAGTTATAATCTTGGTGTCTTCAAATCGAGAGTGAATCGGTTTCTTCTAGGTAAACACGCTCCATCGTAGACCGCATCGTCGCTTACCATCAGGCGAGATGGCGGTCAAGTGTAAACCTATTAAAGTTAAAAAAAAAATGGCTTTATCAGTAAGATGTCCACCAAATATATTGAAAAATGTTAAATCAAATTAATATAGTCTTAACAACTCATGTGTGATATGATCACGGTAAAGCCCGCCCGTCGTATTTAGAGGCCTTTTTGCAACCCTTTGTTAGTCAAAAACATAAAACAATCACAAACATCTAAATTCAAACAAATCATAATAAATAAAACTTTACACTGCATCTGAAGTATAATGTAATTGATCTTTTTAGCCATGGAAGTAAATACTCATTTTATGTGCTTTCCTTTTTATTTTGATTTACTTTTTGTTGACATTTCACAATAATATTGGTTTGTCATTGCATATTTATGTCTATTTGTGTAGAAATAATAATTCAAAATGATTGGATTTGCAACACATAAGAAAAATATAAAAATAAAACATGACACCAACATAGTGCCTATTGATAATGCTGCTTCATATAGTGGTGATGTTAATATTTTGGAAAAATATAAAAAGAAAAAAAAAGGTGTGCGAAAGCAACCTTTAGCTGCTGCAATTGTAGGTGTAAACAATACAGATGCTCCGCTACCCCTAGTTTCAGATTGTTTTGATGCTTGGACTGATATTGATGCTTTAGAACTATTCCTTAACTCAAAACCTACCTGTTACTTAATACTTGGTAAACCCGGAGCTGGAGCCTACAATTTGGGGGAGTCGATTTCTAAAAAATATAACTGTATTCACTTATGTCCCAAAAATATACTTGATGATGAAATGGACCAAAAAAGCCCCACTGGACAATGTGTACATTTCAACATGAGGCTAAACAAAGCAATTACATTTGAAACCTTCATCAAAATGCTAAAAATAAAAGTAGAATCTTCAGTGATTCAACATAGAGGTTATGTCATATCAGGATTCCCGCTAGTAACTTGCGATCGTAGTTCACAGTATTTGATCAATACTCTGCATGGAGAAGAATCATATGCGGCTGTTGGTGACATATTGTTTGAAACAATATCGAATTTGAATAAGAAAAAAACAAAGAAAAAGCATATATCGTCCGGTGATTCTCATACTTCTTTAAGTGTTGAAGAAAACTATGTTGAAGAAGATGAAGAGGATGTAGAAGAAGAACCTGAGCCTGAGGAAGAACTTGGAGAAGAAGAAGAGGAGTTAAAAGTAGAACTACCTAAATTTTTACTTGACACCTGTTCTGATGTAATTCATCCTACAAAAGCATATTATAACACTAAGAAAGTTGTGTTATTGAAACAGTTAGATGAATTATTTCATCTGAAACTTAACCCGGATATTATAATATATCTCAGTTGTCCAGATAAAGATTTAATAGTAAAAAAAACTCACAAGTATATTAATTATAAAACTCTACAAATTGTTGTTAAACCTTTTGGTTCAGAAATAAATCCAGAAGTAAGATGGCCTCCACAATACACCACAAATATTGACACAAATCCTATTGACATTCGGACATTCAATCCAAAATATGCTGTTAGACAGCCTATGAACTTTGAAAAGAAATCTGGTGAGCAGATGTGTAATTACAATAATGACATAGAGCCCTTTCTTGAGAAGAAACTTAAAGATTTTAATCCCAAGTGTGTGATAAAAACAGATGCCCGATTGTCGCTTCATGAAATGGTAAAAGAAATATCTGAAAGGCTTCTTTTAATGGCAATAAAACCCATAATAATACCAGAGCCTTTGCGCATAGAAGAACCCCCCGAGGAAATGGACGAATTTTGGACAACTGTTAAAGAACAAAATGTCGTTCGCAGCGGTGCAGCTTCATTTAATAGACGTGCTTCACCATGGCTAGATAGATGTCCAGTAGAACTCAAGAAAAGAATTTCGCGTAAAGGAAATCCAAAGCTTGCCATCGCATTTTTAAATTATGTTTTCCTAACTGCTTCTCTAGATAACTTGATAGCCTTTTACAAAAATCCACGACCTTATTTAAAATTGAAATATCTTGAACCAACATGTAGAATAATAGTTATTGGTACAAAATTATCTGGCAAAACAATGGTATCACAATGCTTGCATTGGTTGTTTGACGCTCAAATTATAAATTACAATGACATACTCGAAACAGAAATAAAAAAGAAGTATGATGTTTATGCCAAAACAATTTTATCAGAAATTATTGCAACAATAGAAGATGAACGATTAAGAAAGTGGCAAGAAGCAGAAAGTGAGCGTTATTCCAGTTTGGACTTATGGTGTAAGACGACGATTGCATCTCTCAAGAAGTACATTCCACTTAAAGAATACCTACTTAAACAACAAGCAGTGTTAAAACAAAAACAAATAGATGAGAAAAAACGCCGACAAAAAGGAAAAAAGAAAGACGCTTTGGAAAAGAAAGAAGCTCTGGAAAATAAAGAAAAAGAAGAAAAGAAGGAAGAGCAAGAAAATAAAACAGTGGAAGAAGAACAAGCACCTGAAATTATGGAAGAAGTACTTTTAATGGACCCAGCATTTATGAAGAAGTTTAATAATAGTAGAAGTAAACTCGACTTTTTACCATTTTTAGATAATATCGATGAATGTGAAGATGCTATCAAATCACCAGAAATTGTTTCTGTTTATGCCCCCAAAGAACTCACAAAGCCAAAAGAAAAACCCACTTTACCGATGCTTGGGGACAAAGATGTAACAGATGCAATTACAGCTTACATACAAGCAAATGAATTACAAAAAGAAATTTCTCCAACTGCTGAAGAATTGATGAGCATAATAACGAGTATTATTTCCTCAATAGACATCCAACATCAACACAGAACAAACATGAACGAAATGTATGGAAAATACATAATCGATGGGTTCCCTTCAGAGATCGAATATTGGGATGCTTTAGCAGAATCAAATTTTTTTCCTGACTACACAATAGCTATTGTTGAGAGTAGAGAAATTGAACCCGAACTGTTACAGCATTATAAAGTAATCAGTAACTGTATGAAAAATCATCAAGAAAGATTTATATTATCTAATGACCCTCTCATAAAAACAAAACTTATTTTACAAGCACCAAAAAAATCAAAAGTTGCAGATATGAAAATTATTGTTCATGATTTTATACAGAGTACAAATTTTGACAAAGTAAAAATTCCTGAAAATATTGAAGAAAACCTTGAGACTGAGCCTTGGCAGTCATTTAGTGAAACAATTGAAAAATTCAAAGAAGATTGGGACACTATTAAAATCAAATTGGAAGAATATAATAAGTGTTTCATTGATATTCAACTTGAGAACAAATCAGACGTTGGCGTTATTGACGAAATAATGTTGAAATTACGAAAATGCTATTATTTATCATGTGAAGTTAGTGAAGATGAAGAATTCGAAGAACAAAACGATGATAATGAAGTCCCTAAAGATATCATGACATACAATAACTCAGTGAATTTCGGGGAAACGGGCATATATTGCCCAATTTCCTATTATGATTATGGTGTATTGTGGGAAGGAAAACCAGAATTCAGTGTGAAATTTGATGGAAAACTATATCGTCTGTGTAAAGAAGAACTTATAGAGCATTTCCAAAATGATGTAACTAAATATCAACACTACAACTATCCATTTAAAATACTGCCTCCCTTGCGTATTTGCGTCATTGGTTGTATTGGCAGTGGAAAAACCACAGTTTCAAAAGTATTAGCCAAAGAACTTGGCTTGATGCATATTGATTTTTCCGAAATCGTCAATGATTTGCTAAAACCTAGACATTTCAAAAAGGTCGGACGCCAATTTGAAAATACTTTTACGGATATTCCAATAGATGATGAAGCTGTTGTTGATTTTCAAATGGATGAAGGAAATGAGGACCTTATCTCTGACATAATGTCTAGCGAAACTGAAATAAGAAAAATGATTTATAATTATTTTGAACGTGGTTCACAAATACTTCCTCAATTAATGCAAAAATTGATATCTGTAATATGGTTTAAAGAACCCTTTGTAAATACAGGATTTATTTTAGATGGATATCCCAAAATACCTTCTGATATAGAAGATATGGTTGCATGTTTTTGTATACCAGATTTGATTATAGAACTAGAATGCAGTTCCGAAAAAACGCTTGAAAGACTCTCATCCAATATGTTAAAAACTTGGAAAACACAACTTAGTGAAGCAAAGGATAAAGCTAAAAAGAAATTACAAAAAGAAAAGAAGGATTGGATGGAATTTTTGACCAAAAATATTGTTGTGAAACTTATTTATGATGAGATTCTCGATAACATGTTTTTATCCCCAGAGCATGTGAAAGGTTTGTCAGTAGAGAGCGTATTAATTGACGCAAATCCGTCAGGAACAATTATTGATCCTAATTTATTTAATACATTTAATGAAATGATTCAAACATTCCCTGAACCTATAGATTACAGTACATGGGAAAAGTCTGAGGATGCTCTTGAGCGAATCGAGGGTAGAATTGAAGGTATTTTCGAGAGTGATGACGAAAATATACAGGCTTTAAAAGATTTGTTGTTTGATCAAAAAATTAAAGTAATCTCTCTTGATGGAAACAAATCATTATCTAAAGTTATTAGGTTGGCGTTATCAAAATTGACATATTTAAGAAACAGAAACGAATCGTTTTTTGAAGAAACTTTAATTGTTAATCCCGATATTGCTGAAGTGTTACTTTTGGAGGGGCGATGCATTTTGAGTAACAAATTTAAGAGAATGTGTCCCGTTTACATTTATGACAACCCAAATGTGCTGCAAAATGTCTACGACATCAGTAAACGTAAAGGCGAAGTATTTTCTATCATTCACCGATCTTACATGTATTTTATTTGTGGAACAGAAAATTTGAAAAAATTTCGTTCCAACCCTCTAAAATATCTGAAATGCAAAAACATTTGTGAGTTTAAACAATACCCTTTGAGAATAAGTGTTATCGGAACGCCAAAATCGGGAAAAAGCACTCTATCAGCAAAATTGGCTAAGCGTTATGGATTAATATGTCTCTCGAGGGGAATAGCACTACGCAACATGTTAGATAATAAACATTGGACTGAACTAGGTACTAAAATAATGTCGGTGCTCAGTGCTGGAAAATGCATAAGCATGGAATACATTATGAAAGCTGTACAAATGATGGTAATGGACCAGCGAACGACAACTCATGGTTTTGTGTTTGATGGATTTCCTGAAAGTGCTTCTGAAGCAATAGAATTAGCAAAAGATGGCCTTTACCCGAATATTGTTTTTGATGTATCCGCTGATATTGTTTATGTAGAAGAAAACTCACAAAAAGAAATTTACTATGACTTACTGAAGATTAAACCACCATACTCGAGACCATTGATAAAACACAAATTTAAGAAGTGGCATGAGAATGCTCACAATATTAGAGATTGGATCAAAAGTGATTATCAGAATTTGTACAAAATTGATGGAAACAATTCCAAGTGGAAGTGCTTAGAACAAGCTTTCAATGTTCTTACTGATTTCATAACAAAGGTGCACACTTACCTGACCAAAGTTAAAACGGATGTTGTTCCTGTCGATTTCATGTGTATATCGAATGAGGAGTTCGAAAAGAGAATGTCGTCTTTCAAACACATGTGTCCTTTGTGTTATCGTGTCAATAAGCTTAACCATAATGGTAATCCAGTTGTCAAGAAAGGAATAGTACAATACAGAGACAAGTTCTACTGGATTTGTCCAGAACATACACACACAGTGTTGAAGAATCCTTCACATCTGAGTTCTGAATATGTAGAAAATTTGCCAGAACTACCGCTAATCATAAAGAGAGTTAACATGTCACTCGTTTACGAAAAGGGCATTTGTATGGTTACATACGCGGAACATTTACCATCTCAAACACTAGTATGTGGAACGAGCCAATACGCTGCTAGTTACAAAGAAAACAGGTACTTGTTTTGCAGCCAAACATGCTTAGATAAATTTTTGGCGAAACCGCATTTGTATTATGATATTAAAGTGTTTAGGAACACGATGATATCAATACCGCTGACACTAAAAGGATTACCTAATATTGGATACCTCGAACAAACTGTGGGGATATTGATTACGGAGGCTTGCGTTTCGGCAACAGTCCACAGACCTAAATATCCTGGCCTCAGCTATCAGTTGTCAGCGCTCCTGCATATAGCTTTATATCTGAAAACGCACAATCCCACAATGCCCGAGGACAACTTGGAAATGTATAAAAAAGCGTCGGCGTTTTTCGATTCAAGATGCAGACTCGTTACTCACGTGGGTTTGTACCTTCGGTCTATGGACAATCCATTTGCTTTGTATCCCAAATGCTGCGGCCATATTGAAAGTCAACTTGTATCTCTGACGACTTCTACCAGCTCTGAGAACTTTACTAGAGAGTCCTTCACTACTGAAACTTAACTATGAATGTTAAAGAATACATTAGTTTTATTATTTTTATGGAATAAAAATATTTAAAAACATCGTTTTATGAATTCTCGGTTTATAAATAACCATATAAAATGAAGGTAATACATCGGTTATAAGTTTTGCTTCCAATAAAATCATTTAGCAAAGAGATCTAACAGTGTATTGTATTGTTTCAGCAAGTAGGGTACCAGTGCCGGACGAAAGATTTGACTACCTCGTGGAATACCACAAGCCCGCCAGGTAACCACAATTTATTTAATCACTTCAATCAATATTGAAATTAATTAAGCATCTCGTTTTGAATTATTGAAAGAAATTCTTTGCTTGAAAAATATTGTACATACAAAGAAGGTGTCTTCCTTCCTTCTTACTTTATTGAAAATGGATAAGTGCTGATCTGGTGTCGGGTGGTTATAATAAACATACCTAGTCATTCAAAAGTTAGCAAAATCAATTCTCAAAATTTTCTCCTAAAGCCAAAAGGTTTCTTCTAAGTGTGATCCACCATAGACCGCATCATCGCTTAGGATGGCAGTCAAGTGGTAACCAACAACCATAAGAGAAAACATAGCTGAAGTAATCAATGACAGTAGTTTATTTATTCTGATTCGTATAAAATTGAATTTATATCTCGTAATGATGTTCTATTTTATTTGCAGTAAAGTACCCGCCTTCTTGAACGTAGTAGACATAGCTGGTTTGGTCCGGGGCGCGGCTGAAGGCCAGGGTCTTGGCAATGCTTTTCTTTCGCACATTAAGGCTTGTGACGCTATCTTCAATCTTTGCCGTAAGTCGACAATGATGTATACAAATCGATGTTCTTGCATAACATTAGTATATGGATAACACAATGTACGTTGCAGGGGCATTCGACGACGAGGACGTGATCCACGTGGACGGCGACGTGAACCCCGTGAGGGACCTGGAGACGATCGGCGAGGAGCTGCGGCTGAAGGACGAGGAGCAACTCATGGCCAACTTCGAGAAGCTGGACCGCGTCGTCAGCCGCGGCGGGGACAAGAAACTGAAGCCTGAATATGTGAGTTATAGAGCTAGGCTCGCGCTGTTCTATTTACATTTATACCTTATTTTCAGATAATTAAAAAAAAACGTATACGTTGCGGCTGAACTAGAAGTTAGCCCTGAAGCCGGGTGGAATTCATAAAGAATTATCCCTACAAAAAATAAAGACTAGAAGTCACGGCTGGGCTAATCGGGAGAGCGGCGAATGCCGATCCGGAGACCCCGGGTTCAAAACCACGCCCACTACTGTCTTGTCGAATGCCGCAAACTTAAAAAAAAACGACGAGGGAAAACATCGTGATGAAACCGACATGTGCCTAGGCTCTTCGAAGTCATGTTTGTGTCATCCACCAATCCGCAGGGGCCCAGCGTGGTGGATTATGAGCTTGACTTGCGAGAGAAGGTCCCGAGTCCCAGCTGTGGGAACATTTGGTGGGCTGTTTATGCTATGCTACAAACTACTTTCGTATGAAGCAACCGCAATCGAGTCACACGGAGGTGCCAGGTTGGTTGCGGTCAAGGAGTGGTCCATGCGGTGTTTTACCGGATAGTGTTCAACAAACACAACTTTTGCGAACATTTATTCAAGCTCGCAGTGTCCCGTGGTCCCGTTCCTGTTATTTCCCGGGGAAATCGTGCTAAAATTATTAATGCTTAATTTTGCATATTTGTTGCCCAATCACGTAGGAATGACTGAACGGTAATAAACATAGTCTGAAAAACCACATCGGCTACTTTTACTCGCGTGAAATTTACGAGAATGGGAACTAAGCTGGTAAAACCACGGGGCTCTGCTAGTATATTATAAGTGCTCCTATTTTCAGTTCTCAATCAGTAATATGATGTTTAACCTACAAATTTTGTTTTACAGGACGCACTTACAAGGATCAAAAGTGTCTTAGTTGATGAGAAAAAACACATACGTTTTGGCGACTGGAGCGCTGCTGATGTAGGTATTTCAGAATCTACATTTTCAGTCAACAATGACAATTAGTATGTAGTTATTTGTTTTTGATCCGAGATTTCACACTTTAGACCCTTAGCAGTTGAACTCAGATGATCTAAACTGAACTTTGGACTACCGCAGATGACCTAGGATGACACCCTATTTACCCAAACTTACTTAGATATATTTACAGACATACGTGGAAAAAACTGCGTGTATTCTTAGTAAGCTACTACTGCGAAATCATTAATTTTTTACTTAGCCAGTAAAATACTACTCGGTAATAATAATACTGGAAAAACACAAAATACTTCGAAATCACGCATTACATTTTTCACGGGCATTATTTTGCTAGGACATTAGTGAAGGGCATTTCTAAGCACCACATCACAACACTGACTCAATCCTGGCGCTAAGTGTCCTGATCGCGGCTTACGTAACGATTGCCCATTTGTTCTCAAATTTCGACCAGAGCTAGAGACATATAAAGTCTAAAAAGCCTGCATATAATTTTGTTGTAAAATCGAATTATTTTCAGATTGAAGTTCTCAATAAGTACCTGTTCCTGACGTCGAAACCTGCCCTGTATCTTGTCAATTTATCGGAAAAGGACTACACCAGGAAAAAGAACAAATGGTATGTACTAAGTTTCTTTTTGAAGTGAAAACTTCTTTTGGCGCACCATACATTTTCATATTTCGAGGGCTGTGAATTGAGCTCAAGCGTCACAAGTCAAGCGTCAAGCTTGTAAATGAAAGAAAATCGGGTTAACTATGGCCATAGTTAGGTTTCATTTTGCGTTTGTCAACTGAATTTAAGTCAATTAAAACCATAAAAATCCTTTATTGTTCGTATGTACGTAGTCACTTAGAATATGCTTCGCAAGTATGGAACCCGAGATATGATGTCTATCGATCGCGCATTGAGCGTATTCAGAAGCGGTTTTTACGACATCTGCAATTTAAAATCAAAGATTATTTGCCAGACTATAGAAACCGTTGTCGTAAATTCCACATTCTTCCTTTGTATATAAGACGTGACATAGCAGATGTGGGCTACTTGCTGAAGATAGCTAACGGTGCAGTGGACTGCCCTGAGCTGCTGGAGCGAGTAGGTCTCAGAGTGACAGCTGATCCTAGGAGGAGGCCGTGCTCACTTTTTATACCCTTAGCTAACACTAACTACAGGCAAAATAGTTACCTGCTGAGAGCGAGCCGGAGTTTCAACAGTCTGCTTGCAAAACATGATTTTGACGTATTTAATACTTCTGTTAAACAATGCAAGAGACTTCTAACACAGGAGTACTTTGTTTAGATACAATGTGTTATATGGTTTTGTTTAAACCTTTTTTTTTGCTATTTTTATGTTTGTTTTTATGTTAAAAGTCTACTAGATTTATTTAATCTTTACTTTTATTTACAAGTGGAATTTTATAATTGGCCTTTTGGACCTATTATGTTATAATTTTTTGTACCTAGCTGTAAGATTCCCTAACTTAGTAAAATAAAAAAAAATTAAAAAAATAAATAATTATATGATAGATCTAGTTTAGATGGCCATGCTTAGAAGACTTATTTAGACGACAATGCTTTGAAGATTTATTCCGGTCTAGCCCTCCGGTTTCACCCGCGTAGTTTCCAAAGTGAGCTATCAAATTTTGAGTTATAAGTTTTCACTTCTATGAGCAGTCCCGATGACTGCCATTTATTTAATTAAGAATAAGTCATTGTAATATGGCATAATCATACTCTAGCAAATCTATGAAAAACCAGCAGTTTTTCCACCTCTTCTTGGACCGACTTGGTGGTCGTTTACCCTTTGGGACATAGTCAGTGATGGTTTTTGCCCATAGTTTTGACATACGACATGTTCTACCCAGTACCTGGGTGACCAAAAAAAAACTTGAAAAAAGAAAGGCGGCCGGTTGGAATCGAACCCGGACCTACCATATTATGACCGCCCGTCTTCCCGACTGAGCTAATATAATGACGCGCGACGTCGCGGAATTTACCGTCGCATTCTAATCATTATGTAACAGTTTCTCATTGTCTAAAAACGCGCATAAAACAGCATATTCTAAAAATAAAACCTGGCTAGATCGATTTAGTTCCCGAAACCTCCTGTAAAACCTAATTTCATGAAAATCGTTCGAGCCGTTTCTGAGATTCAGATTCTGTATATGTATATATACCTAAAAGAATTGCTCGTTTAAAGGTATAAGATTTAATCATCAATTTCCCGTTTGATCTTAGGTATCAAACAAAAAATATACTTATACAAATTAGTCAACTCATTATTAAGCTATTCTAAATGGGATGTACTATTGCAGGTTGCCAAAGCTGAAGGAATGGATCGATAAGAACGACCCGGGCGCGCCACTCATCCCTTTCTCGGGCGTTCTGGAGGCCAAGCTCATGGAGATGGATGCTGAGGAACGGAAGGCGTACCTCAAGGAACATAATATTACAAGGTTTGATTAACATGAACTTAAAACATTTGTTTAGACGCGGAACTCCTTTTTTTATACGAAAATCTTTTCTTATGGGTTCGCGTCATTGACATGCTAATGTTCGTATCCCATCACCACCACCATACTTTATAGTGCTACCAGGGTGTTTTGGCTCATGGCCAAAATGGGAACAAACGCCGCCGTCAAACCACAAAGGATTGCCAATATCCCATTTCTCGACACCCACGCCCCTTTGACAACGTCATCCAAATAAACCTTGTACAACAATACCACTTGTTCTGAAGTATGGCCTACCAAACATAAAAAAAAATCAACGAGATCGATTCAGAAAATTGCCGGAGCTATCGCGTAACATAATATATTACAAAAAAAAACAGAGCTGAATTCAGACCCTCCTGTTTTTCTGAAGATTGTTAATATATAAATTCAGTATATAATTTTGTAAAAAATATCTAATTCTGTTAACAGTGCACTAGAGAAGATCATCGTACAAGGATACAAAGCGCTCAATTTGGAATACTTCTTCACCGCTGGCGCCGACGAAGTCAAAGCATGGACGGTTCAGGTATGAAACTTCAACTTTCTTAAGTCTCTTTCTTAAGAGCTCTAGAACATCGCCGTAAAATTACTAGCTTATCGGGTTTCTATCGGATACACTTCGGAAAGAGTGCAACTGATCTCCATGATGTAATACTAGCTTGCCCATTCTCCTATTGGACTGCTCGTTGTGTGAAAAGGCGACATCGTTTCATGGTTGACTTGCCTAAGACTCGAGCGACTTTTCTGATAAGAACGTCTAAGCTGTAGAATGCGATGTCTGAGTGGGGTTTTCCCGGACTATTCCATAGAACAATCTAACCGTATTCCAAATTTCAACCACATCCGTTCGTACGTTCCGACGTGGTTGAGCAACGAACATCAAAACTTTCTCAGTTATAATATTAGTAGGGTGCGAAAGTCCCGTCGGAACGGCTCAACGGATTCGATTGAAATTTAAAACACAGATTATAGTTTGTGATTGCACATAGACTATTTCTGTCGCAGAAAAGTTACGAGTATGGAAACTACACGGGCAAAACCGCGGGGCCCTACTAGTTAGAATATGTTTTTATTTTTTAGAATAGGAACATCTCTTTTCCGGTTTAGTATAGTTTTTTTTGCTATAATTATTGGTGTACACTTGACCGCGATCTTGGCATCAGATAAAAACCCACTCAGGCAACGCATTACAACCTATACTTAGTTGTTGCTTAATCCCCTTTTCAGAAAGGTACTAAAGCGCCTCAGGCAGCGGGTCGGATCCACACTGACTTCGAGAAAGGATTCATCATGGCTGAGGTCATGCACTACAAGGACTTCAAGGAGGAAGGCTCGGAGGCGGCTTGCAAGAGCGCCGGGAAATACAGGCAACAAGGTAGGTAATTTACGTATATTGAAAACATTTCTTTTCAACTTTTATAGGTTTATAAATAAATAAATAAATATTGGTGGACAATTCACACACAACACCATCTGACCCCAAACTAAGCAAAGCTTGTGTGATGGCAGCCAGATAGCTGATATAATACTTATATAGTTTTAAATACATACTTATTATACATAGAAACACCCAGACACAGTGCAAACATTTGAATTCATCACACAAATATTTGCACTGGGTGGGGATCGAACCCACGACCCTCGGCTTCGCAGGCAGAGCTACTACCAACTAGCCACTAGGGCAGTCAGTTTATACTTGCCATCGTGCCTGATGTTAAGCGACGATGCAGTCTACGATAGAGCGTGCTTACCTAGAGGAAACAGATTCACTCTCGATTAGAAGACAGGACTTTTTATAGCGTAGAGTGACGAGACGAGCGCATGTACTTGAACATGTCCGCTGCTGAACATAGGCCTCCCCTAGATTTCCACAACGAACGATACCCCGCAACCTACAACCAGCGGTTTCCAGCGACCTTTGTTAGATCATCTGTACATCTAGTGGGATGGCCTCCCACTAGATGTACGTTCTTATTCCATCATATTTATTTATTTAACAGGCAGAGACTTTATAAATAAAACTAAATAACCTCTTTAATAGGGACTACAAATACATAACATATCTAACTACTAACACTAAACACCTCTGTGTTATCCATAGACCGATAAAGGACTAAAAGGTTATCAAGATGATCAAGCTCACTACTATTTTGAAGTGTGCCATTACCAAGCTGAATGGCAATGTTTGTACGTTGCGACAAACGCCAACATTTTAGTCACGCCGTCATGGTCATCCTCTTTGGTCATATTAAACAAGTTTGATTGTTATTGTACTTTGTTATATGGGTAGGAGATGTGCCTGATGGTAAGCAACATACCTTCCACATAACAGCACAGTGACACGCAGCTATTCGAACATGAAGAGTCCAAATCATTACCTAACAACGCACTGCGCTCTTCAGCATGAGATATAAGATGTGTTATCCATATACTGTAATTTCACTGGAAAGATAGGTAATATTTTGGCAAATATTCTACTAGACTATAGGAACGTGAACAAAATTTATGGGTCATATGAACCACCAGGAGACCTGTGTAGGATGATAAAAGGTATAAAATAATAAGATTTAGTACTATGCCGGCATTTGTAAGCTGTCCAACTGAGTGAAGTTGAAGAAGAAGAAGGGTTGCAACCCATCATCCTACATAGGTCTCCTGGTAATTCTTATGACCCATAAATTTTGTTCACAGGCCTGTAGTTTATACCAAACGAATAATGAAACTTAAATAATGTTTCTTTTTCTCAGGCCGGAACTACGTAGTCGAGGACGGTGACATAATCTTCTTCAAATTCAACGCGGGCGCTGGTCTCAAGGACGCTAAGAAGAAATGACGTGACAAGGTTCTCTTACTCTTGGTGCATTTGTTGTACCTGAACCTCACTCTGTATTCTCTACTCCACGTGGCTTAAGTAAGGACTTTTATACATAATAATTTATATCAAAGTGTCTAGTAAACTTAAATGGAATAAAGCTGTTGATGTTTATATGATGTAGTTTATTTAAATGTAATATCTAGGACACTCTGTTAAATGGTGTGATGTTTTTGGGACTGGTTTTAATCTCATGTTTTGTTGTTGAGTTTTGAAAGTTTATGTGGTGTGATTACGATCCATAATTAAATACCATGTTTTATTATTCTGTATTTTGTAAAACTACAGCAGTGTTTATTTTTAAATATAGAAACACTTAATTGTTCACACAAAATGAAATGATTTAATTGCAATAAATATTGTCCATGAACAATTTCCATAAATTCTTGTCTAGGTGATTAGTCACAAAAATGTTGCATCCGTTTACAGAAAAGCCTTCGCATAATTATTGTATATTTATATCACTTCAACTAATTCTTCAATGCGTGTAACGGTTTTTGTATCATTTTGTTCGTAGTCGCTCGCCTCAGTGAACATTTTGTCTATAACGATGCGGAGTTGCTTTAGAAACTTCTTGAGGTTGACCTGTGATAATATAGCTTGCTCGGACACTGTGGCTAACTTTTCTTTGTCTTTCTCGGAGTTTTTAAACACGCTGTTCATAATGTAAGTCAACGCTTGTGCGACGGCTTCTTCCCATTCCTGGCGAATAAATGGCATTTTAAACATTTTTTGGTGTAATTTTACTTAATTTTATTTTGTTTCCTAATTTAGTCAGAATTATTAAGTATTTTGGTATAAATAACAAATCATATAATAAGGTGAGTTTACTATGTATAATTGACGTAAAATGTGAATCGTCATCTTGTATTTTGCATTTTATACAACTCAATATAAAAATCTTTTTAAGGCCACAAAGCACAGGATAGAAATTACAATAAACGTTAAAATAAAATAAAGTATTTTAATCGGCAGCTATCTAAACCAGGCACAATTGTGCTTAGGTTAGGTAAGTATAGTATGTGTCAAAAATGAGCAGCAGAATAATTCCAAAATGTTTAAACGGAAACTAATTGCCCATTCTATACATCTATACATTTTGGCATTTAATATTTACCTGATATTGCTCATATAGTGTAGTCAAAGTCATCATCTCTTCAATAAGTCTAATTTTAAATTCATCTTTTGTAATATGTTTGAGTAAATAAATTATGAAGTGGCCATTTGCGATAAGAGTGCTGCTGGCTCTGTAAACATATAAACTCATGCTTCAAATCTGTGTGAAGTTAAATATGTTCTGTAGCATGAAGTCGTCAATGACGAATTCGGCTCGAAGGACCAACTGACAAAATTTATTTTCAGTCTGTACACAAAAGAGTTTCAGGGCAATCTTTCGATGGCATCCGTTAAACCGAATTTGGCCAGCGTGGTTGCTAAGGCTAAAAACTCATGGAGCTATTTTCACCCGCGCCCGCCGCGGTTGCGGAACGAGGGTTTTATTTCAAAACTCATGAGACCGCTTATTTTTGTGGTTCCCTAGCCGCCGCTGTCTAAACAACGCCAACCAACAGCAGAGCGCGCGGGCGCCACCCGCATTGTCTGCGGGCGTAAAAACGCGTCGTGAATTGTGCTTTAAATATTTTTTTACATTCTCCATTCTGCATTTTACATCTGCATTCTACAGAAGTTACGGGCCCGCAACCACTACGGACGCGGCTGAAAATCGCTCCATGAGTTCTTAGCCTTAGCCATTTACTCCCTCTTTATGAGAGAAGACGACTCCGAGCGCCAATAATGGAGATATTAATTGTAGTGATTATTGCTTACCTGCTAACGCTTTCTCTTCCTGTAATAATTTCTTGCGCACAAAGAGTGATGCGCTTGTGTGTGTCTGTCATAAAATATTCTAATGGATCACAGTCACCTGGCGGCAAGGATCCGTATTGAACTAATAACTTCTTTTGGACCACTATGAACTGCTTGTGGAGAACTTCTAACTCGTCCTGTAATACGAATTGTAATATAAATTGTATACGAAAGATTTGGATCTGAGAAATTACGCAAAATTTGAGCTAATCTATATAAAATATGTATATTGGAGCTACAAACTTTCACATTTATAGTACTAGTTAAAAAAAACTTTATAGGTACCTACCTCGTATGATTTTAGCTTTATACGCTCCTTAGCATGAGTTTCAATACTTTTTAGAAATTTCACAATGATCAGTTTCACAAATTCTTTATCGTATTTCAATTTGAAAGTAAAATCTTTGATACTCATTCTTTTGTAATGATCTAGTAACCGTACAACGAAATGGTCTAATGTAGAGGTTAAATCAGGTATTTCATTGGCTTCTAGATAGTACTGATTGGAAGAAGATTTTATAGTGACAGTCTTCTTTGAAGATCTGTAGCCGAATGTAATTGTGTCACCATCCCCTCCGTATTTTCTTAAGTCTTCCTCAGTGAAATCTAAAAATTAAAAAACCCTTGGTAAAGTCTACCAAACAATAATAGGTACCATAATAAGTGCTAAACAAGAAATAGTAATTGACAAATGACATAATCAGAAAGTACTTAATTAAAGTATAGAAAATAAACTACTTACCTGTAAAAATCTTGTCAAATTCAATACACGAATGATTGCCTTCTATTGTTATCTTCAGCTTATTATCAGTCACAGGATCGACTGGTGAGCAATAGAGACTAAAAGGCAACAGAAACTTCCTGGATAAAATAATTATCTTCCCACTACTATCTGTTACTGTGAAAAGAATCTTAACCCGCGTCTCAGAAATATCATATTCGTTTGACAAGAAGACTTGCGTTTCGATGATTTCTGTGCCATTTACGCTGTCCAGACATATAGTGGATTCGGAACATTGGAATGGCGGACAACATACGTATGTTATTTGCATGCTCTGTAATTGTTTTGGATCGTCGCATGTTATTATGATGATGACTGGACACATGAGCAAGTGCAATGATACGTCGCTAAATCCGCCTTCTTGGAATAAGTTCTGTATGGGCTTTCCAACGTCTGCTTTTATCCTAAGTATTTGATCTATCGATGAGTTGCTGCCTGTATCTAAAATGGAATCAGTTGTTTTATTAGTTGTCATATTATATTCAACAAAGATCTCAATACACAGATGCTCAAGGCGCACGGAATCATGTCATTGTTGGGAAGAGTGAGCTCACTCATTCCGTTCCAGTCGGTTGTAGGAAGCGGCGAACGCCGGACGTTTTTACTTATCACTATTCGTTGTCAACAACCAAAATAAGTAGAACCACAGCATATCGCGCCGCTAGCGATTCTAGGGGTCAAGTAGATTGGTTATGTGTAAACTAATTACGACACACATAGAGACGCAGTTTATTACCAATTTCAAGTTACTCAGGGCACATCCATTGCTTTATAGTTTATAATAATATCGATGATATTCAATGAATATCTTAGGTCTCGGATTATTTAATTTATATTTGTCGTTATTTTTTCAAACTACCGCCAATACATTGTGGTTCTTCCTAAAACGGTTTGGGTTCAATTTCCTCATAAACTATATGTAGGGTACAGTCTTAGAGTGGGATAAGTTACTCTTAGCATCATCATTGTTACATGTGATAAACAATTTCAAACTTTTGAAAAATAGAATTAAGAGTTATCATCTAGGTCACCATGCCTTATCTTCGACAATGTGGTCGTTTTCCCCCTACTTCTAAAAGCAAAATATGGTATACTAGCAGCGCCCCGCGGTTTTAAGCGCGTAATTCCCGTTCCCTTTATTTTACCGAAGTTAAAAGTAGCCAATATGCAATTACAGCATGATACTCTAACCGTGTTCCAAATTTCAACCATTCCGACAATATTTATACCTACTCGTAATAATTTAGGATAAATTGAATAGAATCTACAGTCAAATAAAGTCAAATTATACTTACGAGTAGGTACATTAAAACGGAGTGTTAGGTTCTTACTTGCCCTATGAGAAATAAATTCTTTTAAAATTACCTTCTTTGTTCTCCAAGATCTTCTGCAATGCTTCTTCAACCTTTTCCAACTCGGCTTGTACGTGTTCCGGTTCGTCTATCTCGTTCACCATATGCGTCACATTGCCGTTCAGATCCGGTTCCGTACCCAAGTACCCCACGTTGACCACGCCCCCAGCTGACAGCGTCACCAAGCCACCAGGCAGTGATTTCAGGAAACACCGAGAGATGGATATGGCAGGGGTGAGTAAGGCGCACGACCATAACATAGTTGTTCCTTCGTAGACGAAGAGTTTAGATTCGTCTGATGCCACCATTACGAGAAGTCTGGCAGCTGGTTCTGATAAGAAAAAAACATTTAGCAGAAGTGATTTAGATAAATTGTTGAATTTATGTACCTAAGCAGTAAAATTTACATAATATGGCGAATGATAGAGATGGAGAAACGGACACGTAGGTAGTAGGTACATAGTGGGATAAGGGTAGGTGAATGATTGGTTTCACGTGGTATTTCATCACTACTAGAAGAATGTGTAATTTTCGTGTGGCCAAAATGTATAATATGCTAGTGTCAACCATAGACTTTGACCGCGTAGTATACCTACCTATTTATAAAAGGATATATAGAAGGAGGAATACATTTTGTCTGAATAAATATTCCCTGATGATGGATATCATCTTGGTATCTTCAAATCCAGAGTGAATCTGTTTGTTATAAGAAAACGCGTTTTATCGTAGACTGCATCATCGCTTAACATACATAACCGAGATGGTGGTGAAGTGCAATCTGTTAAAAAAGTCCTAAAAACTCATTAAAATAAATGCTTTTGGATGAAAAGTAATCAATATTCTTTATTCGTATCGGAGTAATAATAATCTGAGTTATTAGTTTCAGTCTGATCCTTTCAGTTCTTATACTACTAACATTTAAACTTTCATGATTATAATATTAGGTAGGTAGTAATAAAAACGACCTATGAAATTCATAGGATTAGGATAGGATCCAAAGATCAGACGTGATGATATAATCATAGGCTATGATCTGATCTGATCTGATCTGATCTTTGGTAGGCACGGACAGTAGTGATACCTATGTATGTAGATACTATAATAGGTATGCTAACGGCAAGAATAAAAATAAAACTATTGCATAGTAGTCGTTACCATAATACCATCCGATGAGATACGCGTTAAAACAAATTGGCATGAACTCAAACTTGATCGTAGTCTTCATAAGTCCGTTATCTTGGAAACAATACAGATGCCTTTCTCCAAGAGCTAGGATACTTGAAAAGTTGCTGCTCGTCTGAAAATGTTTACAGATACATAGTAAAACTGTTCTAGTAAAAGTTGCAAAAACGCAAATACAACCAGTGTAATTTGACCTACGATTGCACAGAATGATAGCGAGTCAAGTTAAATCGACTTGGAGTCCAGTTAAATCAGTAAACACGTGTTCTGAATGTAATCCGAACGACTCAAATTCGGAATAACAGACCTTATTTATGTCATTCTAAAAGGTCGTAACCGTTTAGAATGACAAAGATCAAGAGATTTGATTCCGCGTCGAGATCAATCCGACTGGGTTCAGAATTGCAACGCTGATCAACATTATTGTTCATCGGGATGTGTGTTCGAATCCAGAACCAAACCATTACTTTTAAGTTTTAAGTATGGGCGCATAGAAGTAGACTACATTTCTTGCGCTCATTGTAACTAGGTATACCTGTCGGAAAATATTGGAATAAACCTGCAGATGTATAGGAAAGTACATACTTGAATAACTTGGATTTGTGTTATTTCCTCGCCTGCGTTGAAAATCCACTGTGGAATATTCTTTTTATTCTGTCGCACCGTTAATTCGCTGAACTCTCTGAGCTGTTGGTAACTAAAAGAAATAGAATTACCTATGTAATTAGAAAATTGCAATGTGAATTTTAACATCGTATTAGAGCGATAAATACGGATAGTCTCGTGAACTCATTCATTCGCGCTTTTAAAGGACGGATTAGATACAAGTCACACTAAAATCAATATCCTTGAAATTTTAAATCAAATAATTCAAAAAACACATTGTCTTTTGGATAAGCAAAACATTAACTTCAATTTTCACCTCTAAGTCGCTAAAAATTAGACGAGATGGCGGTCAAGTGCACACCCCTAATAGTATAAAAATAAAGATCCAATTGCGAAACTTTAAATATTTCAACGTTTTAATTCAAAGTCGGAACTTCGAGTCCAAGCAGGCCGCTGCTGAAGCAACCTAGTCAAGTGAGGGTATTTGAACACTGAGACAGCAAAATTTACTCGTGTGTCCGCGGTCTCCGGCCTCCTCTGCGTCAAACATTTACCTGTTCACACCTTACAAAGTCCCTGTGGTGAACCGTTAAATACGAGTAGGTAGGTACCTACTGGGAGGATACAGATTGATAACATACATTATAATGGGCTGTATTTTATGATAAGTTCGTAATTTACTATAGCTCACCTGTAGATTTCCAAGACCCAAGTTGACTTGCAAATGATGAAAGAATCGCAGTTTGCAATGTAGCAAACCGGCGCTGGTATAATAATGTCGTTGAAAATGCACATAAATATGAATGTATCTTGGTCGAAGAAACTGAGGCTACCGTCAAGGCCTTGTATACAAATGAAGTCTCTTGTTTTTATACTCCCAAAGGGACCGCAAGTTACACTATCTGCTCGTCTCGTGAAAGAATGCTTTATCACAGGTACTAATTCATTTTGATCTCCTGAAACATCATTCAAAGTAGTTGTTGAAATATCTGTCGAACATGTGTAAAAATTACTAGACCTTTACTAAAGATTTCGTAGACCCAATATGTGTGTGACCTTACAAATTTTTTTTGGGTGTGCACTCAAACTGCACTGGTATTGTGCCCTAATGCAAAGTAGGTACATTTACTGGTCACAAAACCCTCCGCACAGGCGCCCTCAGGCGGCGCGAGGGACTGTGAAATTGCCTGCACATGTTTGAGGCGCCCAGTGAGTCCAATGACTTATTTTAAAACACGTTAGTATACTTTTGCTTATATTTATATGAACAACTAGCTGACCCGGCAAACGTTGTTTTGCCATATAAATAATTTCCTAATAAAATAAGGGTTGATCGTAGAAGGGTGAAAATTGAGGATTGTATGTATTTTTGTATGTTGTATCATAAAAAATAGAAATTAAAACTTTTGTCTAAAATGTAAAAAAAAAATTTGGGGTGGACTACCCCTAACATTTAGGGGGATGAAAAATAAATGTTGGCCGATTCTCATAGATACCGGATAAACACAAAAAATTTCATCAAAATCGGTCAAGCCGTTTCGGAGGAGTATGGCAACGAAAACGAAAATTTTATATATTAGAAGATATACGACAATGAGTAAGTATACATATATAACTTATTTTCTTTTGTTTAATCAGTTTAGCATGACCATATAATGGCGTCCAACGTGGGGCCCGAACCCACGGCCCTAAGGTTTAGAGTATCATGCTCTACCGATAGAACTAGATGGAGCGAGGTTATTTAAAGGACCTGGGAGTACTATGCTGACAATATTTATACTCAGTCAGTCAATAGAGTCAATGGATGGATATTAGCCTTCCTTCCACTCGACACCACCAAAACGACACCATCGGTGGTGTCGTATGGAATCACTAGTCCATACGACACCACCCTAGTGATGTTCTGTTCCGCCATTAGTTTTTATGTATTTTATGTCGACAGTATTAGTATCCATGTCTAATGTGAAAAATTAAAATATTCGGACGGAAAGACAATAATATGCAAATTGCAATGAACAATGTCAAGATGACCATTTGAGTGACAGATAAATATAAACTTTATCAAATGACATACCTCATTAATGAAACTGCTTGAACTTAATTGGAGATTTCATATCAACAACTTTGTATTTAGGTAACCTCACTATTAGTCGGTGGTGTCGTATGGACTAGTGATTCCATACGAAACCACTGATGGTGTCGTTTTGGTGGTGTCGAGTGGAAGGAAGGCATATTAGGATATTCGGGGAACTCAATAAACGTACCAGCATCTGTGTGACCCGCATTTCGGTTTAGTTGATAAATTGCATAGCTTCTAGGATGCAGCACCAAGATTTGCCTGTCTTCACATCTCCTGGACAACGAAATACCTTTAGTTTTGTAAAAAATATACTGCATATGACGGTAGGTCGCATCTACTTACAGAGTATATTTTCCCGTTTCGACTTGCAGTATTATCTCTCCTAGGTCTGATTCAAGAAGTGTGTGGGACACATCTTGGTTGGCGATTGGTTTGTATACCTTAAGCAATGAACCTTCTCCTACCAAGATACAGTCGCTGTCACTGTGTGAAATAAACTTATCGACTTTGAGACAGTGTGCATTTTGGTAGCCAACATTGGGCTCTTCATTTTGGATGGTACTATTTGACCACCAGGATTTTACTTTGAATAACGACATGGTATCCTAATCTGAAGTTGTATTATTAACTATAAACTGTATTTAATTATGGTAGCCCTGGCAACGTATACTACGTTGCCAGGGCTATAATAAATATCTACACAAATATAATACCTATATTTATATCTACACAATAAAGTTATTGTATCATTCATTATGTTTCTTTGTCAACGTAGACTTCAAAAGTGAAAATATTAAATAGTCGTACTGATGTGTTTTAGAAGAATCTTATTATTGTTTTCGAAACTCAAATCCATATTTAACGAGTTATCTTAAAATATTAGGTAGTGTATCTCCAAAGAAATTGGAAAAGAATGTATCTCTCTACTTAGTCTGTGTATTAATTAAGTGAAATAGACCAAAGAGAATGTAAATTATGAAATAGACAAGAAGATGAGTGTCAAGTAAAGAAAATAAGTTACCTACGAAAATATTGAACGCAACCTGGATGTTGCACGTTCCGATTTAGACTGTATCCCAAG
Organism: Ectropis grisescens; assembly: GCA_017562165.1. Classification (NCBI taxonomy): domain Eukaryota; kingdom Metazoa; phylum Arthropoda; class Insecta; order Lepidoptera; family Geometridae; genus Ectropis; species Ectropis grisescens. The sequence goes on along the minus strand of CM029776.1, from coordinate 11,072,613 downwards.
CACAGACAGATTTTTCTTGGGCTGTGAAGATAGTCTAAGCGCCGCAGCAAATATAGTACTAGGTTTGTAATGCAACGTTCGGGACCTGGTTTTTCTTTTAGAATATTTTCAAGGGTGCCCCCTGAATGTAAATCCAAGTAGGCGCGGCTGGGGGGCTTCACTTCAGCCGCCATTCTTAGAAAACACGTTTTATTGAATATCTCGCGAACCGCGCATCGTACGACAAAACTTTTAGAGATCATTATTGTAGATAATATTTTTACTTGAAACTTTTTTGTATAACGCATAGGCTCCTCTCTACTTAGTCTGTGAAAGGCTCAGATTTGCATAGGTTTTTAATTGATCAAAAAAAATTGCGAGACCATGTCCAACTTTTCATTACCTATACGTCCATGGATGGACCAAAATCAATTCAAATTATAATGATAACTGTAAATGGGTATATAGGTAAACCAATCAACCCATAATTATCAAGCGGCTATTAGAACGACTTGCGGATATTTTAAAAGATTAGGGAGAAAAACAGTGGCATAACAGTGCGCCTGTCGCGGCCCGGGAGGACAGATTTGGGTAAAATTTTCTTGGACTTTTAACTTTATTTTTACGATGTTAAAATATGTACCTAGTATGATTCGGATCACAAATGACAGCAGTGTCAAAGTCATGATGGACCTATTATCAGTTCGTAGAGCTGCTTAGATTATGGAATAAAATATGCAAAGGTGGGTCGTAGACAGTTTCTCCGTCAACGTAATTTAACAGTTTCTCGTCAATGGTCAACAGGTTGTAAAAAATAATTAGGTATTTTCAAAATGCAAAAAGATCTGTCAAAGACAGTACCCAATTTCACCATAGGTGGCACCAATGTTTTATTTTGTTAGCGATATTTCACAAAACAAACAGTGGTGCCACACTTGGCAAAATTTTGAACTATTTTTACAAGTAAACTTGCATCTGGAAAACGCCCCATTAATTTAATTATTGGGTCTTTAATAAGGATGACCAAAAATATGTAGATTGTAGATGGTAACGTTACCTTTAATATTATGAAATTAGTTACACATAATATCAATAATAATTTTTAACTTGGGAAGTACCATGCCTTAGCCAGTGATTCTAACATCAAACAGTTATGTGAAAACATCACTGTGTAACATAAAACACATTACCCATTAGGTGAGGAGTGCAGTGGAGTGATAGGTAATGATTTGGGATCTTCATATTCTAATAGTTGCGTATCACTGTGTTGTTATGGGCAGGTATTGCATGTCATCAGACACATGTTATGCTCGTCTCTCTGTACTATAAAAAAAACATAAATGGTACCATTTTTTTGTTAGTTTCGTTTTCATATTTTATTTTTTTAGATGGTTGCTAATGTTACTATACTTGGTCTTGTAATAGCGAAGCAAGCAATCCCGTATACCTACTCTAATGCAGATCTCTATACCCATTGTGGTATGCCCGACTTTTGTTTTGAAAGCTGTTTCAATAAAGCGTGGTATAAGCTAAACGCGAAAGTTAGCAGAAACACTAAATCCTACTAATATTATAAATCTCAATGTATGGATGTTTGGATGTTTGTTGCTCATTTACGCCCAAACGGTTCAACGGATCTAGCTGAAATTTAGTACACAGATAGCTTATAGTTTGGAATAACACATAGGCTTCATTTTATCCCGAAATCATGCACGGTTCCTTAGGGATCAAGTATAGGTAAATGTAACATCGGAACGCCTAACTAGATTTTGTTGCAATTTGAAACACAGATCCAAACATCAAAACACAAGAACAAAATTAAAAATTTTGACTAACCCCGACTACCTTAGATTTGTTATCTGTACAACATTCTACTAGTCAAGCCCTTTCATTTGATACCCATATCAAGGAAGTTGTAAAAAAAAATGTAATTCGCCATGTTGTGATAGCGGCTATCTTGGATTTGAAATTTGTCATAGTGCAAAGTATTCTACTAGTCAAGCCCTTTCGTTTCATACCCATATTGCGGTAGTAGTGAAAAAAATTATATAATTCGCCATTTTGTGGTGGCGGCCATCTTGGATTTGCAATTTGTAATAGCGTATAGTGCTGTGCTAGTCAAGCCCTTTCATTTGATACCCATATTGAGGTAGGTTGTGAACAAATATTTTGTCCGCCATTTTGTGGAGGCAGCCATTTTGAATCGATATTAACCAAACATAGCTAAAAACACCCGCATTGATATTAACTTTCAAATAAAAAAAACCCGCATTGAAATCGGGCCATCCGTTTGAGCTCTACGGTGCCACAGACAGACACACACACAGACAGACAGACAGACATCGGCGTCAAACTTATAACACCCCTTTTTTGGTCGGGGGTTAAAAACAGGCTATTTACGATCCCGAAAACATACACAGTTCCTAAGGGATCAAGCATAAATGTAATATCGGTACGCCTTATTAGATTTTGTTGCAATTAAGAACACAAATAGTTCTTAAGCGCTTATTATAGACTACGTGTTATTAAGCACTCGGTATTCAGACTGTCTTAGAGTCTAATTTTTCGGCTCGCTATTACACCAGTCTGAAAAACGCGTGCTCTCGCGCTTACGCGATACAAACTACAACTTTTAAAATTACTTCTTTTTCTTTACTGCACACTATTATGGTATTTATTCATTTAAATCAATAAAAAAGAATTTTAAGTATTAAAGATAAGTATAATAACAGCGAGATCAAAATAAAATTGTGGTATTCGAACTCCGAATACCCAAAATACAAAAACAAAAATTACCGCGAATATCAATGAACCAATCACGAACCAATGAAATTATATTTCAAGTCTATATGTCAATGTCAGTGTCATATATTTGTCGGTCTAACTGTATTTGTCTTATTACACTACTCGTTATTCAGACTGTAAGCCAGTAAGACTCGTCGAACCCGATCTTGCTGTCTGAAGTCAGAGTCTAACCAGTCTAACGCTTATTACACCACGCTACTTAGACTAAGACTGTCTGAATAACGAGTGGTGTAATAACGGCTTTAGTCTGAAATCCTATCCTACTAATAATATTACAATTCTCAATGTATGAATGTTTGTAGCGCAATCACGCCCAAACGGCTCAACGGATCGAGCTGAAATATAATACACAGATAGTTTATAGTCTGGAATAACACATAGGTTACATTTTATCCCGAAATCATCCACAGCTCCTTAGGAATCAAGTATCAACTTCGGTACGCCAAACTAGAGTTTGTTGAAATTTACGTTATGTTTGCGTTACGTTTGCGTTACATTTACGTTACGTTTGCTTTACGTCTACGTTACAGAACGGAACAGAACTCAACACAACACAACATAAGACAATATAGCATAACATAACGACGATAAACACGAAAGATTTTAAGGTATTAGTATGTCAGCCGGTTTTGGCGACATAAGGTATATACTCTGAATCGGCATACAGCTGACTTAAACTCTGCCGACGTTACTAATTTGGCAAAATTATTATTTTTGTAAGAATTCACATAAACTATGTTTATATTCCCTGGTAACGAGTGAAATATACAAACACCCCGTCGTTACTATAAATAAACAAAGTAACTCTACATTTTTGCCATTTTTTAAAAGCAGTGAATTTACACACAAAACAAATCAAAATTCTACGCGGACGAAGTTGCGGGTAACAGCTAGTATTTAATAATGCTCAAACTAGTTGAAAGTTTAACTTAACTTTAAAGTTTTTAGCAAACCATTAGTTGTTGCTATAACTGTTATTTGCCATCTGCAAAGTTTGGCTACCAGGACAAGACGTTATAGCTATTCTCCATAGCGGTTTTGAACGATAACTGTTTGTATGCGGCATGACGTTGCTACGACGCGGGATCGAGTTACTCGTCTGTAGCTGGCTTAGTAAGAATAGATAGATATTGCACGCTACGATAGCGGTTTTTGGGTGTCGTATGTAGTAGAAAAATGCTGTTATTGTAACTATTGACGTTGCGTAACGACCACGACTACTGTTTTGCACTTGCACATTAATAAATAGCTGTTAACGTTAATGCGCTAATTTCAACGAAAAGCAGTTGTAAAAAATAACAAAACAGTTCGTTGAATCAACGCCCATCTATACTAGGCACCAATTTCGTTTTTCTGTATCGTCTGTGACCTGTGACTCTGTGATGGTGTGATGTTTGATTTCATATTTCAATTTCAATCAATCATTCAATCATCCATCGACCGTCGTTTGATTTTGTTCGTTTGGTCTAGGGATGGGCAAATAAACAAAATATATCGATATTAATTGTATCGGTACTTACCAAATGTATCGATATATATTTTCAAAAAATATCGATATTTCGATATATCGATTTTTTTTCAAGAGAAGGTTACTTAAATATTAAGCACTTATTAATTAGATAATTGAAAATACATAATATCTGGCATATTATTGACGTGACAACGACTAATAAATCGATGAACGCGGGCTGCGTGCACGAAAAAGTGTCAACCAATTTTATTATTTATTCATAATTCGTACATATTTTAATGTTCAAAATTAACCATCACTGAAACCAGTATTCGTGTGCTATGTAGGTGCATGAGTGCGCATTTACCCACCGTGTTGTCACTAGCTCCGCTCTAACCTACATATACAATAGTCTGATATAGACACCAGCAGCAATCTTTCTTTAAAGTGCCTACCTGTCAATCTGCACCTATTATCCGGCACTGTTAAATTAACGACTGAAGCTACCCTTTCCAATATTAGAGCGATTTCCAAAAGAACCGGAGTAAAAATTTTGCAATTCACCCAAAAATCAATTGGATTTTATTTAACTTTTATAGGTTTACACTTGACCGCCATCTCGCCTGATGTTAAACGATGATGCGGTCTACGATGGAGCGTGTTTATCTAGAAGAAACCGATTCTCTCTAGATTTGAAGACACAAAGATTGTAACTATCGGGAAAAACCTCTCTCAGGCAACGTATTCCACAGCCTTGACGTTCTTATCACAAAAGTAGAGTCAAATCTCTTCGTTCGTGTCTTTGGGACACCAACCATGAAACGATGTCGCTTTTTCGAGCTACGAGCATTACGATAGATAAGAACAAAATTAAAAATTTTGATTAACCCCTGACTACCTTGGATCTCGGATTATCTGTATCACGTTCTACTAGTCAAGCCCTTTCATTTGATATACATATTAAGGGAGTTGTGAAAAAAGAAATGTATTTCGCCATTTTGTTGTAACGGCCATCTTGGATTTAAATTTGTCCTAGTGCTCTACTAGTCAAGCCCTTTTATTTGATACCCATATTGAGGTAGTAGTGAAAAAAATAATACAATTTGGCATTTTGTGGTGGCGGCCATCTTGGATTTGAAATTTGTTATAATTGCATTCTGCTAGTCAAGCCCTTTCATTTGATACCCATATTGATGTAGGTTGTGAAGAAATATTTTGTCCGCCATTTTGTGGAGGCGGCCATTTTGAATCGATATTAACAAAACATAGCTAAGAACATCTACACGGATATTAACCTTCAAATAAAAAAAACCGCATCGAAATCGGCCCATTCGTTTGAGCTCTACGGTGCCACAGACAGACAGACAGACAGACATCGACGTCAAACTTATAACACCCCTTTTTTTGGTCGGGGGTTAAAAAAAGGGCAAGGTGGTATTAGATCGTGGAAATCAGTCGCACACTCTCCGATGTGTATCCGATCTGACTTCTTCTCAAAAAGTGGTTGGTCCAGACACTGGTTAAGCTTATTGGAGACAGATCCAGAGCTCGGAATCTCTGGCGTAGCTGTTTTCAGATTTAAAAGCTGCTCATGTCTGCACCATATAGACGTTTTATTTATTTTGCTTTTGCTGATGTTGCTCGGTCAGACCTTACATCTGGAGAACGATGTCCTGAATAAATTTGACACTGAAGAATATTCTGAGCGAATATAGTTGCTTGTGTTTCATATAGCATTTAAATACTGCAATTGGAGAATTAAAGTGTATATATGCTTGAAAATTCGAGGCAAAACATATCGTTTTCGATATCCGAAAATAAATATCGAAAATCGATATATCGGAAATAAAAAAAATCGACGATAAATATCGATTATTCTCGAAAATAAAATCGATATTTCGATATATCGATTTTTTTTGCCCAAGCCTAGTTTGGTCATTCTCACGCGTGAATTTTCATTCGAAAATTGTGCGTATTTGTAATGCACAAGTTCCTCAGAACACAGAAGTGATTTAGTATAATTACTTATTATAATATCGTCTCAATTAGTCTTTGACAAAAAAGTGATAATGTCCCAGGAAGCACCTCAAAACAATGGCGAGGAGTTAGAACAAAGACCCAATGGTGGTGGTGACGAAGGCGACGCGTGGGGCAGCCACGAGAGCTCCCAGGCACGTCGTGTTGCTAAGATGCCCACTGACAGGAACGCACCTTATTACAACATGAACCACAAGTACCGTGGTATGGCGATCATATTTAACCACGAGCATTTTGATATACATAGCTTGAAGTCGCGCACTGGCACTAATGTGGATAGTGACAATTTATCTAAAGTCCTAAAAGGCTTGGGTTTTCGTGTCACTGTTTTGACGAATCTCAAATGTGAAAGTATCAACCAATATATCCAGCAGACAGCAGATATGGATCATTCTGACTATGATTGTCTCGTTATTGCAGTACTTACTCATGGAGAGCTAGGTATGTTGTATGCCAAAGATACTCATTATAAGCCAGACAACCTGTGGTACTACTTTACTGCTGATAAGTGTCCAAGTCTTGCAGGAAAACCTAAGCTATTCTTCATTCAAGCATGCCAAGGTGACAAGCTCGATGGAGGGGTAACCTTGAGTAGTAGAACTGAGACTGATGGTTCTTCTAGTGCATCATACAGAATTCCAATTCATGCAGATTTCCTGATTGTGTACTCAACTGTTCCCGGTTTCTATTCTTGGAGGAACACAACTCGCGGATCTTGGTTTATGCAGGCTCTGTGTGAAGAGCTGCGATACTATGGATCAGAGAGAGATATCCTCACTCTTCTTACATTTGTATGCCAGAAAGTGGCTCTTGATTATGAGTCAAATACTCCAGACATGCCCACCATGCACCAACAGAAGCAGGTTCCATGCATTACCAGTATGCTGACCCGCCTCCTCGTTCTAAGTAAAAAATCAAACTAAACTTCATTCCCACTGATTTACACTGTTATTTTGTATTTCATTTCCTAGATGGAAACTCATCCTTAGCCACTTTTATGTTTGTATTTAGGTTATAATTTTTTTGCTATAGTCAGACTAAGACGTTGGAATACTTTGTGATAGAGTAGAACATTTTGTAGTAGTGTATTTCAACAATCTTTTATAGATGCTGGAGGAGCAAGGTTTTATTTTTTTGTAACTGACTGTAGCTGCACTATACAAATGAAATATTTTTTTAATCTGAACACTTGTGGGAATTATAAGTGCTAATTGCTAACGGTCTTTGCACCCTAAATGGAATTATGTTAGTCATTTGTTTATAGCGGATGGTACTTTAGTCCAAATGTATTCTTAAACTTTTTAGGTGACTGTAGTCTTAACTTAAAAACCAGTGGCTGTTCTGTAAACCATTGCATTCGTTTTAATTTAAGAATGGAGATTATTTCTGTTGTGCATTGTTTTAATAATCTTGTGTTGAATTTTATTTTATAGGTATTATACCTATGCCATTGATCTGTTCTAGAAAGCCATGTCACATATTTAAATTAGGTCTTAAAGGTTCAAGCTGTGAAGAAACATTTAAAATTCAAGAGAATTTTTAGAGTTCCTTTGCTTGTAACATAGGAAATTGATACTTATTTTATGTATTAAAATTCTTGTATTAGGTATTACACAATAAAGTGATAATAGCAATAATAATAATAATAATGAACTAAAATTATACGCACAAAATATTCTATTAAAATTATTTAATAATTTGCTCAAAAATGCTTCAATTATTTTTTCTTTTGTTAATATTTTTGTGATTTGGTGTGAATTAAGTTTACTGTGTGTACTTAAGAAAATAATGGTTTCTTTTGACATTTCAAGATGCAATTATTTTACTTTTGAAATAAAAAGCATATCATGGATATTGTAGTAAAAAGTACATGGAATTTAAATAAATTGATGTGCAACTTTTTGTATGACTCAAAATTACTTGTAAATTACTTACCATTATGCTTAATTTAGAATTAATAGTAAATTAAAATAATTTCACAATAAATTCAGTTTCAGGCAAAAAAGATTTATATTTTAGAAGTATTTAAGTACATTCTAAAATCATCAACATTAACTTGGTTGATGCAATGCACCAACATAGCATTTATTAGAACAAATACTGCCATTTAAGAACAAATGTTATTGTCCTTGCCCTGTCTTTTTTATGCCACTTATTTAAAAAAAAAGTGCATTTAATATAGAATAAAGATTTAGAGCCAAATTAGCAACACTTGCGAGGCAAACATATAATACATTTCAAATTCAAGTTTGTGGGCCTTTTTACCCTACTAGCTGTAAGAATATATCACGTTTTTCACCATTGCCTTTGATTCAAGTTTAACTCTTGTTAGAAATTGACAATTCATGTTTTACTCGTTAACTCAATTCAAGGAGGACAAAGTTATCAATTTGGCCAGTTTTTTTTTTTAACCCCCAACCAAAAAAAGGGGTAATAAGGTTGACGTCGAAGTCTGTCTGTCTATCTGCGGCACCGTAGAGCTCAAACGGATGGCCGATTTCGATGCAGTTTTTTTATTGCGGATATATATTTTTAGCTGTTTGGTTAATATCGATCCAAAATGGCCGCCTCCACAACATGGTGGACAATATATTTCTTCACAACCTACCTCAATATAGGTATCAAATGAAAGGGCTTGACTAGTAGGTTGTTTTTAATTTTGTTCTTGTTAAATAGTAAATATGAGAGAAGAACGATGGTGAAAAGCCTTCAGTTTGTAGAAATAAATATTGCAATTGATTTAAAGGACAAAAATAACCCTATTATTTTAATTTCCCTGGTACTACTTAGATACTTCGCAGGTGTTTCCTCAGAGTTTGGCTAAAGCTCAATAATATTACATGTCTGTTATCATATTAGTATTTCTATGTAGCAAATAAGCAATTTCGGAAATGTTGTTCTCATTGACGTGTATTGTATGTGATAATGGTAACGACTGATTTTAAAACTATAAAGGTATCGTAAGAATAGAATTCAGAATGTCTTTGAGGAGATTGACATAATAATTATGTATAAGAAAATAAGCAATTGTATCCAATTTATTGTTTCCGTAATTTGATGAAACTGTGCCTTCCATGACACTTAACGAAATAGTGTTTAGTATGTGTTCTGCAAAGATCTGAAATAGTAAAGTAAGGAGGTCTCCTCGTGGAATTTCGGTGCAACAAATGATGTATTTTGTTAACAAAAATGTAATATTTGTGATAAGCAATAAATCATCTCTTCCAAGATGCTTGTTTTAATCGTATCATACTACTCTATAATTTAGTTAAGTTTTATTAAATTAAGTTGTAATACTAGCCAAGTTAGTACAAAACAGGTGTTTTAAAGTCTGTATTTAATTAAACTATTAAATATGTAAAAACACAGAAATAATTAAGTCCATTTATTATAAATAAATAAAAACTGCGATGGGGAAAGCTAGCTCTTGAGTTGTCATCACCACTGGGCTCTAATGATGAGGGAGAACATCTCCTTTCAAGGCCATGTGTCATCTACTGTCTCACACTTGGCCAGCACCATGGATTATGGTATAGACATTCTCCTTGTGAGAGAAAGATCTCAAGTCTCTGCAGTGGAAACATACATTAGACTGCTATGCGGATGAGCATATAGAGCACACTAAATGTTCCCAGAATTTATTGATTCAATAGTATTTACAGGATACAAATATATCCTATCAACTAAAGTAGACCACTTAGACCAATAGTTGCATTGTTTTCTGACTTGACCACGACTATCTGACATACCTGTAGATTCTGATGTAGATCACCATGAGTCTGGAAGAATACATAGGCTATTTTTTATCACGGGAACGGAAACAACGCGGATAACACCACGGGGCGCTGCTAGTTACAAATAAAACTGGAAAATGATCATGGAATAAACCAGTTGCTAAGTCAGGGGCAAAAGAAAATTGACATTTGACTAATGTTCTGTATAAATCTTTAATTAAACAAAAATTTGGTACATAATTTTACAAGTTAACCCCGGCAGCCTTTTCCTTTAGTTCCCAGCACTGCTCCCAGAATTGACTGAGCCGCTGCTCTTGGTTGGCGCAGAAGTGCTTGAAGTCTCTCAACATCCTCATCTGGAAGGTCTCGTCGCCCGTGGCGGGAATCTGCGACCATTTCCACTTCTTCGAGATCATGTGGTTCCACGACCAGAGGAATCCCATCTGTAGATATCGAAATGATGTTAATTAGTAACTAAAAATATAAGTTTACACAGTAATGTACTGACCAACACTGTTACTGTGAGACTAATGAGAAAAAAGTTTCTTTTAACATTTCAATGAGTCTCCTTTGTAGGGTTTTCTTGGGAAGTACCATACTTTTGCCCGTTATTCTATCGTCAAGCTGCAATGTGCAAATACCATTATGTTTTGATTTGAAGGGTAATGTTTCCAGATACATAGATTATTATTTTTTTTTTCATTATATCTGCAACTATCCTTTACATTCTAATATTTCAGTGTACAAAATGTACCTACTCGTATGTTTCTTATTCATAAGATTTGATCACAGTAATGTATATGTCGCCGAAAAATAACAAGAATCGTTAGTTTATCAATTCACTAGGTAGTTGATTAACTTTCGGAAAATAACAAACGGCGGTTGAAATGTATTATTTAACGGAATTAATTTACGTTAATTGATCAACGAATGGTGCCTGGCCGTCATTTAATAAATTACGATTTTGCCACAAGTAAAATCATCCACATATGGGCCAATCGTTGCTCAGCGTACTATTTAACGGTACACTACTATCCGTCAATTAATACACTGTTCTCTGATTGGTCGATGGCTTTAATTATAACCATTTGGCAAGTGTTTATTCAGATTTCATACCTACCGTCTACTCCCTGGGACAGCCTAGGTGAACCGTGAGGTTTTATTTATTTACAGCCGATCACCTGTTAGATAAAACTTGAAAGCTTTTTACTTGTTATTGGTGCACTTGTTGACACCGGGTGGGCTCCCGCCAGAAGCTCTGCAGTCAGCCCTGAGTGTCGTTTCTCCATACTCTGTCTGCGCTCCACTACGGAGGTCTGCGGCTCGTTTCGCTCGCCACCTCCCTTAGCTACGCTTGGCCTCGCATGGCTTACTCCATTCAGGACCTCCCTTGAGCTTCTGGCTCCCGCATTTTTTATAAACACTCTAGGGGTAGTAGCCACCACACACCACAATAGGTGGAGTCGGAATGCTCCGAGTCGGATTTGGGTCCTATGTAACCTAAACGGTCCGATTTGGTAATTTATCAAAGCGGACGGATATATTTCCCAAGGATTTGACAGGTGAGCCGTTGTAAAAAAAAACTTCTCACGGTTTACCCGGCTGGTGGAGAGCAGTGTAAAGTAAGTCGTTGAACCCATCAGCGCACACCTCGCCTTCGTCGGATTATTTAAATTGATCAATTTACAAAAATACGTACGTTAAATAATACATTTCAACTGCTGTTTGTTATTTTCCGAAAGTTGAGTAACTACCTAATGAATTGATCAACTAACGGTTATTTTCCGGTGGCATGTACAAATTTAATACAGTGAACAACCTAGTAACATTAATTACAAGATATTTATTAAACCGTAACCGTAAAACTATTGGCGAGTCTCCGACCATACACATATTTACTACCATGAAGATATTGCATAAAACTTTGGCGAGTCTCTGACCATACACATATGTTTACTACCATGAAGATATTGCATAAAACTAAGTACATCAAAATATCGGGGATCGAACTCCGCCAAATAACCACAATAAAACTCGTATTATAGTAATACATATTAAAGTAATAGTAACCTTATAGTGAGCAACCGTGATAGCCTAAAACAAGTAAGGTGAATAAAGTAGTAAAAGTGAGCGCTATTTCTACCTAAGTTTGATCCGCCGAGAAAGGCTATCGCCCCATGGAGCTTCACGTAAGTTGATAACATATATCTATAAACACAGCAAAGTAGGTACGCTACGCTATCTGAAAGCTGCGATATTTAATAATAATAAAAGGAAAATGCAAAATTGATTGCAACATTATTAGCATTTAGTTCTTATCGTGTTGTGCACACAAATAGCGATATATGAAGGATACATTTTACTATCGTGTTACAAATACGATACAGTAATTAATCGCGTAATAACAAATATTTTAAAATTATAATGAGTAGGTATCATTACTAAAGGGGAAGCGCTTAACATCTAGCTTCCCCAAATGTCAACCTCTCCTGCGCGTGGTACACCCTGCTGCCAACTAACGAGGCTCTGACGACCGAACCAATGGCGGTATATCCATTAAAAGCCAGTCCTAAATGGACCAGGCCGATGACGAGCAGCGGCGTCATCGGTGCAAAGGACTGGCTCCGCGGTCACCAACCCGCCTGCCAAGCGCGGTGACTATGGCAAACTTGTTCTACTACCGGGAGGGAGATCAACAATCCCAAGGGGGTGTCGGGTTTATCGTCCGCAAGTCTCTCGTCAATAACGTGATAATGATCGAGAGTGTGTCGAACAGGGTTGTATACCTTGTATCTACTTAAAATTAGCGACCGGTATTCATTGAAGGTCATACAAGTATAGGTACGCACCGACCTCGACACATCCCGACGAAGAGGTTAAGGCCATGTATGAGGACATCTCCAAAGCCATACATGTCTCGCCAACACATTTCACAGTTGTGATGGGAGACTTCAACGCGAAACTGGGCAAACGTAGCGGTGATGAGTTGAGAGTGGGGAATTTCGGATATGGGCAGCGGAACCCAAGAGGGCAACGTCTAGCGGATTTCTTGGAAAGGGAGAGCCTCTTTATGATGAACTCCTTTTTCAAGAAACAGCCACAAAGAAAGTGGACCTGGATTAGCCCAGACGGTTCCACAAAAATGAGATCGGCTTCATTATGACGACTAAACGGCAAATATTCAGCGATGTCTCTGTGATCAGCAGGGTTAAGACCGGCAGCGATCACCGTATTGTAAGAGGCACGCTGAATCTAAACATTAAGCTCGAAAGATCACGTCTAATGAAGTCCACGCTCCGACCAAATTATGCTCAGATCTAAGATCCCGATAACTTTCAACTCGAAATTCAAAATCGCTTCGAATCCTTAGATGAGTGCGTAACGGCGGACGAAATAAACGACAGGCTAGTGGAAACTGTTCATGCTGTTGTCAGAAGTATAAGAGCCGACGCCAAAATAGAACTCAAAAGCTCTCCGATCAAACTCTAAATCTCATGGCGGTCAGACGAGATATGAGGTTACAGTCTTCGGTTGACATGACGGTATACAGACGGCTCAATAGACAGATCTCTACTTGTGTGCGACGCGACATACGCTGCTTCAATACTTCGAGTATTGAAGAGGCGATCAAGCAAAACAAAGGCTCGAAAGTGTTCGCAAGAAATCTATCTCTTGGGCAAAGTCAGCTGACCAAACTGAAGACCGATAGTGGTAACGTTGTCTCGTCGAAGCCTGAGATTTTGGAGGAGATTGAGAGGTTCTATGAACAGTTATACACCTCTATGCAAGTACAACCTGTCGTTAGCATGGTAAAAGACCCCAGAGCCAAGCTGATCCGACACTTTACCGAAGATATCCCAGAAGTCAGCCTGTATGAGATTAGGATGGCCCTCAAATAATTTAAAAACAACAAGGCACCTGGCGACGACGGAATTACGACTGAGCTTCTCAGAGCGGATGGAAAACCGATACTTAAAATCCTTCAGAAGCTGTTCGACTCCGTCATACTTGACGGTAGTACGCCAGAAGCGTGGAGCAGAAGTATGGTGGTGCTATTCTTCAAAAACTACAGACCCATCTCAATTCTGAGCCACGTTTATAAGTTGTTTTCGAGGGTAATCACGAATCGTCTCGCACGCAGGTTTGACGACTTCCAGCCACCCGAACAAGCCGGTTTCCGAAAAGGCTATAGTACCATAGACCACATCCATGCGCTTCGGCAGATTATACAGAAACCCGAGGAGTATAATCGGCCACTATGTATAGCGTATGTGGACTATGAGAAAGCCTTCGATTCCTTCGAGACCTGGGCAGTGCTTCAGTCTCTCTAGCGACGCCGCATCGACTATCGCTATATCGAAGTGTTGAAGTGTATTTACAACAAAGCCACAATGTCTGTCCAATTACAGGACCAGTGCACAAAACATATCCAACTACAGAAAGGCGTGAGACAGAGAGATGTTATATCTCCGAAACTCCGAGCTACCCACTCAGGTAGCTCATTCCACAGGCTAGACGTTCTTATCACAAAAGTAGAGTCAAACCTGTTTGTTCGTGTCTTTGGAACGTCAACCATGAAACGATGTAGTTTTCTCGAGCTACGAGCAGTCCGATAGAAAGAGGGGCAAGGTGGTATTAAATCATGCAGATCAGTCTCGCATTCTCGAAAGTGTATCCGGTAAAAAACCGATAAGCTAGCAATTTTGCGGCGATGTTCAAGACTTTTCGTTCAACGGGTTGAGCTTCCAATAACTGCTAATTTACGATGAAAACTACACTTCACTAAACGATACCTTACTAACAATTTATAATACATAAACTGCCCACTAAATGTTCCCACTGCTGGGACTCGGGGTCTTCTCTCGCAAGGATAGAGTCAAGGCCATAATCCACCATGATGGCCCAGTGTGGGATGCGAGTTGGTACTAACTTATACTTAGCACGTCTAAATCATATACAGATCGATAAATGAGTAGAGATAATCCAGCTGATCACTAATAGTCGGATGCGCTTTTACGCACGGCAATACTTTTACATTGACCTTAAATTGAAGTTATTGATATGGATTATTCGATTTCTTTAAAGGATATTTTATCTTGTGCACATGCGTTCCATTGCTGCGCTCGAGTTAGTGTCCTTAACAGGCACACTATGCTGGCCGATTGCGGGTGGAGGAATTCTTTATCGTCTTAGAACTTCTTTATTGAAAAGGTTTTTAATGTTTTCTTTTACACATTTAAGTAATTGAGATTTTTTGTGAAATTTGACTTTTAAACGCTCTACACACGAGTCTTAAAATCAAAGGAAAAGACGTAAAAGTAGTGGGGAGGAGCCTACATCGCACCATATGATTGGTTTTTTATGATGCGATGTAGGGTCCTCCCCACTAGTTCTACGTAATTTTCTCTGATTTTAGGGCTCGTATGTAGAGGGTTTTAGGGAGTAAAATCTACTTACTATCGAACTTTGAGCTGACACAGAAGGCACAGGGCCAATATGTGTTAGTAGTATAAAAACTGTATTAAAGAGGTATGTTGTATAGTTAAAACTTTTTTTAGACGAAAATCTTATCTTATGATTTCGGGTCATCGACAAGCTGATGTTGGGCGCTGGCAGCGGCGCGGCGTAAGGGGGCATTCAAGTATTACATAACGCGATTTTCAAAGATTTATGACCCCCCTCGTAACACACTAACATTTTCAATACCCTTCCTCTCACTCTCCGTAAACATTAGCTAGCATCAAAGTGATCGTTTTTACTTAAAAGTGGCCACACAAGTTGCCAACTAGGGAGATTTTAATTTCCTGATTATTTTTAAGCATAGGAAATACCTCCATGACGCACCGTAACGTACAAGAAAAATTGCGTTACGTAATGCTTGAGCGGCCCCTACGTGTTTAGTGATGTGTAATGGATCACAGGTAGAATATAAGTCTGGAATAGCACATTTACTTACTAACTACTTATTATTACGGGAAAATAACAGAAACGAGAACTGTGCGTGTAAAAAAGCGCGGGCACTGCAAGTAAAAGTTTGTACCTATACGTATCTACAACTTACTCTGCGTGTGTTATCATAGTCGTTGTTGATTTTGTCGCCGACGTGTCGAGTGATGTACCCGACGTGCGGACTCGCTGTTTTCGCAGATTCCGAATGACTTTGATATCTGTAAACAATCATTCGTTCGTTTACGTCGTAGATTCCTACGTCTTTGCGTATTTGGGAGTAAAATAAAGAAATGCAAAGACACATCAATAAACATAGACTACAGGCCCGTGAACAAAATTTATGGGTCAAATGAACCACCAGGAGACCTATGTAGGAATATAGAAGGATGTAATGTTGGCAATAGCGGGAGCGCGCTAGATGGCTGCGCTGAACGCCTGTATGATTTAATAGACTGTGCCACAAATAAGACTGATGCCCGTCGCTTCGTGAGATAAAAGTATATTTATACAACAGGAAATACTAACTCTACCTTGTATGTACTTATTAGAGGCTGCACTATTTGTTAAACAACGCCCTAACTTTTTCACTTTAAATGCAAACACTCGCAGAAAACACCTAATAGTTGCTCCCGAACCAAAGCTAGGAAATAGTCCGTAAAGATTACATGTACAAAATATTTAACCACCTGCCGAAAACTATACCAGAGGAAGCCGATTCCAAACAATTCAATAAATTACCGAAAGACATTTTAATAACGAAGTGGTATTACAAAATAGACGACTTCCTGTATGACAAAATGTTTCAAGGTCACCGTTATAACAATCTCTGTACATTTAATAATATTGCATAAGTTGGACATTAGCCATTTCTTATTATACGCAAAACCTTATGTAATGTGTATCACATTGTCACACCATTGTACCTACTCATTATAAAGCGTTGTAATCTCAAACAAATAATTTTATCATTATAATACCTGTCGTTGAAGTGTTTGACGCGCGCGACCGTCGGCCGCTGCTCCGGTTTGGGCGCGGTGGGTATCAGGATGAACATGTTCCCGGTCACGTGCACGTACAGGTGGTCTCCCACGCCGGTCTCGTGCGACGTGCTCTCCACCGTGCACTTGATGAACCCGAACCGGCCCACGATCGACTCTTGAAACAGGAAGAGACGCTCCTGCCAGCTCTTCTCGGAGAAACCTGTTATTAACCAATAGGGATGTTAACACTAATCACAAATTATTGTTTAATTTTAATTTTATGATAGTTTGTATTAATAGAATATCGAAAATCACATGATTATAATTTAATATTACGTAGTACATTTATTAAAAATGATTTTAAATGCTATATTTTTAATCTGTTGTCACGTGACTGGAAACACCAATATGACTTATTACGTCACTAGTCGCAAAACAAGCTGTCGAAAACTGACTGAACAGTTTACTTCTCAGCATTTTTAACCCCCGACCAAAAAAAGGGGTGTTATAAGTTTGACGTCGATGTCTGTCTGTCTGTCTGTGTGTGTGTCTGTCTGTGGCACCGTAGAGCTCAAATGGATGGGCCGATTTCAATGCGGTTTTTTTTATTTGAAAGTTAATTACCGTGCGGGTGTTCTTAGCTATGTTTGGTTAATATCGATTCAAAATGGCCGCTTCCACAAAATGGCGGATAAAATATTTCTTCACAACCTACCTCAATATGGGTATCAAATGAAAGGGCTTAACTAGTAGAGTACTATACGCTATAACAAATTTCAAATCCAAGATGGCCGCCACCACAAAATGGCAAATTATATATTTTTTTCACTACTACCTCAATATGGGTATCAAACGAAAGGGCTTGATTAGTAGAATACTTTGCACTATGACAAATTTCAAATCCACGATGGCCGATACCACAAAATGGCGAATTATATTTCTTTTTTCACAACTCCCTTAATATGGGTATCAAATGAAAGGGCTTGACTAGTTTTTTTTTTTTTTTTTTTTTTTTAACTTTTATAGGTTTACACTTGACCGCCATCTCGCCTGATGTTAAGCGACGATGCGGTCTACGATGGAGCGTGTTTACCTAGAAGAAACCGATTCACTCTCGATTTGAAGACACCAAGATTATAACTATCGGGGAAAACCCACTCAGGCAACTCATTCCACAGCTTAGATGTTCTTATCACAAACGTAGAGTCAAACCTCTTCGTCCGTGTCTTTGGAATATCCACCATGAAACGGTGCCGCTTCTTTGAGTTCCGAGAAGTACGATAGAAAAAAGGGCAAGGAGGTATTAGATCATGCAGATCAGTTGCACACTCTCCGAAGTGTATCCGATAAAAAACCGATAAGCTAGCAATCTTGCGGCGATGTTCAAGACTTTGAAGTCTTTTCGCGCTAGAATGTCTTTGCCTATGAGCCTTTTGGCACGCCTCTCGATCGATTCCAGAGCCTCAAGCTGATACTTAGCCGATCCATCCCAAAGGTGCGAACAGTACTCCATACAAGAGCGAATCTGTGCTTTGTATAACAAAAGTAATTGTTCAGATTTGAAGTACTTTCGCACCTTTGAGAGGACACCTAGTTTTTTGGCAGCTAATTTAGCCTTGGACTCGATATACGAGCCAAAGTTGAGCGTAGAAGTTAAGGTAACGCCCAAAAGCTCAAGATGATCAGTAACCGGCACGGATACACCTCGAAAAGTAGGAGTCAGTTCAAATTGACTCCTTTTTGCGGAGAACAGACACGCCTGCGTCTTTCCCTCGTTAAACTTGGCCAGATTGGTTTCGCCCCATTCAGAGACTTCCTCAAGGGCCATGTTCAAACGATCGATCATACTCTCTCTCAGTACCTTAGTATGCTGTCCACTGGCTCTCGCGCTAGATATGTAACTCTCTACAACGGTGCTATCATCTGCGTACCCAAAGATACCGGGCTTCAACAGATCGTTGATATGTAGCAGAAAAAGCGTCGCAGAGAGTACCGACCCTTGAGGGACTCCGGCATTGATAGCCATTCGATCCGACGAGCAGCCATCAATGACAACTCGTATGGATCGATCCCTCAAGAAGTCCGATATCCACGCAATAAACCCTGAAGACAGACCATAACTGGACAGCTTGCTAATAAGGCCATCATGCCAAACCCTGTCGAAAGCCTTCGAGATATCCAGGAGACTGCAAGTGCTTCCCCATGTTTCTCGATAGCTTCACTCCAGATGTGGGTGACATACGCTAGAATATCCCCAGTGGACCGGTTTCGGCGAAACCCGTATTGCCGGTCACTGAGGAGGTCATTAGATTCTAGGTACATCAGGGCCTGTGGTTTAGGACACGTTCCATAGTCTTGCAGAGTATGGACGTGACCGAGATAGGCCTGTAGTTGGCAGGGTCAGCACGACTACCTTTCTTGGGCACAGGTTGCACGTTAGCAAGCTTCCATGATTTCGGTACTTGCCCAGAATGGAGAGAGAGCCTAAACAGGCGCGTCAGTACAGGAGACAACTCAGGTGCACAAGCCTTTAATACTAGGGCAGGAATTCCGTCCGGACCACTGGCTTTGTTCACATCCAGATTGCGTAGCACTTTACGAACCTCCATTTGGCGAATATGTATTTCCGGCATCAAAGTCGGACTGCCAGGTGGAGTAGGAGGTGTCGCACTACCAGCATCTAGACGAGAAGATTCCGCAAACTGAGATGCAAACAAGTTTGCCTTCTCCATTGCGGTGTGAGCCAGTGCCCCATCAGGTTTCAGCATTGGAGGCGGTGAGGAGCGGCAGAAGTTTGATTCGACCGATTTAGCTAGGGACCAAAACGCTTTGCTGCCCGCAGGGTACGAAGCTAGTTTGTTCCCTATTCGACTAATGTGGTCAAAACGAGCCCTCTGAAGAACCCTTTTGCAAGCCTTGGCAGCCCTGTTAAACGCCTTCTTCTTCCGGTGTGTGTCCTTGCCTTACGCTGTCGAGCAACAACCCAGGCTAGGTAGGCCTCATGTTTAAATGCTTCAGCACTTTTACATTGAGAACCGAACCATGGGCGAGCTTTGCTGGATAATGGAACGTCAGAGTATGGAATGAAATATTCCATAGCCGTACGTATTGCATCAGTCACAGCATCCGCGCAGGCTGACGGATCACCAGAAGAAGCACAGTGACTGCCATGGGTAAGATGCGAAGAAAGAGCGCATCTCGTCCCAGTCTGCTGACTTGTATCGCCATAGCCGCCGGCTGCCTCTGGGGCTGAGATCGGGCGGATGGTAAACGGATACCGATTACACCAGACGGTGATCGGAGCTGCCTAACGGCGAAGATACCGCCACGGAGTATCGGTCTGGATCAGTCGTCAGCAGAAGGTCTAAGCAATAGGGAGTATGCGACTCAACATCTGGTACCCTTGTGGCCTCTTGGACCAGCTGGGTTAGGTCTAACGATAAAGCAAGTTTTCTCGTTTCCAGCCCAGCGTGGTCAGTGTCCCGGTATGGGTACAGCCAATCCTTATGGTGGCCGTTGAAATCCCCAGTAACACTAATTGGGCAGATGGGTACTTCTGCTGAGCCGCGTCCGCTGCCTCACTCAAATAATCAGTGAGCCGAGTCGTCTCCTGATCTCCACTGTGCGATCGATAGACACATGCATAGACAATTTTGTCAATGCCTGTGTCCATCAGCACCATAAAACAGAGAATCTGGTGTCCTCAAGATTACGGAGACGCCGACAGCAGATATCGTCACGGGCGTACAGGCACACTCCAGCACGAGGCTTGAAGTTGTGCTCCAAGGTGTACCCTGGATAGGTTAGGTACGCCACGTCCGACGGACATCTTATCTGCGTCTCCGTAAGAAATAAGAGCGACGGCTGCTCAGTCTCGAGGTGATGGTGGACTGGTGTGATATTGAGTGCAGGCCTCGAATGTTAGTGAGGTGCACTTTGAGAGACAAGGAGTGCAGCCGCTGTTTAACTCTGTTCCTATTTCTTGTATTTTTCATTATGTTTTAAGAGAGTGAGTTTCGGTGGAAAAACGGAAGTAGAACGAGGCCGCACACTGCCAACCTACGGCCACAACACACAAGACAAATACACCAATGGGAAACTAGTCTGGAGACTGCGGGACGCCTGAGCCCCCCAGGGATGTCTATCTGGCCTTGTCATCCGGTCGCCAACCGGCAGGATAGCACATCCCGGGATTTTCGCTAGATGGCGGGGCAGCCCTTTCATGAGTGGCTAGCTCACTACTTGGGCCCCAACTATCTGCGGTCGGTCGCGGCAACCGTGCCTCGGATCCCGCTACCCTCCATGACTAGCTTCCCGATGTAATGTTTCGATGTGTGACAATCTGGTCTTGCAAGTATGCAGCAACTGTTCTGACCCGTTTTCCCTAATGGCGTCACCAGACTACATGCCGGAACACGGCTAGGCCGCTTGGCGGCACGACTCAATCTGGCGGGTGGTCACCAGCCACGGCCGAAGCCTACCACCGGTATTTTGTCACCTGATTTGCACCACCCAGGGACCACGTGTGGGGGTTTCTGTATACAGGTGCTTCCCCACGGACGAAGGTGACACGGTCCCCAAAACAATTGTACAGATAACAAATTTTATGTAGTCGGGGGTTAGTAATTTTTTTTTATTTTGTTCTTGTTATTATAGTTTCCGATCTTAGCGACGACGAGATTGATTGTTTGTATTCAAGTAATGATAAGAAAACACATAAACTTGACATACAGCCATGAATCGCGGCCAATGTTTTGCGACTAGTGACGTCATGTCAGTCTTTAGTGTTTCAGCGGGAAAATTTAAAATTAGTCTAATTGTATATTTACTCATTAAAAATACTAATATTTTGAAATAAAATGTTATTTTTTACGGTAAACATGCGTCAATCTTAAAAATAAAAGCAGTTCTGAAAAATTGTTAACATCCCTATTATCTGTAACTGTTATCAACTAAGTCTATTTATTAACCCCCGACCAAAAAAGGGGTGTTGTAAGTTTTATGTCTGTCTGTCTATCTGTCTGTGGCACCGTAGAGCTCCATCTGATGGGCCGATTTCGATGCGGTTTTTTTTATTTGAAGATTAATTTCCGTGCGGGTGTTCTTAGCTATGTTTGGTTAATGTCGATTCAAGATAGCCGCCTCAACAAAATGGCGGACAAAATATTTCTTCACAACCTACCTCAATATGGCTATCAAATGAAAGGGCTTGACTAGTAGAACGTTGTACAGATTACAAATCCGAGGTAGTCGGGGCAAATCAAATTTTTAATTTTGTTCTTGTAGAAAAATGTATCACTGTTCGTTAGTCTCGCTAAAACTCGAGAACGCTCGACTTTCCCTTAGTGCGCGCGTGCATGCGCGGGTGAGTTTTGTATGGAACCGCACCCGCGTCACGAAGTTTCGGCCCTTAGAAACAATCCCTAAACGTTTCAGGTTCGTCTAGTCGTTTAAAAATTAAATCAAAATTGAAAAGTCGTTCAGAAATGTAATAAAATATAAAAGAACACTTTTGTTGCGATCCAGCTCCGTTTATCGTGCAAAGGTACGAAAAGGTAGGTTTTTACCACCAACTCGCCTGATGGTAAGCGACGATGTGATCGAAGACGACACACTCTGGCGACACGAAGGCACTTAAGATAGTATACAAATAACTTTTACCTTCGAATAAGGCACTTTTATTCCTGAGCAAGGGTTCTTCATTCAGCGGGACGTATATGGGACCGCGGAGTGGGTCCGACTTTAACGTGAAAGGTAAGGCGAGTGGGTCGGCGGGAATCGGGACCATTTGCAGGCGGCAATTCAGGGCTTTTCGGGCCCATCCAAAGATCTGCAAAATAAAAAATAGATTACGTAGAGGTAGAATACTATGCACTATGGCAAATTTCAAATCCAAGATGGCTGCCACCACAAAGTGGCGAAATACATTTCTTTTTTAACCCCCGACCAAAACCAGGCGGCAATTCAGGGCTTTTCGGGCCCATCAAAAAATCTGCAAAATAAAAAATAGATTACGTATCTAACCATTAGGATGTTTTTTGAAGTGAAAACTTCTTTTGGCGCGCCACAGACAGATTATTCGTGGGCTGTGAATTGAATTCAAGCGTCACTCACGCTCGGGAATGATAAGAAATCTTCGGGTAAACTTGGAACCATGGCCGCATTTCTAGATAGCCATGGTCACGCCCTCAGGTTTGACCTGCGTAGTTTCCAAAGTAAGCTATCAAATTCTGAGTTATAAGTTTTCACTTCTATCGGCATTTCTTATGACTACCAAATGCCAATAAGGTATCGGACTGGGTCAAAAATAAACCATTCTAATTAAGTCCGATTATTAAAAACCGACAAAGATATAGATCATCAAACTACTAGAGAGGGGGTCGTGACGTTACTTGTGGGTAAAAATCATAGCCACAAGAGACGTCACGCCAAACTTCTAAGTACTGTATCTTCGTAATTTTTGTTTTATGAAACAAATGAAAAAATACACATAGAATATTTCGCAATCTAGCTGATGGACTAATCAGTTTTTTTTAGGATTGTATAGTTTAAGTTATCACTTCTGTGTCCCTTTTTTTAATACTAGCGACCCGTCCCGGCTTCGCACGGATGCAATGCTGATACTAAATATAAGTACCTACTAATAAAATTCCGGTCCGGCGACAAGACGTTTCGTTTTACGTAGTCACTTAAGTCACAGTTTTTTGTGATGGATACTTTTTTGGCACGACGGAAGCACGCAATGTGTTGATTGATGGAACGAAACGTGCTTCACGCCAAAGATGGCGACAGCGCCAGCGGTTTGTTGTCAGTGCCATCAGAATTTAACGAAATTCTCCATAATCCGAATTTTGTGGACATAAAATATGTTGTCGACTCAAAATCAATATTTTTTTATGTTTTGTCATTCATATAAGGTTTCGATCAAGTCTACCGTACAGCTTGACGAAATTATTAATATAGATATGAAATCCTACCAGGTCCCAGACGATGTTCCCGCTGGCGACGCACCACTGTATACACATCTCGAAGGCCTGGTCGGGCCGGAACGTGGCTTGGTAGCGCGCGTGCCCCCATTCGATGCGGTCGCTCTTATTGTTCACGTCTATATCCAGGTGGGTGTTCTTGTACAGGGGCACTGAAACAACAAGCTGATCAGTCTAGTCCGATTGTAAAGTCAGAGGTTGAAAATGTTCCCTACACCTACTCGAAAGGAAGCAGAGATGATCAAAGAAAAAGGCACTCTTAACTTGCACAAAAATATTCAGAATGGATTAAGTTAGAGCCTTCTTTTTTAACTAGGAATACATTTATCAACTTACTGTCGTTATCGCTGTCCAGCATGTAATTAGGGTCGATATTATCACAAAGGAAAGCAGGCACGCCGGTGTCATCAGTTCCGGAACGTGAACCAGATATTTTTATAGCCTTCAAGGCTTACTCGAAAGAAAGCAGAAGCGATCAAAGAAAAGGCACTCATAACTTGTCGCAAAAAGACTCAGAATGTATTGCTAGGTAGGCCGTAATTTTGTTACCTAGCCTTAAGTAGGAATATCTCAACTTACTGTCGTTATCGCTGTCCAGCATGTAATTAGGGTCGATATTATCGCAAAGGAACGCAGGCACGCCGGTGTCATCAGTGATGGAACTTGAACCAGAGATGTCTATAGCCCCTGAAGTGGACTCGACGGGAAGCAGCGGCGACCGCGGCCCTAAAACTTCCACTTCCATCCACTCGTTTTCGAAGCTCTGAAGATCGCCTAGAGGTTTCACGTAGTCTGATATCTCTGTGAAAAACAATTGCATACAAATCAGATGGTAAACATATAAAATGTGACTCTGACGCTAAAGGGTTCATTCTGTACCATCACAGTTATCTTGTCGAATATCTATGTTTATGTAGTTATCACATGTAGGTAGTTAATCAATCAGGGGCGAACCGCTTGCTAGTTTATATTAATAAGTTTATACAAGAGACTGCCGATAGACGTGAAAACTAATAATAATACTAATAACTAATACTAATAAATTTGCTAGCTACCCTACCTGGTAGCTAGCAAAGATTTGACTGATACCCATTCCATTCTATACTGTGGTGCTATCGCGGCGTGTCGCGTTGCACGTGTCAAGTTCCCAGACACTGACCGTACAACGCGAACGGAATGTACCCGAATGGCAAGTACGAATAGAACGGCGTATCAGCAAATTCAGGACTCTTATTGCAAAGCTAATCTGCTTCAGTCAGGGGAACAGTCGTCCCCGAGTCATGCGTTTCGTAGCACAGGCGTTCGCTGGGACTGGTATCCGTCCCCAGCACTATCTTGCCAATGCTACAGAACGTATTGACTACCTGAAGCAGAAAGTTTATGCGTGGGCAAACCGTATTCGCCGCTACAGAGAGCGTGTGGATCGATATCGACAAAATCGCGACTTTCAGGTGATCAAAGGAAGGTGTACCGAAACTGGGAAGGAACTGGTCAACGTGTGAACGACGGGCGGCTACCGGATGCCAGCGCTATGAAAAACTTCTGGCGCAGCATCTGGTCGATGCCTGTCGAGCACACGGAGGGAGCTTGGATGCGTGTTATCGAACGTGCATGTGAGTCTATCGAACCCATGGAGTCTATAACAATAGACTCCGTAGACGTTAGTTGTGCTATCCGGACGACTCAGAACTGGAAAAGTCCTGGGCCGGACGGATTGCACAACTTCTGGATAAAGTGGTTTCGATGCTCACATGAATGTTTGGCAACACAATTTCAAGAATCCCTCGAGACGGGTTCTCTTCCCAGTTTCATGTTCCCGGAGTCACCTTCCTGCTCCATAAGTCTGGTAGTACCACGGAACCGAAGAACTACAGACCCATTACTTGCTTAGCTACCATCTATAAGCTGCTTACATCCATTTTGTGAGCAAAAATTTACGCGCACATAGTTGCAAATAACGTTTTGGCCTCCTCTCAGAATGGATGTAAGATTGGGTCCCGTGGTACTAAGGAGCTACTCCTCATTGACACGACCATTTGCCAGCAAGTCAAACGAAACAAAGGAGCTCTCTCCACTGCTTGGATTGACTACAAGAAGGCCTATGATGCGGTGCCCCATTCATGGCTGGAAAGGATTTTAGAGTTATACAAAATAAATCCAACTCTAAAATCTTTTCTAAGCAAATGCATGGGACAGTGGGTCACAGTCCTTCGTCAACCAGGTAGTGTAGACAGCTCATTTGATTCGGAGGACTTGATAAAGATTGAAAGAGGCATTTTTCAGGGTGACAGTCTAAGTTCCCTGTGGTTCTGCCTAAGTCTGAATCCTTTCAGCACTCTGTTGAAGGATTCAGAGTTAGGTTATCGTCTTCGTAGAGGAGGTGAGGTTATATCTCATTTGCTGTACATGGACGACCTCAAACTTTTGCACCGAAACGCCAAGACTTGTTGGAGCTATTAAAACCACGGAGGTTTTAGTAACGCCATCAAGATGGAGTTCGGTGTAGACAAGTGTGCGGTCATGCATGTACAGCGAGGAAAAATAGTAAATTCAGAGAATTTACAACTTTCCGAGACTATAACTCTTAGATCTCTCTCCGAAGACGAGAGCTAAATATCTCGGTATGTCACAGTCTTTGGGTATATCAGCAGATGACATTAAGAAATCGGTGAAGGAGCGCTTCTTGTGCCGGCTGACAAAAGTACTCAAAAGTCTTCTGTCAGGCGGTAACAAGGTGCGAGCCTTCAACGGTTGGGTAATGCCTCTGCTGATATACTCCTTTGGCATACTGAGATGGACTCAGACTGAACTCGACGCCCTGGACAGAAAGGTCCGTCAACTGCTCACAACACACCGAATGCTACACCCGCGCTCGTCTGTTATGAGACTGTATATCCCGCGGAAATGGGGAGGTCGAGGCTTTTAAATGCCAAGAACCTTCACATCCGCGAGGTATGCAGTCTCAGGGATATTTTCGCAACAGCGAGTCCGGGATGCATCGCGATGTTGTGGCAGTTGACAGAAGCTTCACGCCTCTTTCAATGGCAAACGAGAACTGGCGCAAACCATCGGTGCTCAGCACTGATGACCGCAGGAAGTATGGAAGAGCAAGGAGCTGCACGGGCGGTTCTATCGGGCCCTAACGGGACCCGATGTGAATCTGCTCGCGTCGGTGAACTGGCTGCGCTTCGGGGACCTCTTCGGAGAAACCGAGGGTTTTGCCTGTGCAATTGCTGACGAGGTTGTCAAGACGAACAACTACCGGAAATATATAATGAAGGACGGTACGGTCGACATTTGTCGGGCATGCCGCCGTCCAGGCGAATCACTTCGTCATATTATTTCCGGTTGTTCGCATCTTGCTAACGGCGAGTATTTGCACAGGCATAACTTAGTAGCCAGGATCATCCACCAGCAACTTGCTCTTCGATACGGCCTTGTCGAGTGCGAGGTGCCGTACTATAAGTACGCACCTCTGCCAGTTCTCGAGAATGGTCGTGCGTTGCTCTACTGGGACCGCTCTATCATCACGGACAGGACTATTGTCGCCAATAAGCCTGATATCGTGCTGGTAGACCGGTCTCAGCGCCGGGCTGTGATCGTTGATATCACCGTACCACATGACGAGAACCTCGTGAAAGCCGAAAAGGACAAGCTTAGCAAGTACCTTGACTTGGCTCACGAGGTTACCGCCATGTGGGATGTTGATTCGACGATCATAGTCCCAATAGTCGTGTCGGCAAACGGCCTTATAGCGAAAAGTCTCGACCAACATCTCAAGAGACTTTCGCTAGACGGTTGGGTTAAGGGCCAGATGCAGAAGGCGGTCATCCTCGACACAGCGCGCATCGTCAGGAGGTTCCTCAGTCTGCAGCCCTAACCACCGGTAGCGGGCCCTGCCCCCTGCTGGCGGCACCCTAGTTTTAAGTTTTTATAATGTTTGTATTTTTATATATGTATTGTAAAAAACTTAAAAATTAAGAAAAAAGATTAAATGAGTGAATACTAATAACTCAGAATTTGATAGCTCACTCCGGAAACTACGCGGGTGAAACGCGGGTGGCTTAGCCATAATCATGGCGATCTAGATCATCCGATTACGAACGTGACGCTTGAGATCAATTCACAGCCCATGGAAAATCTGTATGTAGTGCGCCAAAAGAACTTTTCATTTCAAAAATTTAAAACTAGACTGACTCAGGCAGCGGTACAGGAAACAAATTACATAATAAGTTTTAGTCACAAGTTTAGCTTGTCGGTCTAGTTATAAGTTTTCACTTCTATCGGCAGGTGACTATGACTGTTATTTTAGTTTTTGAAAGTGCTGTTATCGGTACCTTTGTTTTTCTGCGGTAGAATATGATACATGTAGTAGCCGACGATGAAGCGTTTGCACGAGTCACCAGACGCGTGGCAGATCATCTTCTCTTGGAGCATTTTCTGTGAACGTAGCCACATCATATACAACAAAATTGTGTGTTAATAAAACATATACATCAACAACATAATCGTTAAATTACTTACGACCTACATGCGATATGTATGTCGCAGCCAAGTAGCTTAATCAGCCGTTCGATCAACAGCCTAGCCTCTTTTTAAAAACCGCCGCTTAATGATATTCAGTAGGTATTCAGTCAATTTTGTTTCAACAACAACATTTAATAAACTGCCTGGATAATAATGCTTCACCCATTCGTGCAACAAGGTGAACATGCGACAGAAATAAACAATATGATACGTCTGACATAAGAAATTCTTTATCTAACACAAATTATTTTAAAATGTACGTATGATAGGGTTTTTAGTAACAAAAACATCAAATTTGTTGCTAGGCCACACCATTTTCACAGTTTCGGAGATATTCGGCCGTAAGTGGCAGAAAGTGAAACTAAATTGAAATGAACCAGTTACACATGTAATTCAAACGAACCAAGTTGTTTGCCTACCTGTTTGATCAAATGGTTAAATATCATTCAGGAAGTTGGTTAAACAGCGTTGTTTAGTAACTCTTTACTAGCTAAGCTTTTGATTGAACAGCTGGTCAAGCTAGTTAGATGGAATATGGATATACCTCCATAACGCTGGTGGCTTTCTCATACGTCATCCCCTCCATATTGGCTTGCAGCCAGTGTATCGCGTATATCGAGACGAAGGTGTGCGACGGCAGGCTCACGGTCTGCTGCAGGAAGCCAACGCCCAGGGATGGCTGCCGCATGCGGTCCACTATCTCCGCCAGGGTCGAAGTAGCTTTCAACTTCGGCTCCATTACTCTGAAATGTTTTTACTACATTTTTATTTACTTGCCTGATATTTGGTTACCCATAGTTTTCAAAAATAAAGTTCCAAGATTGTTGGGGGTCTTTCGCAAATGTCAACCGGCTTTTTTTAAACGACTAATATAGATTAGAGATACGTAACTATTTGAGCACATTTGAAATCATTTTTGTTTCACGGACGAGGCGGCTTGAATCTAGTCCAGTCTCACAGAGTCACAGAAATCGGGAGCAAAGGATGACCGTATCGTGAAAATCATTGCCTTGTCTCATTTATATGTCCTCTATTTTCGGGATGTCAATGAACCCGCTTGCTAATGTTAACAAAATTTTTTACCCATCATCATATGTGTCGTCACACTCGCCAGACTGCGAATGTGTTCTCTCTAAGAACGGGTGATTCTTCGCCGCTTGCCTGCATTCATACAATTAGACTTATTAACAGACTTGCAAGACTATTAACATATCATACACATCACCAAGCAAATAAACGCAGACGCCATAGCTACCAAGCAAGAGTTAAAAGGAAACTGATGGAATGAATGGTAACACTGAGGCACACTGACAAATATACTCTTCTATAATTCGACAACAGAGCATGTTTTTTTTATGGCGAACTATTTCATGTTCGCCTTATGTGGCATCTACTCCCTACCCAACGTTGAGTCTGAGCAGAAGGCGCAGAGCTTAACTAAACTAATCTTTTCGTACGACTAGCGCAGATCTCAGACAGTATGACCTCGGCTTAGGCTACCGCCGGTAGGGAGAATCATACATAGAACGACCTAGTATCCCTGAAGGAGTGTAACTGGGCATGTGCACACGAAGTTTGTCGGCCATTAAACATTTACATACTTAAGCATTGATAGAATTTAAAGGACCATTAACACCTGATATAAAATTGAAGCTATTTTCGTTACGTCAGGTTTGAAAGTTCTAACCTCTGGAATTCTTATCTCGATTATAAATAAAACATTTCTTACTCAACCATTTTTTTTGGTTTATTTTAAAAGCTCTATGGTGGTTACCCACCCTTACGGTAGTTGCCCTCTACTACCGCAATTGGGACAGAAGACTTAAAGGTTAAGGTCTAACAGATTTTTCCAGTTTAGAAGGAAATGTTTCTAGCGAAAATACAAGGCTAAGAGATAAATCATCTTATTTGTGAGTGACGTGCTAGATTAAAAAAGCTTATGAAGATGATTTTATGCTGTCGGAGAGAAACTCACGTTAATTTATTGACCTTCACAGTCTTAACATAGTGAGATACACTGTTCTTTACAAGCAGCTGACATAAACATGGAGATTGAACACAGAATTAAAACACAGTCGATCGTTTGACATAGGCTAGAATTAATTCACCGTAGTATAGATCTCTGACACCAAACCAACACTAATTATCTGTTTACTACCAGATCTGGATGCTATATAAATACATGTACTATGAGAACATTTCTTTTAAATCCCATCCCATTCCTCATAGTCGTAAATAACAAATGTTATGAATAAGACACGGTGTTTACATTACATTAAACAAGATAAAACATCTGCACATGAATGAGACTGCGCGCAAATGCAATATAGACAGTCAGTGTGCCACAGAAAAGAATGAAGGTAGTCAGTATCATACTTACTTGTTGGATTGACTAGTGTTTAGTGACTTAGTAGGTGAAACTTGCTGCAATGAAACATTCGAGAGGATAAGAACAAGCAAGTGATAGTATCGGCTTGGACAAGCATTTCCAACAGTCCAACAGCAATTACATAGCACTATTAAACCGCTATATTAATGGAAAAAGAAATCTGTAAAAAATAAATAGCTTGGCAAGCGAGCAGCATTCTAGATATAGATTAAAATTGAATTTACTGATCAATTCAAATAACAATTTAGAATTATGCGACAAGAACTCATCGTTTTGGTTTATAAAACAAATACAACAAGTTTAAGACTTATTGCAAAGACTTTTGCAAGAACAGAATATATTATCATTATAGTTTTTATAAGCTACTCGATTGCCAGGGTTTGAATTAAAAATCTAAAATAAGGAAGTAAACCCCTAAACGAATTACAATAAAAAGGCGAAATACAAAAGATTATGATATATACCAAGAAATGTTATGTACGTGAATAAAATATAAAATAAAGCAGATTATGGCAAGGTGCGAAGTGAAACAGTAAAACCGCAAAAGCAACAGCAACCCATGCCACACCACACACATGTACATAGTATATGACAACATTCACTTTATAAGAACTGTTACATAAAGAGGCTTATTTTTACGAAAGATAGCCATTCTAAAAATCTCAATGGCAATAGTGTATCAAGCCCGCAAATCACAAAACTTTTTTTTGTACGGGCCACACGACATATTTTGTCATAGATACGTCAAACTAATCTGACAAGATTATTTATTAGCGTCTCTCCCCAATATAAAATAAAAGTGGCAATAAATTATTAATTTTAGTGGATTTTATTATACCCATTGAAATCGATCGTTAATGTAACATGACTTTGACGTGGCTTTGACCAGTAGCGAGAATAGTTAAAAAGATTTTTACAGCACTTTTATATAACACTTCCCTTACATAAATAATGAAAAAGATGTCATGAAGTACAAATGGAAAACAATGCAACATACGATAGCGCACCTCAATTATGTTCCTAGAAGAATTTTTTATCTGTAATTCCGTGTTTTTAGAAATTAATATACATCTCTTTAAAAATCACAGGCGTTCAAACAGAAAAACTTCATAGGCGTTGTGTAATTTCTTTGCGAAATAAACGGGAAGTAATAGCTTGATTTGAAATAGCAGTATTCATTTAAATGAGGAACGGTATCGCATTTTGCACGGTCCACTGAAGTTACTGACATAGCTTCGATCCTGAGCCGAGGACGGTCGGGCAGCCGTGTGCTCCCAACTCGCTCTCTGAAGGGAGAGCTCGATGCACCGCCCTGATACGACACACAACTTTCATCAACATCACCGAAATGAACGGTTCGCTACTGTGAACATTAAATACTTTAAATGAACGAATGACACCAGTTACGGCGCGTCGATAATGTTTAGTTTTTTTTTACTGTAGCTTTTGTTTTTATGATGTTCTGTTCATTTAAAGCTTGCAACGCAACGTTCAACAAAACGATGATTGGTTTTTACTTTGACGTGTTTTCGGACGCGTACTCATTTTTGAACAATACGGACCTCAGTGCGTATTGATCCTTTTACTAAGTGCATATCTTAATACATTAATGACTAATGAGACTGCACCGAGGAAAATGAGTTTTTTTTATACTTTATATTGGTGAAAGTTACGTTGCAAAACTACAATTAAAGTAACAATAAGTTAAAATAAACAAAAGAAGCTAGCAAACAAAATATGTCACAGTATTGTGGTGCATTCCGTGCATGTATACTTGCATAATTTTATAATAAGCAGTGCAAATATATACGCATTTTACATACAATGTGGTCGCTGTCTTTTAGACTTTTATCAGTTACATATTTTTGTACAACTTTGAATCAAGCAGGATGGATGACATTGCCATATATGTATATTTGTATATACAACACAATTAAATATATCTTCTCTCAGATTCAAAGTTGTATGCAGGAAATAGATGGGTGATATAGCAATATTAGGAGCGCTCGCTTCGATAGGCATTGAAGTCAAATCACCTGCTGAAAACCCGAAAGATTACTGCACTCTTATGTATAAAATCACGGCGTTCCTACTTTATTAGTTATCACGACTAAATACAGATCGTTATACGATTAGTCTTCGAAAGTTAGAAGTGTCAATATAAAAACGCCACTCCTGCTTGTTAATTGATTCAGTTACAAACCCAATTTTGTCGGTGCCAATGCAATGAGTGCGCGAAATTGCCACAGAAAAATAATTTTAACTAAAATTTTGATGTCGAATTGTAAAATAAACTGTGTGAGACGAACTCGAGGAGAGCTAAAAAAAAAAAAACTGATTGTGAAGGTTTATGTCGTAATTATCATTGTATCTATCGTGGACATAAAACGAAATTTTTAACCATTTTATATCTTTGTCATCTGTTTTTACTTGCATTGTAATAATTGTAAACCAACCTTTCATAAGTTTCAAAAGTAGTAGGTATATCCCAAAGACAATCTAGGAGTAACACAGATTCTTACACCTCTTTTTGAGTAGGTAACATACAGATAGAAAAAAATTAGTTTTTTTTTAATTTAAATTATATCTCATTTTATAAAAAAAAATACAAATATTTAGTTCGATTTTAAGATATGTTATTCCTAAAATTTAAGGTAAACATACGAGTACAAAAGATATATACAGCAAGTCTCATAAGTGAAAACAACAAATGAATTGATGAACCACCAAACTAGAGGTTTACGACATAAACTGGAAAAGATTGAACTACATGATCCTATCGTATTTTCAGACTTAAAATTTGTTTTGGTTGGTTGTAAAGTCGAATCGTAATGTGAGGGGGAGACAAGGGAGTACCTGCGCGCTCCTTGTGAGGATGGAAGTGGAGTGTCGTCGCCGCGTGAGCGCTGAATCGGGCGGTCCACCCGCGCCTGGCGCCATCTGCATCACCCACACCTTACACCGGGCCGGTTCTAACCGACAAATGACCTGTCGCCTACCCGACCGGACGCCCCAACAACCGTATTGAGAGCCCGTGGTCGCGAGGCAGTTTATTGACGCACTTTTGTATCACAGAACGATTACAAGTTGATTGGTTTTACTTGTACCTTGACGAGCTTACGTTTTACGTGTAGTTTTTGCAGGATAGTGAGTCTGATACGATTTTCTAAGCTAAACTAGATTGTGTTTTACAATAGGCTTTCTTCTATGAAAGATACGTTTTTGAACGTAGAAAATTATCAAATGAATATATTAAAAATGTGTTGCTTCAGAAATTATGAGAAATGGTTTTATTTAATGCAATAAGTACATTAGTAACAAAGTAACCTGTCAATACAAATCGAAACATCTTAAACTTTCGAATATAAAAATCATAATAATAAGCGAAAAGTCTCGACCAACATCTCAAGAGATTTTCGCTAGACGGTTGGGTTAAGGGCCAGATGCAGAAGGCAGTCATTCTTGACACAGCGCAACTTCCTGACGATTCAGGAAGTTCCTCAGTCTGCAGCCCTAACCACCGGTAGCATGGGCCCTGCCCCGCTGTTGGCGGCAAACTAGGTTTAGGTTTAATAATAAAAAACGATTTCAATTTTTAAATCCGATGAAGCTCCCTGCTCATTTTCAATTCAATTCAATCATTTATTCTTTAATTTGGTACATGGGTACTGGGTACACTTTTGAACATGAAATGATGAAATATTAGCTACAGATTCTATACAAATATCGTAAATTTAAGTGCCTGTTTGTAATATTAAAATAACCGCATTTTATTACATGCATATGAATATGTATGGACGGTACGTATACCAAAATAACAATATTTACACTTTTTGTTTGTCTGTCTGTTTGTTGCGGATAATCTCCGAAACGTCGAATGCGCCAAAAAGATAACTTTTTCTATGACGGTACAACGCTTTAAATCACCATTTAATTTAGATAATCGTATAACAGAAGCATATCTCAGTAGTATGCAGATGAAACGTACGTACACTCGTTTCACGTTCTGTGTCCTGATATGTTTCATTATATTACATTCCATGCATAGAGACTCAAACAGGAAATTACAAATAACACTTAGGTGCAACCAAATAATAAGTTCACATGAAAATAATAATCATGCAAACATTACATTCGTATTTACAAAATATTCAGGTGCTGTAAGATTACACATTCTGAGAAATGCAAAAATATCTAGCGAAAAAGGTTTTTATTTTGTTTGTTTATGATGCACAATGCACATATATGGATCAACAGGACTACAAGCAATATTGTGTGTTGTGTTTTGTTTTAATAAAATTGGCAATTTTTTTTAAATAGTTATGTCGGATTCTTTTTTGCAATTTTCAGATATAATAATCTTACAGAAACTGGGGAAAATCGGGTTTTTTAAAATACGTACTTACTATACACACTATTTCAAATATATCTTTCACCATGCAATAGGGGCGACAATTGCAATAATTTTACAAATCTAGAAATTTTCAATAAAAATCAGTGACTCTAGTGAAATTAAAAATTTCATGTTTGAGTAGATTTTAGTTCGTAGTAGTACTTAGTTTTGTAAATAAATTATTTGAAGCAATTCTACATTGTTTAGAGGGCATAAGAAGAATGTGCAAATCTACAGAGCATGCGGTGCCGACGAAACTACGTGTCATTTACTGGTGCAAAGAAAATATGCATGCTTATACACATTTAAAAAAAAAACTTTTTGTACATTTTTTATTGTAATAGTTTTACAACAAAAGATTTACAAAGAGAAATAAATAGACACGAATATAAAACCAAGATTATTTACAGCCTAAATAATATAAACAGTTTAAATACTGTATAAAACCATAAATTTAGTTGCAGTAAAATTGTACAAAAAAAGAAATGTGTTAAAAAAAATATCTAGAAGAAACAGATTCACTCTCGATTTGAAGACACCAAGATTATATTATAACCATTGGGAAAAACACATTACACAGCCTAGACGTTATTATTATCACAAAACTAGAGGCAAACTTCTTCACTGACGTTAAGATTACAAAAAAAAAAAAAATAACACCCAGCTTAAAGATGTAAAAATCTAAATCTCTATCAAATATAAATCATAACTGTGAAATTTATTAAAAAAAAAAAGGATATTTAAATAAAGAATCGTAAGCGAATTATGCAAATAATCCTAAGCATTTCATCTAATTCTAATTTAGGGTGGGGGTGATTGGACTGCACTGACGTCCCGCTAGGGGTGTACGCCCCGCTAGCGGTGTAGTAGCATTTCATCTAATCCAACTACCATTCTCATAATCGATTGTTTGATAATCGATTGATTTTCTACTCGATATTTCCTATCGTTCATACTCACCCGCTGCTTGTTGGGTCGTTTGACCTTGTTGAAGTACAGTTCAGTCATTTTTAGGAATCCTTCGGTGAGTTGCTCGAGGTCCGACCGAGTGGCAGTAGGATAGATGTCGCAGTGCGTCTTTTCGTCTTCCAAAATTTGTTTCGTGGCGGGATTTGACAGCGGCAGTAGGAGAGTACGGAACCTCCAGTACTTTAGGGGCTGTAATAAGGCAAATGAATTCTATAAGCACATTCAGAGAAGAGTTTATGTTGTTACTGTGTAATTACTAGAAAAAATAAGATTCGTGGATTTCACATTTTTTAACATCAAGTGTAGTGGTAGGATGCTCTGTAGCGTCCACCAGGACCAGAATAGTACCATAACTTTGCCAGTTATTCTACAATTAATGTGCAAACATCACACTCACTATGTTCAAGTTTTAAGGACAATATTTCCAAACAAAGAAGGCAAAGGCAAATAAATTAACCATCTCTGGGTGACGAGCGCAGTGCAGTGGTAGGCAGTGATTTGGAATCGTCCCGTCCACAGTGCTGATGTGGGCAGCCGTATTGATACCATCAGGCGTATCTCTTGGTTATTTATTTTTGTTGAGTTTATCGTGTATATGATTACATCAGTAATCATGTTTGCTCGTAACCGTAATCATCATCTTTTTATCACAGATGATTTGACTTTGATGTGCATTTTTTATTAAGGGAGAGGCCATCGGTTCCGAAACACAGTATTACATACTAGTTAGGCACTAATGGGTTTCAATTGATCTTGTTAAATATTTATGTTTCAATACAGTTTATTTTGTTTTATTGTAATGCCAACGGGATCGATATTAGCTACAATTTGTATCAGAGTTCACTGAAATCATTTAATCGTCGTCATCAGCCTGTGTTAGTCCACTGCTGGACATATGCCTCTCCCACGATACGCCACTCAGCCCGATCTTCGGTCTTACGTTTCCAATCGCCACCAGACCTCTTTCGTATATCGTCACTCCATCCAGTCGCAGAGCGTCCTACACTACGTTTACCGATTCGCGGTCTCCACTCCAGAACCCATCTACCCTTACTAATACACCAACTACTATAACTAACTACTTCTATAAACTACTATTTTGTAGTGGTAGGAGTCTCGGTAGAGTCGGCCTGGGGTAGTACCACACCAGCCAGTTATTCTACCGCCAAGCAGTAATGTGCAAACATTACTGTGTTCTGGTTTAAAGGGCAATATTACAAATATTACAATATAATCACAGAGCTTAGATATATAACATCTTAGATCTCTGGGTGACGAGCGCAGTGCAGTGCTAGGTAATGATTTGGATCTGGATTTGGATGAATGATCTCTTCATGTTCCAATAGCTACGTGTCACTGTGCTGTTATGTGGTAGTCATGTTGCTTACCATCAGGCGCATGACATTCTCGTCTCGTCACTCTTTATTAAAAAAAACTAAAAACTACCACAGCTATGCAAGTAATATAACTGCTAAAATAATTTATTGAGTACCAAACATTGGCAGTCATACGGACTGCTGATAAAAGTGAAAACTTATAACTTAACATTTTAGTACTGAACAGCACTAACGTTCCATAAAACGCCACCTGTATAATAGCTACATATATATCGCTATTATGCATGTCGATGTCGCGAACTCACGAGATTTCACCCATCCAAAACAGTGCTGCATGCGACTGAAGAAGTTATCACTTCAATAATTTCAATCTCAGGTGGCAAATGAATATTGAAAATACTCAAATACAATTCTCAATGTTTGACCAGCTAACCATGGCCGTGTTAGTATAGTTAATCGATTCTAACTTTATATAAGAGAATAAGTAAATAAAAATAATAAATAGATTAATAAAAAATAGATCAGGTGTTTCCGCACGGTTCCTTTGTACCAATCGTAAGCCGATAACGTGCATACTTGCTATGGCGACAGTGTGATGTGCCGCGACAAAAATATGACACTTCTACAAGAGAGATCAGACCCGTGCTCTCGGTGTAAAGCGTTTGTTCCAACTCTATACGTAGTATTTGTAAACTCTTTGATTCTAACTTATTATTACCGTTAAATATAATAAAATACTAGCTGTTAAATATAATACTAATAATAATAATATTTATATGACAGAACAACATTTACGGGCATCATGATGCAACATTTAAATCTCGTTTAGTTAGCTAAACGAGATTTAAATAACTTAACGAAGGGCGGTTAAAATATTCGATAACTTAATATTTAAGTCTAACATTATAATTTTCCGCGTCACAGTGTTTGCCTGCAAGCCCCTCTGAAAAGGCTTGACCGACTTTTATGGAAATTTAATATGAGCATTCTTCGAGGATCGGTCGTAATCTATTTTTCATACCTAGGTGGAAAAGTGTGGTCCACCCCAATTTAAGTTTTTAAACAAAACTTTTTATCTTTATTTAAGTATGATTTGACATAAAAATACACACAGCCCTAAATTTTCACATTTCTACCACCAAACAACAAACAAACCTTTTCAGAAATCCCGCATACCATGAAGTAACGTTACTACGACATGCACATCATGCAAAATCATAAGATGGAGACTGGATTTCTAATGTGTACACACACAACTATAAGACAATAATTAACATTCTATCAAATCTAATAATAAATTCAGCATTTGGAATAATTGCAATGTTGAGAGTAAAATCAATAAAGTTGTATTTACTTAAAGTTTAATATTAATGTACTTAATAGTGTGTTAAACGAACATTTATTTCGTATAGGTCAGCTGATAATTACTTATATTTAGTTCAGTAATATGGCAGGCATTCTATTAAGCATTAGGCATCTGACCGTGTCACTACATTTTAACAGTATAAACAATTTTAATAGTCAATCCGTTTTTGAGACAATAAAGTAATTTAAATTCGTATCACGACGTCACTATTGTTATTATATTTCAAAACACAACTCTATTCTCGGTAAGATAAAGTACAAAATGGAATGATGACCGATCCCGTCTGAAACTTTCTACCTCGACGAGGGAGAACTCAGTACCTCCTCTGTGACAAAATAAATGTAGTGGTCCATTAAAGTTATATTACGTCACAATTACTGTTGCAATTATACATCAAAAGCCGAAGTTATTCTCCATGAAATAAAGTACAAAATGGAATGATGACCGATCCCGTCTGAAACTTACTACCTCGACGAGGGAGAAGTCAGTGTCTCCCCTGGTGCAGATATAATGGTCCATGTAGTTCCAGTTGTACGTCTCCAGTTTTTCCGTGGTGAATGACACCCAGGAGACCTCGTACGTATCGTGGTTGGGTGCGTGGAAACGGTAGCGGTAGTGGATGTTGAATGGAGGGTATGGATGTCTGCAAAAATTGTAAAAAAATTAAATCGGCCATTTCGAACAATTTAAGTTTCATTTCTGGAGCAAAGTTTAGGTATTGCCATAAGACATACAGGTAGTTACGGCGTTGGAACGTAATGAATTGTGGCGTAATAGTACATTACGATATAAGTGCGGAAGTTAAAATTACAGCCGAGGCAATATTGCTAAGGGGCTAAAAGAAAGCAGAGGCTGTAATTATGAAAGCGCACGTCATACGTCATACAACGTTTTATAACGATTTGCGAGGAAATAAAGAGAACTTGAACTTTCTTTAACGAATAAATCTCCCAAT
Organism: Ectropis grisescens; assembly: GCA_017562165.1. Taxonomy (NCBI): domain Eukaryota; kingdom Metazoa; phylum Arthropoda; class Insecta; order Lepidoptera; family Geometridae; genus Ectropis; species Ectropis grisescens. Next base: position 11,032,757 of record CM029776.1, on the reverse strand, counting down.
GTTAATTTTTTTCATAAAATGTTTACCACTTTTCTAACATCATAAAACTTTTTTCTAAGATTTTAAAATGTACCGTTCGTTTTAACAAAGTTTTATAAAATATTTGCGAGGAAATAAATAGAACTCGGACTTTCTTAAACGAATAAATCTTTATCTCCCAAAGTTAATTTTATTCATAAAATTTTTACCACTTAACACTTAACATAAAACTTTTTGCCAATATTTTAAAAAGTACCTTTCGTTTTACTCTTTGATAAACCGTGCGTTTTACATTTCAACCACTGTCACTACTGTCTTTTCAAAGTCATGTGCGTAAGTTAGCGAATTTAAAACGGCACAGGAATACATCGTGAGGAAACCGGCGTGTTGTAAGAAAGACGTCTTTGAGTCATTCACCAACCTACCCACATATGGCCATCGCAGTGGATTATGGCGTCGACTTCCTTATGATAGGGGCCAACTCCCAGCAGTGGAAACATACAAGTGGGCCGCTTATACGAATATGTACTTAGCCTATTTTTTCTTTTGATGACGACGACATTTTGTTTTCATTTCGTTTGTTTGAGGTTTGTTATTCTTTCACGGAAAAACTACTGAAGGGATCTGGATATAATTTGGTACATTGAATAAAAATAATAGTCTGGTATTACAAACATGCTACTTTTAACCCCACGAAAATAATGGGATCGGGAACTACACGGGTGATAAACTCTTTACATAAAAAAAAAACTTTTTATATAAAAAATTAAACCGGCTTCAAAACCACAAATAGGTACTCAAAAGGAATAATAACCTAAATAATTATTATACGCGCTACTCACTCATCTATTTAAAGTCGGTGCCATTGTGACCAATCGAGAAGCATACCCATTTGAACGAAAAAGAAATATCGAAATCGAAATCGGTTCGGGCGTTCTCGAGAAATCAGGTAACATACATAAAATAAAATAAAAATTTGTGGTCGAATTGATAACCTCCTCCTTTTTGGAACTCGGTTAAAAACGCGGGGCACTGCTAGCAGACTATATTATAGTAGTTTAACAAAGTGAGGTTGGGTCGTAAATACCAATCATACAAAAATATATTTTTTTTTTTATTCATAAATTAAGACTAACAAATTGTCTTGCCAGACATATTGCATGACTCTCGCAGAGGCCAGTTTGTATGGGGCAACTTTTAAAATGTTTTGTATCATCTTATCTTACCTACAAACAGCAATAAAGATTTTTGTATTTGTATTTGTATTTGTAAAAATGTCAAAGTTTGGATGTTTATTGCTCAAATACGTCGGAACTTCGGAACGGATCGGCAGGTCTACCGCCTAATTCTCCTGCTTTCTGCTATACTTTAATTTGTGAAGCAGCTGAAAGCAGACAGCCTACATCTGCTTTCCATTAGGAAAGGAAATATGATAAGCATTTTCTGCTGCATAAGGAAAGCAGATGTAGTTGTCTGCTATTATTGGCGTTACCAAATTAGTCGAATAAACAAATCAAAGCATAGTAGAAAGCAAAAGAGATAGGCGGTAGACCTGCAGGTTGAAATGCGGAATTAAAATTAAAACATAAAAATTAAATTACCTCGGTCTGTATCTTGTAACAGTAATGGTGGATCCAACAAGGGTCAGCTTGTGGAATATTCTGCCAATGGACAGCAGATATCTCTTCGTTGGAGCGACATTCGCTGGTTTCCCGCACTGGGGCGCCACTTTCGACGGCGGAGGGGTGGGCGTCGACGGACAATGAGCCTCAATAACCTCGCTCTCATTCACGCCTACTATTAACTGGAAGCCCTGAAATATTGTGTTAACATATTTATGATTACAGTTAAGTATCCTACTAATATTGTAAATGTCACAGTTTGGATGTTTGTTGCTCAATCACGTCGGAACGGCTGATCGGATCTAGTTAAAATTTGGAATACAGATTATAGTCTGTAATAGCATACAATGCTACTTTTTAACCCGGGAAAATAACGAGAACGCGCAGGTAAAACCGCGGGACGCTTTTAGAAACAAATATGAATTAGTATCAGTTTGGCTAGATTAATCTTCTTTACGAAATAGAATTCGTTATGAATACTTCTAGTTCTATGTAAGTATGACACGGTTTTACTTGCAAGAAGACGCAAAATTTAATTTAGATTTTTGAAATTTCAGATCTACATCTATTAAAATATTTGAAGAAAAATAAAACACACTTTTGCCTTTGTAAAAATACGTGAGACATCCCGGACATTAATATTACATGGTACATAAAATACGATAAAACTATGATAAAAGTAATCATAAGGCTGATTTTAGTCTCACGCCGACCGACCTTCGGCGCTGATAGCTCAGCGCGTAGTTCTCCGACCACCGCGCGCGCTGATAGCTACGCGTCATTCAAAAACGCTTCCTCGAAGTTTAAATATCTCGGCCATCAGCGCCGATGGTGCGCGTGCGGTCAGCGTGAGAATAAAATCAGCCTAATACTCGTAGATGTCAATATTACCTGCGCCAATCTCTGTGATACCAGTTCCTTAAACACTTCCATAGTGGTCAGCGGTTCCTTGTAAATAGCCCTGTTTTGGGCAAAGTCCGCGTTAACATCATCCGGTAGGAGGTTGTAGTCCGACACCAAATAATCGTTTTGTAGTGAGCGCTTGTCCGGAAAGTAGTCTGTAGTGATTGGCAGGCAAGCGGGGATTGTGAGAGATTTCCAGTCCACACCTGTAGGAATTTGAAACTTAAAATTACCAAGATACACGCTGTTTTTCACTGGCAAGTCAGCATGCGGCGATACGCAGATGCAAAATTAATTCCTCCAACGTTTGCCCCCTAAAATTCGATAATGTAAGCCTATTAAAACATGCTCGTTTACTGCGATTACTCGATTGATGCCTGGATAATGTCAAAAATTTGGAAGATCATAATTAAGCCACACATAGCTTTGTGTTGGGAAATCTATCTATCTATTTATTTTATCGTGAGGTTGATGGATTTAATGACATGCATATACAGCGTAAGTTTTGTAAAGAACAAAAGTGTTATGAATAGATTGTAAGCATAGATGTTTGGAACTAATTCATGCTCGCCAAAAAGAACTAACTACACATTAACAACGTTAGAATCACTTAACGAGTTTTAAAAGTGATCATGCAGCTTTTGTATCGATGAGTTTAAGTAAGTCGATAATTATAATAGTGACACCGTGTAGCTGTCTAAACACCCACGTAATTCTATCATTTGACTGATGGCAATTATCATTTTAAAAATATCAACGTTTGTTTATTACACTAGTGTTATTAATTACGGGATATATACCGCAGTTAGATAGTGGAGGAGTCGTCGACATCTTGATGCAGTTTCATGTTCTCTGGTAAACTGCTTACCCAGACGGGTAGTAATCTCAGGTTGTCCTACACTACGTTTGCATATTCGCAGTCTCCACTCAAGAACAAGGTTGTCGCCTCTGCGACTGATATGACCGGTCCATTGGTACTACAGTTTGCTAATGCGCTGATCTATATCGGTAACTTTGATTCTCCAACGGACTACATAGTTCCTACATAGACTACATCATCATCATCAGCCTATTTAATAATCGTCCACTGCTGGACGTAGGCCTCTCCTAATGAACGCCATAAGGTGCGGTCATCTGCATTGCGCATCCACTTTCGACCACCAACCTTTCGCAGATCCTCGCTCCACCTGGCTGCAGGGTGTCCCTACTCTACGAAGACTTGCCAGTTCGCGGTCAGAATCTGACCAAGATAGGCATACTGTTGAACGACTAATAGACTACATAACTTCACGCTAATCTCTATTAGCTATCTTCATAGCTCGCTGTGCGACTGTGAATTTGTGGACCGCCTTAACTAACAGTGTTTATGTTTTGACTCTGTATATCATGACAAAAGTCTTCGATCAGAGAGTCGCACAAACTACCTACACACTGATCGAAGACTTTTCTGTTTAGACAATGTTGGATTCATTTAAACAAAAACATATCCCCTAATGAATAACACAGTAGTGCATAAACTGGTGATAATTTATACAACATGTTAAAACGCAATTTGACAATTATTTCTTGATTGTGCGAAAAAAACATGCAACACTTTATGACAATGTGGGGTTTCGACATCTTCAGAAGCTACATTGAACAAAAAATCATACTAACAGCATGCTTTAGAAGCAGAATTTAACGAAAAATGTGAGGTGTAAGCACGGTTTTAACACATGGTTACTTACATCACAAACGTGATTTAAAGTTTTGGATTTGCTAGTTAAAATAAAAAGCGATTATTTTAGATAAAAATTATCCCATAGCTTACAATTTTTAACTATTTCCATAAAGACACTGGTGAAATGTACCGATTAAATAACATATATTTTTAGAGATACATAACACCATGTCACGGGAATTAGATACAAAAATAAATGCGACAGCTACCAGATGCAAATCCAATAATTAAAATATCAAACCTATAGCTTTGTTCGCTTTTGGTTGCGACCGTTCCAATGAAGATATTTTTCAATGCGGCGAAATCATGAAACATCAAAAATGAAGTGATTTTTTATTAGTGTGATATGACAATCTAACAATGATGTTTATAAATAAGTGATGTACACAAACGTGTAAAAAGCTAGGACATCAATATTCGTATTGTCCCACATAATATCACCATACCCTAGTCTATACACCTAACGCTGCTGAAATGTCTCTTGACTATCAAGAGATAATTTTATAATTGAATTTATTGACTGAATAGATCAAAGGTATAATAAAACAATTAATAAGAACCACACTATTAAAGAAATAATTGACTCTGATAACTTGAGAAGATATCTGAACTAAAAATATTCACAATTCATTCATTAACATTATAGTCTAGTTTTATTTAAAAAAAAATACAATGAAGATTGTGTTGAATGAAAGACCGAAGATTAATATATTGACTGAAGACTGAAGATAAGATAAGAACTTAGGATGGTCAAGTTTAAAACAATAAAAATTCATAAACAAACAGAATGAAATGCCAACAGATCAACAAACAATTAATGATTACTATGCAGTTTTTTGCGTTTCCAAGGAGGAATCTAAACACCCTTTTAAACAGCCCAAGTCGTATTCCAGAAGGAGTCTTCTATGCCTGATTTTTTAACTAAAATATTTTTTGACACTCATGAAAAAACAACAGCAGAACATATACACAAAACGGTAGTTAATGGTACGATAACACAAACCTTAATCTGTAAACCAAGTCACCAATCAACTTACCTTTTCAACCAATGAAATGTATAGATGTAAACGTGCATTCAAAGGAAAACACTTCGAAAAAAAGACAATTAAAAAAAATCACAAAACAGCGTGCATTGGCATGCTTTGCCAATTGATTGAACGATACTCATAACATAAGAAATACAGAATAATTATGAAGTATGAACGATAAAGGTTTAATTATGATTTTCTTAGTAGAATTTGGGACACTGATTATATTACAGCTAATCCAATACTACACAAACTACTCATCTTATAGAAGAGTTGCTTTAATGTTTATTTTTTTGTAAATTATAAAAATGTTTTCATCATCAATTGTTTAAAATTTTATATTTTTCTATTTAAAACTATTGGCTCTGAGCCAGTTGCAAAACCGTATTATACATTATGTAATTATATTATACCTGAATACAAGTTTCAATTGTTTGGATTAAGTGATTGGATAAATTGTAAATGTGTATTGTTACTTTAAGATATAAGTCCACCAAGTGAATGATCGTCACTAATCCTTTTAGGATTGCACTCAGTACAAATCTACAGATATCTTGTTTAAAAAAACCAGAACCAACATAATTTCTATGACACACACACACTTGACACTTGCAGTGACACCAACTTATCTATAGATCGGCCAAAAGCGCAACTACTGAGTTACAAGTATTAAAGAACACAGAAGTTGTCTAATATTTCAATAGATGGCAACACTTCTCGATCGTGGTGCTATCGCTACATTCTACAGATAAGTTGGTCGCACTGTACTAAATCTACAATTTTGTAACTACCCAAAACAATTATAACTTAATTTAAAATACACTGTATAGTTATATATCACCTGTTGTTAGGGCAGGAGTCCATTCCTGTTCACCAGTGGCACCCCACAGGAGAGCGAGGGAGGCGTTGTTTGTAGTGGATGGAGCACCTAACGTGCCCAAAACTGTGCTTAGTACTCCCGATGTACTGATCATCCGCTTGCGACTTGGAATGTTGCCTGAAACAAAAAAGTAGCAATAGTTTAGTAGTGGTACGTACCTGTTTGACGACTTCCCCAGTTATTCTACCGGTACATGTTCCGGTTTGAAGGGTAAAGTTTCCAGAGAAATTACAGGGCACAGAGAAAAATTATTGTATATCTCTGGGTGACGAGCGCAGAGCATTACTAGGTTTTGATTGAGACTTTGTTTCAATATCTAATTGTTTCAATATCTAATGGAGCATATTAAAAGTCATTGTAATCTCACCATCGACCTGATAGATGGGATGATTGCTGCACATAGTGTTCCCGTTCTCCTTGGCAATGTTCTCTCTATCTTCGGTTCTCGAAGCCGGTTCACCGGCCGGCCGCGCTTGGTAGTGATGCTGTTGGATCAACACACCCGTTGGTCCTGCCGAGTAAAATATAGTAGTGACTTTAATCAAAAAAGCAGGAGGTTCTGCATTCGGTTGTATGCTTTTTTGAAGTGAAAACTGCTTTTGGCGCAGATTTTTCGTGGTCTGTGAATTGAATTCTAGCGTCACGCTCGGACCTGGTTCTACCGCCTAACTAAAACTGTATTAGCTTAGATATTGCACTCTCTTTTCTTTTCGCTTGAAATGATAGAGACAGCAATAACAAAGCCACAGTCGATTTAGTTAGGCGGTAGAAGGGCGGGAATGATAAGAAATCTTCGGGTAAACTCGGGATCATGACCATTGGCCTTCCAAAAATGCGTCAGAATTTCGCATTGGCCATCTAAAAATACGTCAGCATATCTGGATGGCCATGCTCATAGCCACGCCCTCCCGTTTCACTTGCGTTGTTTCGAAAGTAATAGATCAAATTCTAAGTTACTTAAATCTCTATATAAAAAAATGTTATGTTGGTTTGTATATGCTTCAAAAACTCAAAAATTTCTGCACCGATCAAGCTGAAATTTTACAATGATATAATACTACATCAACAATTGTTTTTATCTAATTTTTGCATCACAATGTGCCACAGCGAAGCGTGGCACAGGGTACAAGCTAGTATATTATAAAAAGTATTCAATTATTAGTTTTCACTTCTTTCGGCAGTTCCTATGACTGCCAAATTTTTTATGTTATGCCATATTCCGCCAATTGTGAATCGATTTTGATGATTGTTTTTTGTACGTTAGATTATAGTAAAATCGGTGAGGCGGCCAAACATCAACAAAAAACTAAAATTTGCTTACATTTACCTAGATGACGGCCTTGTAGATTTCACAACATAAATATATTATGTGAAATTTTGTTGCGTATCTGAGTTTAAATTTACAGCTAAAGCCGAACTTTCAATCAGGCTCACAGTTTCGGCCCACCACGCTAACCCCCTGAAGGTTGGAGGATTGAGGACTGTACTGACTGAGGTTGGAGGACGTCGAAAGGTTCTTGGAACATGCCGGTTTCCTCACGATGTTTTCTTCAGCGTTTTTAAGTTAGTAGCATTACTACGCTCATGGCTTCGAAGAGAGTGGTGCGCGCGGGATTCGTACCAGGGGCTCGGGGTCGGCACTCGTCGTTATCTCAACTATAATTAGACCTTAGTTTTTTGAGAACTACAGTGATTCATAATTACAAAAGAAAAAGTGCAAAGACACAATAAAACATACCTTTAGGGAATATATGTGTCCATCGCCTCCGGTTACTAGTCAGTTTGACAGTAACGTGGGAGGGATCAAAAGGGTTGATGAGCGCCCGGCCCGTTCTTATCACGGGCTTGTGTGATGAGATGGAGCTTCTAGGCGACAGGCGGTTGGCTGCAATAGGAGAATCCGTCGCATCACTGCCTGTATCGTACGGGACCGTTTTTACTGAAATTAGAATAAATTATCTTAATTAATATCATATTTGTCATAATAATCAGTAATTTAATTTTCATCAAATTAATATTCTTGTAAAAGGTTGTAAAGGTTTTATTGGCTAGCTCAGTGACAGACAACATTCAATCTAAAATTAAAATCCATGATTCGTCGCTTCATTTAAATGTTTCTGTTTTCAACCCCGATGCAAAAACGACGAGGTTTTAAAAGTGTAAGTTTGACAAGTCCGTTTGTCTCTATCTCTCTTTGTGTGAACAAGAGATTTTCGAAAATAGTATCCTTGGTAGCTGATATTTTGTTATGGTGTGGCTTGCTATGTGTTTTTATATCCACTATCTGGTTATACACACATCATTTTCATCCTAGGTTGTAAATATAGCTCATAGACAACATTGAGAAGGTTTGTCATTTAAGATGGACCCCGATATGAATGTTGTCCGTTTGTCTATCTCTCTTGAACAAGAGATTTTCATCCAAGAATTTTGTTACTGCTATGTGTTTTTATATCCACTATCTGGTTATACACATCACCCTACCAATATCATAGTTGAGAAGGTTTGTAAAGATGGATATTTGAATGTTGGTCACTCTTCCATCCAAGAATACTGAATGAAATTTGGCAGGGATAGCTGTTAGTCTAGAATAACAAATATTTTTATTAGAATAACATAGTATATAATATTTTATTCTAGACTATATATCATCTAATAAAAATGGGTCACTAAAGAGAGCAACGGCAATGCTATAAGTTTATTTTCATATGATCGCTGAGTCAATTTTCTAATAAGCCAAGCTTCAGACAACTATTTCAAGTTATCATTTACTAGATGTCCGCCCCGGCTTCGCCCGTGAAACATATCTAGCACTCATCGAGATCCCGTACATATCCAACGGTGAAAAAATTTTAGAAATCGGTTCAGTCATTCCTGAGAATATCGCTCTCAAACAAAACACCTCTTCAGCTACCTGCCACGCCACCTGTCGGAAATTGGTCGTACCAGCTCAGAGATTAGCAAAGGTTTTATATTCAAGTATGTAATCTGTGATATTCAATGACGCAATCTTAGACACATGCTGTCATGTGTCATGTCAAAGCACGAAAAGTACGAAAACTCAAAAAAGGAATATTTTTTCCCGATTTTGATACATTCTTGATTCATGCTCCGCTTCTGTTAATAGTAGCGTTATTTTCTATAGCCTATAGCCTTCCTCAATAAATGGACTATCCAATAGAAAAAGAATATTTAAATGCGGACCAGCACTTCCCGAGATCCTAGCCTACAAACAAACAAATAAACTCTTCAGCTTTATAATATTAGTATAGATTTCACATTAGTGTGATAAATACAATCTGAATTTACATACTACGCATACAAAGTATTCAAGTCCGTATGCGAATGACCTTACAACATTGTACATTTAACAGCTCATTACTTATGCTCTATTATTTTCCATTTGTTATTACGATATTGTGCCATGTTAGCATTGGTGTTAGATCAACGTTAGAATCTTTGTTGTACGTAAATATTGAAATTAGTAAAAATCGTGATAATTTTAACAGAGCTAAACACGAAGTAGACTTTGATAAAAACCCTTTTCAATACTCCAAAAATATTTTCAGGGAGCAAAATGGAAAGCTTATCTTGACTAACGCGCAAATTTACGAGCACTTTAAAAGCACATACGAAGTGCCTAAACGCGGGAGCTCGTACGTAGAACCAAACATCCAAAGACCTAATGATCCTCTGACAAACTTTCAAAGCACCCCACCTAGTGAAGAGGAAGTAAACTATCAAATTAAAAAGAACACTTCTAAATCAGCTCCTGGCCCCGATGGCATTCCTTACATAGTGCATAAAAAGTGTCCATCAGTTCGTAAACATATCTTGAATATATTCATTAAGATCTGGTCAAGAAAGCCCCAGTATCATTCCAGTATCAAGTCCCAGTATCATTCGGAAGAGCAATTTTTGTCCTCATCCCTAAAAAGCAGGAAGTAACTCATCCCAAAGACACCAGACCGATAGCCCTAACCAATACAATTTCCAAAATCTTTTTCAGTATATTGCAAACAAAAATGACCACATTTATGACTAGCAATAGGTATTTCAGGCCCAATCACCAGAAAGGGTTCTTGCCTGGTATTTCTGGATGCCTGGAACACAATACATAGCAGACAAACTAGCAGAAAGTTTGAAAGATGCCAGAACACATGAGAGGCAAATAACAGTCTGCTGGATAGACCTAGAGAACGCGTTTGGTTCTGTCCAGCATGAAGTTATGATATTTGCTCTAAAATAGTATAACTTTCCTGCTGAAATTATTGACATAATTAATTCTTATTATTGCCACTTAAAATTCGTCATAGCAGTAAACAAGGAATACACTAAACCACTTGAATACAATGTAGGACTATTCCAAGGGTGCTGCTTATCACCAATAACATTTAATATAGTTATAAATATTTTAGTAGACAAATTAATATCCCGTGAAAAGAAATGGGGCTACCGATTTAAAATCAACAATAAGTACACTGAGTCAATCTTGGCCTTTGCGGACGACCTTGCAATACTTACACGCAATCCCAAACAGTGTCAGGAATCGTTGAACGAAGTCGATGAGTTCTGTACATGGACGGAGGGAATGAGGACAAAACCAACTAAATGTCATTGTCTTTGTCTGGATAGACAAAATACCAAATATACTTCTTACGATCCGGGACTCTCCATAAGTGGCCAAGGAGTTGCCACAATTGCAGAGGCAGTGCCTTTCAAATTTCTTGGTAGAAAGATAGATCACAAAGGACGTACTCCATCATTAGAGGTGGTTGTTGAAAATTTCATGAACAACCTCAATAAGGTAGACCAGCAGCCTATCAGCAATAACAAAAAAGCATGGATATATGACAACTACCTCACATCACGTCTCACTTGGCCTTTCCTAGTATATGACATCGGTAAAACCCTCCTGGCAAAGCTAGATGCCAATGTCATAAAGATATTGAAGTCGTGGTTCGGATTGGCACATCCGGCTGATCCCTCTACTCTTTTTAGGGATCACAATAGTTTTGGGCTGAAACTAAAGAAACCGTCTGAACTTTACAAACACCTAAGAGTTACAAAAACGCATGTTTTGGGAAAGTCACAAGACGAATTAATTACATCTCTCCCAAAAGACAAAACTGCTTCAGACCTGGAATCTAGACTTCAATTCCATAAACAATTTATGGCAGGTGCACAAGTAAATACTGCTGGGTTGGGTGCGAGAAAGAAAAGGGAAGACCGAGACATGGTAAAAACCTTTCTACAACAAGACGAAAATGACAGTTACAAAGTGCACGCTATGAATTTAGAAATGCAAAGTGAGTGGTTAACCATAGGTGAGTTCTGTATCCCATTAGCTCTAAAGTGGCGCACCTTGGTCTATGACTGGTCTCCTGCCTTATTAAAATTTTATCTAAATGCATTCCAAATGACCTTCCCTGACCAGAGTAACTTGGTAAGGTGGGGAAAAGCCTCTGAAAAATGTTGCTATACTTGTGGAGAGGTGATATGTACAGCAAGGCACATATTGGTGGGATGCAAGGTGCTCCTTAATGGGGGTCATTACTCGCGGCGCCATGACAGAGTACTTGAAATCATTCGTGAAGCCATGAGCCTTTCAGTAGCTAGAGCCCAAAAGGGATTGACGACAAACAAAAGACAAATTAACTTTGTAAAAGAAGGCTCAACTTCAAACTCCAGGCACAAGCCTTACTCAATCCTGGGTACAGCGCCTGATTGGACTATTTAAATGGACACGTATGAAAGGCACTACAGGATCCCAGAGGATGTGGGTGTTTCGTCATCCAGACCGGACATTTTCCTTTTTTCTAGAGCTACGAAACGCATAGTCCTTGTAGAACTTACCGTACCGTGGGAAACTAATATACCTAAAGACCACGCGATGAAACAAAATAAGTATTACGACCTCCTAAACGAATTAACAAAAAACGGCTATGTAGTTAGTTTATACGCTGTAGAAGTGGGAGCGAGAGGTATACCAGCAAAATCTCTATAACCTGCTGAAAGACCTTGGCTTATCCAGAAGTGCAGTAAGTTCTATACTAGAACGAGTATCTAAAGCTGCACTAGTAGGCTCATATCAGATTTGGCTGGGCGGGGAGAGAAAGACGAGTGGTGAAGGTGAGTGTTGATGTACGTCAGAAAGGGGCCCCTTAAACCTACGCCCGAGTCACAAGTCTCGGGGTCTACTCGGGTTTTGGACTGCCACACGATGGACCCGGCACCCGCGCGGTGAATCCATGGAATGCTAAGAAAATCGTCTCGTATCTCTCCCACTTGTAGCCCAATTCAAATATGTAGGTTTCATTATTTTAGACATAACATCACCAAGCGATAATGCCTAATGCATGCATGGAGCATGCGCTGACAAACTTTCAGCTTTGTTAAAATAATGAAGGTCTTACTATATATGTAATCTCTAGTAATATGAGATCAAAACGCGATAGTTTAAAAGCTATACTTACTGCTACTCGTCAAGATATCGCCGAGGCTGTGATGAATGTCGGGGTCTGACATTTTCCGATGGTGTAACGCAGCCGCCGGCGGACTTTTCCTGCTCATACCCTCGAGGCCTGCCACCGAAGTCTTTTTTGTACGAGGCACTCTTTGTACACTGAAAAAAAGTTCAAAACCATTGTGTAATGACCGACCGAAAGTTAGATTTCGGCAGAAACCCTGTTTCGATTGGACACTTCTTCTGTTACTTTTAACCGACTTCAAAAAAGGAGGAGGTTCACAATTCGGTTGTACTTATTGCGGTTATTAACTGTGGTTGTATGGTGGACCGAACCGAGCTTTCAAAGCGGTCTGTGCGAAGACACGAAACATCTGTCCGTAAATAAAGAAATTAAACGCACTGCCACAACAAAGCACTTAGTTTAGATAGATATATTCACTTAATTGAACCCACCAAAATAAAAAAAATCATATGTGACAAAAAAATATATTCATAAGTTGAAACAAGTAAAACACTTAAAGTCAGTGCGACAGATGGCGGCCTTATCGCTAACAGCGATCTCTTCCAGGCAACTTTAGGATGGAAAAAGTTTTGATACGTGTAAATCAGATTAAGAACTCACCGAGTGCTGTGAGCGGGCGGCAACTGAAACACCTGAGCGTCGTACGCATCGAAATCAAATATCGAGTTATGAATGTACTCGTCTTCTTTCAACAACTTCCCTCTTTTCTCGTCCTCATACATTTTCCTTAGCGGCTCTTGGCTCTTCCTCGGCGGCAGTTTGATTCGGGGTATGAAGTTGGAATACGCGACCTTTTTATTCGTCGAGTAGAAGGATAAATTTATCCAATGCGGCATCGAGTAGTCGTCTATGGAGTTGAGGTTATTGTCTTTATTGTGGAATTTTAGTAATGGTACTGCGTGCAAGGGCTGTTCTCCGACGCAGACTAAGTCGCTGCCCACTCCGTTGTCGATGATGCGTTGTTTCGTGACGTTCGTTAGTTCTCTGTCGACCTCGAATACGCCCACTCCAGGTGTTATTACTACGCTCAGCTGACCGGTACGATCGAAGCACCGGTCTAAATAGTGTTTTTCGAATACTAGAAATGAAATTGTGGGAGTTAGTTCTCACACGGGAAAACAAATAGCGATTTTTTTTCTAACGGACTACAGTCTTGACTTGCTTCGAATGGATTTGCATCGAAATAGTTAATTTTTAAGGCATGGAAATTTGTACTTAAATGATTCAATGAACACCTCGACAATCATTGAAGTTTAAAGAGCGAATTTATGTTCATAATTAATTACATAGACATATACTCAGCGCGCAATAACAAATTAGGATGTAAAATCCACAAATACTCTGTAAATTAGGACAATGTTATCGCTACATTATTCCTACCATTTAAACTCATATTGAGCACTTCTAGAAAATTCCCCTGCGCTGCGGTAGAGTTGATAGCAGTCGGTATTTCCATGTTAGGCCTCTCGTGATATTGTAATACGATTTTCTGGTAATCCGTAAACAATCTACGTAACTGCAGGAGGACATTTGACCAATCTTCGTATCTCTCATTTTGAACTGCCACTCTAAAATGAAATAAACAGTATACAATAAATTAAAACCCCAATACAATATGTGTAGGTATGGAAAGTTGTTAATACACAATTTTGACAAACTTTAGCTATTTCACATGTTTGTTAGCACGTAAAACAAATACCCGTTATGCATCTTACATTCCTACCACAGTTTACTAAAGAGGTAATAACTTTGATAGGGCTGCACCAATTTTTATGAAACGTAGCGACACTCCCGACCAACTCACCTTTCAAACAAAAATAAAATCAAAATCGGTTCATCCGTTCAGGAGCTACGTTGCCACAGGCAGACACATACACCCCGTCGTTTATGTGTCAGAGGAGAAATAAATATTCACCTCTACTCCTTAGCATACAACTGATAATTTAAAAAAGTTTTAAGGTTCTTGTAAGTAATAACTTAGGTAAATTAGCATTCAGTCAAATATTACACAAAAGGCTAGCTGACAATAATGTTTATGTATTACTGTTGCGTCTCATGGTGCAACCTACGGAGTTAACAGTTTTTCACGATAAGTTAATTTTGCTATAAGTATACGCAAACGCAATTCACGCAAATTATTCTTTCCATTAACTATCCGCTAGATATCTTTAGTTATTTGTTCTCAATGCAAATATTACACAAAATAGCTGACAATAACCATTCTTTCCATTAACACTAGAAACCACTAACTTTAACGAGTCAAAGAGTAACATATGTGTTTTCAAGGTTATCTTCATTCAAATCCATTCACTATTACAGTGATACGTGAGAACACACGCACACACATATACACGCCTTCAAACATACACTCACGCAACGGATCCTGAGCTTCCACGCTAACCCACAAGTCTGTTAGTGGTAGTAGGGGCACCCAACGCCAGATTTTATGTCAGTTAGAAAAAAAACACACACTTTCGCCTTTACAATATTAGTTTGAAATTTGTCGGTTTACCTATAGAAATCCTCGTAGAATCTGCCTCTGTAATCTTTCTGGAGACACTCTTTCATGTGCTGAGGAAACTCCTCTAAAGATTTAGCCTTGTAGAAAGTTCTCGAAAACAACACAATCGTCACTTCATGATTGCTTCCATTTTTCTAGAAAAAAAAATTAGAAAGATTTTTTGATTTTTTTTCACTTCATTTTCTTAACACATCTTCATCATCATTATATCAGCCGAAGGACGTCTACTAGTAAACGAAGCCTCCCCCAAAGATCTCCACATTGACCGGTCTTGCGCTGCTAGCATCCAACGATATCTGGCAACCTTCACCTGATCGTTACTTCATCTTGTGGGAGGCCTGCCAACACGGCGTTTTCCGGTCCGTTGTCGCCAAATAACTAACACAAGTTCGGAGTCATTAATTTAATCTCCGCGCTCGTTAATTCCCCGTCCGGAAGTTAGGGAAACATTTAGGGTCAGATACAATAAACAATGAATGAAATGTATGTACATAGCAATAAAATCCATATTATATTATACTTGCATAAACATGCACTCATGTAATTATCTAAGCCTGAGCAATAAGGCTGCCAATTAAAATGTCAAGCTTATAATATAGTTCATAAAATTATTGTAATTTCATACCTTTGTTGTGGCTATAAGCCATAAAAGTTCAAGAGTTTTCTTATCTTAATCACTTACTTTCCACTTAGCGAAAAGATCTGCCAAGAAACCATTCACTGCCTTCTCGAAGTACAGGTCTCCGTGGATATCAAAGTCCCACATTTCTGAAGACATTTGGATGAACAAATACACCATGGAAGTAGAGGATCTGAATACAATTTTGGTGTCTTCAGTGATCACACCGCATGCAACCCTGTCTCCCTGTGACCACATTTCGTAGACTTGACATCTTATAGCACCACCACAGTATTCAATCTTCTTATTGATATACACACAAGTGCTGACCTGCAATCACACATTCACCATGAGATCGGTTAAACCTATGGTAACATTGTATTGAGAGATTTGTAAATTTGTTTTTAATAAAGATGAAATAAAAGAGATGTTAAAAAAAAAAATCACTAATATAATGCTGCATTAACATTGTGCAACACAGGCTATATTGTTCAAGGAGAAAAGCTGGTTCCATGAACCCAGCATGTCACCAGTGCAGTTGCATGGAGGATATGCACTGCCTTTGTCACTGTCTGTGTCAAGTTCAGCAAAAATTCATGCAACATACAAACAAATTGCAGTAATACTTCTAATAATAATTATTAGAAATTTTTAACTCTGCTCTTGCTCTGAAATGGCAAAAAAGCCTTTAGCAAGTAATGTTTTCAACTCCCTAATAGCATTTCTCATATAAGCTTAACTTACCAGGCTATTTTTAAGTCTCCACATTTCCGATCGCCCCATATACTGGTCACGGAAAGTGAGTTCCACGGAGTCCAAAGCCACTTCGGCAACATTGACAATATTGACATAGACATCAGCAAATGTTCTTAGTTGGAATGTTGTAGCAATACTCTGTTCAACACTTATGGTATCTAGAAGACAGAAAAATTACACAATTTTAAAGTAGGTATGTAAGTATAAGTAATTTAATATTTTTATATGTCATACTCAAAACTAAAACAGGATACCCACAGGAATAAATTACCTGATGGTTGAGATTACCCTTGTTTAGCTTATGTGGACCAATTTTGGTTATTATCTGATGGTTTGTTTCTAGAGGTTTTTTAAAAATATCTTTCAAGAGAAAAATTTTAGATTTATTAACATAATATCTTCGTAGTTATTGCAAGTTTGCACTTGCAAAAATGTTTTAGGAACTACCTACCTTCACTTTTTATTTATCTCACTAACAGTTAGATTTATTAGATCTGAATTTATTTTTATCAGTTCACAACATAAATAAACATTATAGAAGCTTACCTCTTCCTCGTGCAGGCACATCCACTTTAGAAACTTGGAGTAGTAACCTTGGGTACTCATGTTCTTCAGGGTGATAAATTTCAACGATATCTTTCTCCTTTAGCCCAGGGTAATCTTTTAAGTTAATGATCAAGTCCGCCGCTGTGAATAAGTTCAAGCATGAAAACAAGATTGGACACAAACACACAATGTGGCCATTAGGCCAACATTTTGCTTGTCATCTCACTAATAAAGAAAACAATAACTTTATGGGTCACACAAAACAAAATAAAATCACCAAATAATTTATACTCATAACAGAATAGCAAAATTAAAAAAAAAAAAGTAAATTAAAGACTTCTGAATTTCATGAGTTCATGACTTTAATTTTGTGTAAAAATTCTTTACTATAATTATGCACAGTATTTTTTTCTGGGTACATTTATGAAGCGAATCATTCTAAAAAAAATTAAGTGAACTGCACTTACGGCTAAAGCTCGACTGGTGAACTATGAGTTTGAAAGACTTCATATTGGTACTATATTTTCCTCATCTTTTAGAAGTTGATCTTGATCACAAAGCCCTGCATACAAAAAATAAATAATGAAACGACATCGATCCAACACATTAGAACCAAAACAGCATTCTTTGCACGTACGGTTCGAATTTTCCAATTTCCATACATACCTACCCACGTTCTTTCTCTTTGAGGAATACTTTCCGATGGAATAAAACAGAAAACATTAAATTATAAACATAATAAATACTGCCGTTTCTTCTACACCGATCACAATCCGGAATTATAGCTCACGCTCTAGATTTAATTGAAATGTGATAGGCATTACATAGAAGTTTATCTTTATTTATTTTCACAAAACAGAAATGATAAACGAATGAAATGAACGAAGGACGAACATAACCACAGAGGAAGTAATCACTACGTTATAAACATAACTGACACAGAGAATGCAACATACTACGTAATAACCACGAATGTATACTATAACTGGACTGTGCACTGTTCTATCAAAACGAGCCAACTGAAAGGCATCAAAGTAGTACTACACACAGACTAAGTTGGTACTACATTCCTTTATAATAGGGTGTCCACACATTTAATATTGATTAAATACTTTCCTTATTAGGCAAGATAAATATTTAAATAAATGCTTACAAATACTCAGCAGTGCGTGAATGCCAGTTGTTATTGGTGATTTAAGATAAAATAAGATAAGCACGTACGAGTTATAAAGATAGGAATATTATATGGTAATCTGACTAAGTATATACATTCTGTGTACTAAATATCGGGAATTATCAATAAAACAAAAATAAATTTCATCTAAATTTATTTTAGCGCCTTCAAAGTAGGCCCCATCGCTTGCAATACAACGTCTCCAACGCTTCACCCAGTCTTCCATACATTTTTCATAGGCTATTTGCGGTAAGTATGGCATTTAGCTCATTCAGCGAATTTTCTTTTATGGCTTCTATCGACTCAAAACGTTTTCCTCGAAGTGGTAATTTTAACTTGGAAAATAAAAAAAAGTCAGACGGAGCCATATCAGGTGAATACGGTGCTTAATCGAGAACTTTTGTTGAATTTTTCGCTAAAGACTCTTTCATTATAATGGCTGTGTGTGATGTGCAGCATCCATGAGTTGTGTTGCCAAAAATCTGGACGTTTTCGGCGGATACTCTCACGCAAACGCTTCATGACGCCTAAATAATATTCTTTATTCAATGTTTCTCCCTCTGGAAGGAATTCGGAGTGAACCACACCACGGTAGTAAAAAAAAACTGTCAGCATCACCTTGATTTTGGAGTGACTTTGCCGCGGTTTTTTTGGGTTTCGGCTCGTTTTCGAGACGCCATTCTGAAGACTGTTGGCTTGTTTGCATGTCGTACTCATAAACCCATGTCTCGTCGCCAGTTATTATACGTTTCATAAAGGTCGGATCCGTAGAAGCTCGGGAAACCATGTCTTCAGCGACATGCTTTTGCTGCGCTTTTTGAACAAAATTGAGCTCTTTTGAAACTAGTCGAGCGGCGACGCGTTTCATGCCTAAATGTCAATGAGAATGTTGTGGACGGACTTAAAAGATATGTTCACCTCACTAGCCAACTCTCTCAGACTCATACGTCGATTTTCGAGCACTAGCTTATTGATTATGTCGATGTTTCCTTTGGTCGTAGCGGTTGAAGGTCTACCAGAATGAGGCAAGTCTACTACTACTTCTTGGCCTTCATTAAAAGCCTTATACCATTCATAAGCCCTTGTATAATATCGATCGAATCGATAAACACGATTCGCCGTAGGCATTTCTAAACATTTTTAGTGATTCACCACATAAAATATCATTCGAAACACAAAATTTAAGGCACACTCTTTGTTCAACAATATATTGTCCATTGTAAAAATCGCCGAGAACTCAAAACTATGACCAACAAAAAGTGTAGTTTAAAACAAATTAAATGACAGATCCCGCTCAAACTTTGCGCGCTGAATCAGTACAGTGCCAACATGCAGTAAAAAAATTAGAACGACCTCTTTTACACGGGTCTTTTTATTGACATATTCCCGATACTTTTTACACAGAGTAGTAGATACCTGGATTTAATTTTTAACCGATTAAGAAATAAAACTATTGTACCACTATTGTCCTTACGGAATCAACATCGTTATCCGACTAAACACGAAAACATTGAGTAGTTCGTATTTTTGTGCAATATCATTGATCGTTTGGATGCTAAATTCCTTTCAATTGTACAATGTGCAATCTTCAATTTTAACCCTAAACGGTCAATACCGTTTAGGGTTAAAATTGAAGATTGCACAATAATTGAATGAAAGTTTGAGTGAATGTAATTTTTATTGCTCCTTATTTTTTCATTGTGTCGTGTAAGGTCAGTATTGGACAATATTTATCAGTCGGTTTGGTCGTTTTGACGACGAGGAGAACACGTATGGCGAGAATGCAGAAGTTAAGGAAACGGATATTAACTACGCATATGAGTATCCAATTGTACAGATAAATAGATATGTGCCGTCTCTGTGGAATATCAAGAGCAAAGAATATAATGACCGTGATAAATAAATCTTTAGTATTAGACATTGTTGTCTAAATGCAAAGAGATGTTTTTTTTTTTTTTATAGTACCTTAAAGTGTCGAGACGAGCAGGACACGACTGTGCCTGATGGTAAGCAACATGCCTGCCCATAACAGCGTAATGACACAGCCCAACGACACAACGACACGAGCTATTGGAACATTAATAACCCAAGTCATTATCATTACCTAACAAAGCATTGCGCTCGTCATCCAGATATATAAAATGTTTTATCTCTATGTCCGGTAATTTTACTGAAAACAATGCCCTTCAAACCCGAACACAGTAACACATTACAAAGGTAAGCAAAGATTTTCATGAACAACAACACTACATAATATTATATGTACATATTAGCTGCATCTAAATCTTGTTGAGATACATTTTGTTCGCGCGGTCCTTACGGAATCAACATCGTTCTCCGATTAACACGAAGACATTGAGCAGTTCGTATATTTGTGCAATATAATTGATCGTTTGAATGCTAAGTTCCTTTCAATCTTTTTGTACAATAAAATGCATTGCACAAAGTTATTGTAGGTTTAGGGGTCGCCTTTTATTAAGTCTTTTTCCAAGTTCTTTGGAATTATGTATTTATTGAAATTGAAGTTGTCATTGTCAATTGTCATTTTTACTGTGGATTATGTATTATGTGTTGTGGTTGCGTTTCCTTCGACGTTCGATTAGTTGTAATTTTCAAAACTTCTACTTTCTTCAATTTTGTTTAGTGCTGATTACAGCAGCATTGTAAATATGAGTGACCTACTGAGTAGTGAGTACTGTAATTTAATAGTCTACGAAATTTGATTCACAAAAATGTTCTCACTTGATTTAAGTTGGGAACATATCGTTGGAAGTGTAGCAGTCATTGCAACAATATTTCAATTTTTATCTGGGATGTAAGTAAATATTTAAATTCTATACAAATCTACAGAATTCTGTCAGTGATTAATAGTTCAAACCCAAGTATCGAACAAACGTTAGGCTTAAATTCGATAAGTAGGTAAGTAATAAAATTGTAGGCATACACATTTGATGACCGGCGTCTGGGATGAAGCGGGAAGTTAGATCACTGATAGACGTACGGATTTGTTGACATAAAACCGTATCTAACAAAGGCTAGAACCATACATTGTTATGAGTTATGATTCTTCGCCATTTGTCCACTTTGCCTACAACTATAAATGTGATTCTGTCAAAATCATCCGTCTACAGTACTAGAGTCTTACTGAGCTTAAAGCGAACTGAAGGTGTTTTTTAATCCCCATACAATTGCTGTAAGAGATTGAGTAAACTTTAATTTACTTTTATAAACAATAGGTTTAGTTTTAGTACTTAACTGGATATTTGCAATGCAAAAAGAGGCCAAATTGTTTTTAATATTAATAAAAATATTTTTTACATGACTTACTAATTTTAGAAATGTGAAAGTCTGTCTGTTTGCTCAATCATGTCTTACATAAAAATTTGAAAGGAACAAGCACAAATTTGGAACTCAAATAAATTATAGTGCTATATAAGCTACTTTTCATCCAGAAAAAATTAAGAGTGCCTGGTGGGAATAATGATTTTCTAAACTCTATGCAGATGAAGTCACTGGTAGATATTTAAAGTTCATAAGTGGATAAACTTGCCATGATATAATACTTTGTTAATTACAAGAATCCTATGATTCATATAATATACATTTTGGAACACAAACTCACCATACCAGAAATCTAATCTCCAAGGCCATAATTATTATAAAATGAGTAGAATCTGTCTGTGGGTGTCAGATAGTTGAATACAGATTTGCCAGTGAACTATTTTTTATCAATAATAGGCTTGCATTAGACCACTATCTTAGTCTTAGTCTGATGTAAAGCAATGTAGATGCAAAAATATAGGAATCTTACCTACAAGCTAGAACCTGATCTCTGAATTTGAAGAAAATCTAAAGTAAAAATGTATGCTTTTACTTCTTGTGTTACCTTCTCCTCACTTCATAATAAACCAACAATTGACTATTTGATGGCTTATAAACAAATTGGCTCAACAATTGTCTAATTGATGGCTTATAAACAAATTGGCTCAACAATTGACCAATTGTTGGCTTATAGTTAATTAGTTTATAGCCAAGTACTGTTTAAGATTGTTTTAAAGTTGTTAATATTGCTATTTTATGTATAAATGTATCATTTTTTTCAGATTAGCTTGCAAACAGTACATTCAAAATAAAACTACAGGGGAAGCATCAGCACTGCCTTTTCTATTTGGTGTATTATCGTGAGTAACAACACTATTAGTTAATTACTTTGCGAATTTTGCTTGGGAAATAGATGACCCATTGTTTGAGTCATATGATATGATATGAGGATTTGATAAGAAGGGTGATAAAGCATCATGATTTGTAATATATAATCAGTGCCCTTCTGTTTTGCCTGTGCAGCTCCAGTTAACATTATTTTCCAGGGGTATAAAGTAGTATACATGCTATTCCTGAGTGTTTCAAATTTCAAACTGATACATTCAGACATTCAGATGTGATTGAGCAACAAACATCCCTACATCGTAATAGTCACATTTGTGATTATAGTAGGTTACTTAAAACAATGTTAAATAATAAATAAATTGACAACAAATATAACAAGTAGATTGGTTTTGTCAAATTCCTGTTTGTTTTGGCCTCCTAAGTTAGTGGCTGATAGTCTTGTTCTTGTAGCACTCAATTGTTCACTTAATTGTCTTAAAAGAAAGGGATAACAAGTATCTATATTTGAATATCTTGAGACAGTCCTGGTTCCTTAAATATTGTTTGAGTAGTTATTTCTTGTAAAATACTCACTTGTGTTGAAGAAATATTTTTTTATAAAATTGTAACTATAAAGCTTTTCAGCAGTGTTGGTCGGCCTTGCACTAGATGGACAGATGACCTCACAAAGGTTGCTGGAAACCGCTGGTTGCAGGTTTAGCAGGACCGTTGGTTGTGGAAATCTAGGGGGAGGCCTATGTTCAGCAGTGAACATTTTGCAGCTGATGATGATGATGAAAGCTTGTCACACAACATTCATAAAGATTAGAATTGAACTATATTCATTATAATTAATAATGTATTAAAATTTGTATAAAGTGTTAAGTCCAATTATTACAAATCACTATCAAACTAATTACTTTTACTTAAAACTACACATTATGACAAAATTGGAAGTAAGATGAACTGATCATAAATTTTAGATGAATTGCTGAAATTATGAGTAAAATTATAATGTATTCCAATTTTGTATTAAAATTATAATTTATTCCAATTTTATGTTAAAATCATAATTTATTCCAATTTTATGTTAAAATTATAATTTATTCCAATTTTATGTTGGTATTTTAATTTCGGTTTGACTTTTTTTTATTTTATGTGGCATGTAATATTAGTGGATTTTGTCAATTTATCACTCCAGTTGAAATTGGTGAATATTGTTATTATAAGCTTTACAAATATGAAATGCAACATACTTATAGAACAAACAAGATTAATAATATAAAATGAATAGTATAAGAGATACCAACCAGTAGGAATTGTGCTCAAAAATCTAACATCATAGACTTTTTCTTATAAAAAGGGATCTGTGGCAACTCAGGTAACCTCAAGTGGCCTCTGACAACGATCATCAGCCTATCTTGTGTATCCCAATGTCGAGCAAATGTATCTCTTCACTCACTCCAATAGAGTATATCGAGAGCTATTGTGAGCCAATCCTAGTTGTGGATGTACTTGTAGATCTAGTCAGTAGTGGTTTTTACTTATAGTTGGTCTGACATTCTACAGACCATGTCCGACCCAGTCAAATTTCAGCATTAACATATATCTGAATAAATTCATGCTTGATTATTTAAATTTTATTTACAGATGTGGAGTATGGTATGCATATGGAAATGTCAGAGATGATGCTACTATAATATTTGTAAATATAGTTGGAGTACTGCTTATGATGTGCTATGTTGTAGTATTCTACAAATATGCATATAAGAAAAAAGAACTGAAAAAACAAATTCTGTATTGTCTACTCTTCAGTGTATTTATGTATGTGTATGTCTCTCGGGAAGATGACATTTTAAAACAACATAATATATTAGGTGAGTCATCCTGCAGCGGTACATTTTTAACCCCCAACCAAAAAAAGAGTGTTATAAGTTTGAAGTTGATGTCTGTCTGTCTGGGTGTCTGTCTGTGGCACCATAGAGCTCAAACGGATAAGCCGATTTAGATGCGGTTTTATTTTATTTGAAGGTTAATATCCGTGTGGATGTTTTTAGCTATGTTTGGTTAATATCGATTTAAGATGGTTGCCTCCACAAAATGGCGGACAAAATATTTCTTCACAACCTACCTCAATATGGGTATCAAATGAAAGGCCTTGACTAGTAATATACTGTGCAAAAAATTCTAATCCAAGATGGTCGCCACCACAAAATGACGGATTATATATTTTTTTCACTACTACCTCAATATGGGTATGAAACGAAAGGGCTTGACTAGTAGAATACTTTGCACTAAGACAAATTTCAAATACAAGATGGCCGCTCCCACAAAATGGCGAAATACATTTCTTTTTTCACAACTCCTTTAATATGGGTATCAAATGTGAGGCTTGACTAGTAGAATGTTGTACAGATAACAAATCCGAGGCAGTCGGGGGTTAATTAAAATTTTTGATTTTGTTCTTGTTTTAAATAAACTCTCACATTATATCAGTTCTATATTTTTCATAAATATTTCATTTTTTTAACAAGTATGTATTTAAAAATATATAAGTATTATATCAGCTACCTGGTTTCCATATTACAAGCCTTGCTTAGTTTGGGGTCAGATGGTGTTGTGTGTGAAATGTCCAACCAATATTTATTTATTTATAAATCCAAATTTCAGAAATGCAAAGTTATTGATATCGACATACAGCAACTCTATATGCGCTCAGGCGACGAGGCGTCTAAAATAGCAATTTTTTATGTGGATGAATTAATATCTCGGTAGATGGAAAAACAGATAAATGATTTTAATTATTCTCATGCCATGATGAAGAACAGAATGTATGGAAAACCCTATGAATAGATGAGATAGATAAAAAAGTGTGTGTAAATATGCAAGCAAGAAATCAATGAGTACTACTTCTTTGAATTAGTCATGCTAAGAAGTTTTGCAACTTCAGCCATAGAATAGATGATATCTTCAATGCATAACCTGAAATTAATTACGAAGTTTACTGTGCGCGCATAGTAAAAATTTACTCTCATCATTTTCCCTAAAGTAACGCTAAAACACTTTCAATGTTTCAATAGTATTACCTAATAGTTTTAATTTTTCAATCTTTGCTTCATGTCGCAGTGTGTAATTTGTTTTTTTTTTTCAGGTAGTGTAGCATGTAGTTTGACATTACTAACCATCGCGGCGCCGCTAGTCAAACTATACTATGTGATAAAAGTGAAGAGCACAGACTGTCTTCCATTTCATATGATATTGATGTCCTTTTTTGTATCAGGGTTGTGGATGGAGTATGGAATTTTGCATAAAGATACCTTTCAAATTGTAAGTACCTAATTGTATTATAATGGGATAATGACTGGATCAAAAAAATGCCATTTTAATTAGTCCGTCCGGGGTGTCATGGAGGGTAATTGCTACAAACCGGTCCCATCAAAGTTCTTAAGTATTTTTAGAAAGTTTTAGTTTAGAATAATTTAAAATTTGATAAGTTTGTATTAATTTTGCTTACGCACGTTGGGGGCCCCGTGACTCGGGGGCCCCGTATAATTTATACGGCGTTAGCTACGCCCCTGCATATTTCTATCTCGTTTTGTTCGTATCATTGCTGGAAAGTAGTGCCACGTCACACGGATATTCGACTTATCACAGCGCGGCAATTTGCGTCGTCATGCGCCCCCGCTGGTGACTTGTTAATTTAATTAAGAATCGTTTCATCGCCAATCAACAGGTCATTTAATCTAGTTTTGCCCGATAGTTACAATTTTCGTGTCTTCAAATCGAGAGTGAATCGGTTTTATCTAGAAGCACGCTCTTTCGTAGACCATATCGTCCCTTAACATCAGACGAGGTTGCGGTCAAGTGAAAACCAATAATAGTAAAAAAGCTAAAATTTGCGCTATTACGGCGATAGTATCATCACTGTGTTCCGGTGTGAAGGGTAATGTTTCCAGTGAAAACATGGCATAAAGATAAGACATCTTATATCTCCGGGTGATGGGTGCAATGCTAGGTAGTAATTTGGACTCTTCATGTTCCAATAGCGCGTCACTGTACTGTTTTGGGCTGGCATTTACCTACTTCCCATCAGGTACATGCCCTCCTCGTTTCGTCACTCTGTAGACTATACTATATTAAAAATTGTAGATAAAATTAAGAATATGTATCAATCCTGTCTTAGAAATAAATAAAATATCTAGGTATCGTATTCTAACGTTATGAACCATGCATTATGCTGTATAAAGGTGATTTATTTCGTTTCAGCTGCCAAATTTAATAGGCGGTGTGGTGGCCATGTGTCAACTCAGCTTGTTCGTCATATATCCAAATACGCCACCGGCGCTGAGCGCTGGTAAAACGTTAATGGCGTAACCGCTCTTTAGCTATGTCGCATCTGACCCATCCAGAATCACGCGAGGCAGCCCTCTAGAGGCCCTCAGCTCGAGACTAGGCAAGTGGAGGTTGCAAGAGTGTTAACCATCAACACTCTCGATGTATACAGTTCTCCCTACGTCTACTATAAGATGGACTTGGTTAAAGTGACTGCGTTTTTGCATTGCTTGGATGCTAGATTAGTTCCAAAACGCACTCGTATTTACTATGCTACGGTTAAAATAAAGTGACTGATCGCGAGAGTGTCGGTTGGTTCCGTCATCTTGCCTTTTGACTCGCGTCCTGAAATTTAAAAGCGGAGTGACAGCTAGGCGACGCTAAGTAAGACGAGGAGACAAGAGAGCACCGGCCTCACTCTCGGACTCGTGTCGCCTCGTGGAGAGTGGGATGGGCCATTATACTATAACAAGTGTTCTCTACGTAAAGCTGCAAACGTTGGTAATGTGAGGTAGTGTCTTAAGCAGAAAGTAGAAATGTATGCCATACTTATCAAATTTACATTATGTTTACGTAGGTATACATATTACGGTTCCTTACTAGAGATAGGCTAGTTAGTATGATCAGCTAAGTATAAACAAATGTATGTATAAATATATTGGTGGACAATTCACACACATCACCATTAAATATAATAAAATAATGAACTAAGCAAAACTTGTAATACCTATGGCGTAAGGTATGTTAGATTTGGTCCATCTAATATTATTTAAGTTCTACAAAATATGTTAATAAGTAAGATTTGCGTGATGCTAAAGTTTATTTTAAAAATAGTTTGTCGTCACGTTAATTTTGCCTTTTTGGACATTCACTCTGCGTAATTAAAAAAATACCATGTTATAATATGCATATCTTCGAAAAAGTAACAATTTCTATGGAAACGATCCCGAAATTACGGTACAAGTACGTATAATGTATGTAAATGCCATTGTAAATATGCGATCGTTAAAATATAGTACTGTTATTTTCTTTTCTCGACTTCAGGGTTGTCTTGAAAAAGTTGTGTAATGTGTGCCATTCACACAATTTAACATCGCACAACTTTTATATTATCAACATCATGTTTGTGGCACATGTGGTTCATGGCACACTCAGCATGGACAAAATGTTTTTTTTGTTGTAAAAATGTAGCTTTTGACAGACCTCACATTCTCAATTTAGCTTTTAAAGTGCTAGTTTTCGTTAAACAAAACTTATAAAATTACATGAGGTGCTAATGAAATAATGGAAATAAAAATGTTAATGTGAGTAATCGTCGGATGATTGGTGATTTTGAAGCACTATGAATGGCGATTGTATGAATTATTGTGTATGGATATATAGAAAGGTATATTTTATGTTTTGTATTTTTATACTTATTTTTTTTCTGTGTAAACTGTTATTATTACCTAAATTAAATTTATTTATGATAGCTTTATAAATTATCGCGATTTGAAAAATAAACTCATATTGAATTAAATAATGGTTTATATTGCGATTGAGTCCTGTGTGTGGTTTTCAGTATAATTATTTATGTTGTGTATTGTAATGAAATTTAAATTTAATACAATTTTGGTTGCAAATACGTGGCGATTTAAAAAACATTTTCACAATGTTAAGATTATTGGTTTAGCACAAATCATTGGGAAGTTAGAGCTTGCCAGTAACCACGATTAGATCGATATCTTGCCTAACAGTAACAGGGATAAAATACATATCTAAAATACATTTTTCGTGTTGCAATAAGTTACACGAAAAATAAATACAGATAGAATATTTACAAATAAATGCCATCAGTCTTCATATTATTCCTAAAACCAAACTTTTACATGCACCCAATAGATGAGAAAAAAAACTGGGGTGTTATCGACATTAATAAATAAATATTGGTGGACAATTCACACACAACACCATCTTTATGGAACTGAAATGGAACGAGACTTTAAATCAATAAAGTTGCGCGGATGTCAGGGTATTTCCGTTTTGATAGCGCCGCGATGGTAATGGCATCACAGAAAATCAGACTATACCTATATACAAATATTAAAAGTAAAGAAAAAAAATAATAGGCATTCTTAAAAATACTGAGTACACAGGTAACTTTTTTGACTTTTACATTATGCTACACATAAAATATTTTTTTCATCCCACCAGCTCGGAAAGAGTACTTTTGCTCCTCGATATCAGGGCGCAAAAATCGTTTTTACCCTCTAGAGGTTAAAGTAAATTTGAATTTAGAACATCGTGTGTACTGAGGTTTTGAATTCAAAATATAATTCAACCTATTTATTTCTACTTCCTTGGTGCCGAATGCATCATACATTTTTTTTAATATGTTAAAAACTCAGACTCGGAACCTCCTTGGTGTACTTACTTTTTTTTAATTTGCTTAGCGCGAAAACATTTAAAAATTTGCATTTAGTCATTTCCACAGAGTACTTTGTTATATACGGAAATAGAGGTCAAACTCAAGCCCCGAAACAGGCAACACGTGCAAGCGCCACCTGTATTCGTGCTTTGGACTTACTATATACCTACCTATAACTATAATAATGATACAAATAGCTACATATATAGTTATATAACGGCTGCCTATAATACCTAGCTATTTCTATTTACTATCCTATATCTTAGGTAGGTACAAAAATGATAAACAATTATGTACATTTAACTCTTTATTTAATATAGGCAAGGTAGCCACAGCTAAGTACATAAAATATATCTCTATACACTCTATACACCCAGGAACACAACACTTTTTTCTAGATAACGACATAGTAATTGGTAAGAGTCCTATCGCCAAACTTCGAGTCTTTTATCTCACCACACAGAATTAATGAATTATAATCACCACACTACTCGGAGGAGAACCTCAACTCACTTATCGGAGGATACACTCTACTCAACGAACTAGTATGATAAATTAAATATTGCAAATACTGCACAAACTGAATTTACAGAAAATTTGAACCTTTTGATTTGAAATTTTTGAATTTTGACGTCATACGTCATAAATATCAATCAACAATTTTAAGGAGGCCACCACCACATTGGTGTTATATGGACATGAAGGACCTACCAAATTTAGCATAATATTCTCTCAAGTAGCGACATCTTTACGCGCGATATAGAAATACTATATTACAATGCTTCCAAATCAAATATACGTATATTTGTGTGTTGGTTCAACAGAGTTTCTGTTCAACCAAAATTAGTAGAGTAAAAGTCACGTGGTTATGTCGAATTACCAAAACATTTGTATGAAGATTGCAGAGTCTGGTTAGGGATGCCCAAAAAAGTGTATTGTATCGATATATCGCATCGTAACTGTATCGAACTTGGTTGTATCGATACGCGATTTTATCGATTTCCTTTGGATCGATATATCGTATCGTAACCGTATCGCATGCCTTTCATTTAATATGCTATATAATAAGTATATATATCGTGCAAAGGGTTATCTTTTAGTAGTTTTACTATATTATTTTATTTTTTAAAAAGAAACAAATAATTATATGTATTTAGAATAGTTTTATTCAACAAATAAATCACAATTGCCATTGATCAGCACTTAAACAACGCAAAAATAATAATTTTGATAAGCGCTGTGGATTTAACCTATTACGGCTTTCGGAAAGTGTGTGCCCAGCTACGAACGGAATGACAAAGGAGAACATAAACTAAACATTTATTAATCATATATGATGGTACTACAAAGTTCAAAGATTATTTAAATCTACCTCCAAGTCTAAATAAAAGCCGGCTGTTCTTGTTCCATGAACAATTTTGTCGACGTTATCATTCTCTTATTACTAATAACAATATATTCAATGGCACTGTCTATTATCGTTTAGTGATGATGTAATAGGTACTTTAAAATTTTACAAATTAATCACCGACATAGTTTGATACGATATGGTAATGCGATATTTTTATAAGAATGCGATATATCGAAGCGTATCGTATGGTCAAAATATCGCATCAAATATCGATTTATCGTATAGTGCTGTATCGATATTCCGATATATCGTATCGTAACGGGCATCCCTAAGTCTGGTCATTTCCTCGCTGAGGTGGAATGAAAAGTTACGTGTTGCACTCGAGTGCAAAGATTTTTCACCTTGTGCTCTTTTGATTCCCTTGCTACGCTCAGGATTCTAATTTTGAATCACTCGCTGCGCTCGTGATTCAATTTTAGAATCCTTCGCTTGCTCGGTCATCAAAATTGAGCACGCGGTTAAAAATCAACTTTGCACTCTTGTATAACAAATAACTATTGTCCTATTATGTGACATCTCAATTGATCTGTGGTCAATCATGTTCGTCAGTCTTAACCTAAAGTTACTGTGATTCAGATCTCATTTTAACTAAATGTTGTTTTTTGCATTTAAAGTTCGCATAGTATTTTATTTTAAGTATTTAAAGTGGCAATGCGGCGTTTCAGAATGACAGATAGGAGTGATGAATGTTGACCTTGACATAGGTTTTATCAAATGTCTCTAACAATTTTTTTTTTAAATTTATTATATACATGGCTTGGATGCTTGTTCATGAGCCGTGTCTCTAACAAAATTAAACAATGATGCCAGCTTTGGCACAATTAAGAACTATTTTGTCATGTTTTATTTTGCATTCTGATAATGCCTTATTGTACATATTTGTTAATTTATTTGTGTTTTGATTTTGTTAAAATATATGTAGTTTATTTTAAAACTGCACCTTAGACAGATTTGAGTTAGAAATCGGCAATACTAAAATCCCTAATATTGCGGTACCAATAATACTTCAAAGTCTTTTTAGGTGGACAAAATGGGTAGAAAATATTGAAGCCACCACTATCATAAAAACCTTGGATAATTGACAATACTATAATAATTAGGAAAAATATATAGTTAAAATATTTTAAATAAAAGTAATTGTATATATAATAGGCATGAAGACTCATTTTTGATATAATGTGCCATCAAATGGCTACTCAATAACTGAAACATAGGTGAAATAATTAATTTGTTATCTTAAAAAATTCCCGTGATATCACGATTTTAAAATCACAATTTTGGGCTCTTCCAAAAACGCTTCATACAAAACACTGTAGAAGCGTGACGTCACTGCGTATTATTTTCTATGCGCCGCGCGTAAAGTTTGTATGGTAGCACCTATATTAAATATTGCGTTTAAAAACTGGTTTCATAACAAAAGCCACTTGAAATTGAATGATTATCCAATGATATTTTTTCATAAATTTCGTACTTTTAAAATAGATGCCCATAACCTAAAAATGATCAAAGTATAACCTAAAAATACATATTTTATTCTATCTAAATACTGTAATTATAGCAAATAATTTAATATAATTGCAGGACCTGGCGTCATGCCTATTGCAACATTGACAGATAATATTAAGTTTAATTTGATAACACTTTTGCCAAGCATCTTAGTGTCGTATCACACTTACCTATTTACCAGTTATTCTACCGTCACCAATACAGAACATTGTTCTGTGGTCACATAGTTATATTCATAAATTATTGTATGTAGAAAATATTCAAAAGTACTAGCAAAGTTGACAGTATTGCTTCCCGTTAAAATTTAATGCACACGGCAAATGTTCAAATTAATTATCCATTAGATTTAAGATTATTTATGTAATTAATTGTTTGTTTATACCAATTCTGAACGAATATTTGTATAATTTTGTACTAAATTAGGATTAATTTTGTGAATAAAAAAGAATCCAAACAAATTGCTCTGTTTTAACTTAAAGGGGTTTGAGCCCTAAGATGTCCATTACTCGCCTTAACGATCAACTTTACCTGAGACAAGCCTCACCCCTGTTACAACATACCTACTCTTGTCCATAATCAGGTTGGTGTCTTGAGAAACAACCGTTTTAAATGTAAAAATGATTTTAGAATGTTTGATGCAAATAGACCTCCCTGTCCCTGTCAGGAAGCGCAAAAAATGACGATGTTTGAATTTTTAGAGAAATTTTACAAAATAAAACATTGGTGCCAAGCAGTAATAGGAAAATATCACTGTGTTCCGGTTTGAAGGGCATATCTCTGGGTAATGAGTGCCGTGCAATGTTAAGTAATAATTTGGTGCTGAAGTTACTCGTAGTTACCTACAATGTTTACTAAAATGTTAACTAGCAAAATTTTAGGACTTAGATACATAAAATTTCTACGAATTTCAATATGATTAGCTTAATGAGGCGTTTTTCAGATGCAAATTGACTTGTCAAAGAAGGTTCTAAATATTGCCAAGTGCGGCACCACTGTTGGTTTTTGTGAAAATTCTCTAACAAAATAAAACATGGGTGCCACTCATGGTGAAATTGGGAACTGCCTTTGACAGGTCTTTTTCATCTGGAAAACGCCCCATTCAAATTTACTCATCGTTGTCCCTTAACGCGTCAAAAGAAGGTGTTGAAGCTATTAAAAAATGGCGATATTGAGAAGTATTTTTGACAGATTCATGTATTTGCATCATTGAAAATGCCACGTAAGCGTCTTCTACTACGACGCTAACGTTTTTTTTATCGTAATGCCGAGTGCTTCCTTTCTGTATACCAGGACGTCTACTCTCTTACTACGAAAAACATAATTTCCATAGAGCGTAGAACTCCAAAATAAACTCGCGACTTTCCTACTTCGGTTCTATTTCATTTCGTCCGATCGAACTTTGCTTGAACTGGAAGCAAGTCAAATAGTCTTAAGTTAGGTCTTAGCTCTCATGATCGAGATCATACTTCGCATAAAATGGTGGTTGTTTTAAATTAACGATAGTGTTTCTTTTAAAAAATATAGCTTATTTATTTCAATCTGCACATTAATAAAAAAGTAAAATTATAATTAACAAAATTTATTAATGTGTCATAGATCTATATGTATATTGTGTTTCAGAGTTAATTAACTGTACCTATGTTAATTTTGAGGATGATAAAAAAAGATTGTATGAAATTACGTAAAACATTATTGTATGTTTGCGAGGACAAAACTGTTGAAACCATTATTGTATCCACCTACCATCTATGTACACAGTTTATACAATAAAGATATTCTTATTCTTATTCTTGAGAAACGGCGGATCGGAGTAGAGACTGAGTAGGAAAGTCGCGAGTTTATTTCGAAATTACATTTTTCGTAGAATGAGAGGAGACGTCCTGAGTCCACCGAGTCCACGCCGTCATTCGTGACATGAGTTGCAGCTCGTTACTCCTATCTACTTCTCGAGTTCTTTTGTTCGAGAGTGAATCGGTATCTTCTAGGTAAGCACGCTCCATCGTAGAGCGCATCATCAGGGTAGATGGTGGTCAAGTCCGAACCTATTTTAGTTAAAAAAAAACTTTCAAATTAATATTAAATACATGCTGGTGATACATGGGTGATGCTGGTTTTCTCTCTATGGCTATATTGGCTCACATAACGTGGGGAACGCACGCAAAACGGTTTATTCCGAACTTGACCCGAAAACCTGACCCGGTAACGGGTTAGGTTAGGAACAGAAAAAAAAATTTTGATTCCCAACCCTCATCCTAACCTGACCCGAAAACCATGATGTGGTTTATTCCGAACCTGACCCGCTACCGGGTTAGGTTAGGAACAAACAGCAAAAGTGATCATTTTTTTCGTTACGAACGTAACCCTCTTCTAAACCTGAGCCGGAAATAATGTTCCTAAGTCAACCTCGAATCTAAAACCCTACCTAGTACGTTATTAGTCCTATAGTTCCTGGAGTTAGGACTTTTTTTTAGTAATCGGGTCAGATTAGGAAGAGGGTTAGGTTGGGAATAAAACATTTTTTTTTTGCTGTTCCTAACCTAACCCGGTAGCGGGTCTGGTTCGGAATAAAACCGCAAAACGTATTTATTGCTTTTGTACAAACAACACGTAGCGGTGTGGTTGTTGTGTTGTCAAGTCTTGAACATCGCCGAAAAATGGCTAGCCTATCGGGTTTTTATCGGATACACTTCGGAGAGTGTGCAACTGATCTGTATGATCTAATACCACCTTGCCCTTTTTTCTATCGGAATGCTCGTAGCTCGAAAAAGCGACATCGTTTCATAGTTGATGTTCCAAAGACACGAACGAAGAGATTTGACTCTACGTTTGTGATAAGAACGTCTAGGCTGCGGAATACGTTGCCTGAGTGGGTTTTCTCCGATGGTAAGAATCTTTATGTCTTCAAATCGAGAGTGAATCGGTTTCTTCTAGGTAAACAAGCTCCATCGTGGACCGCATCGTCGCTTAACATCAGGCGAGATGGCGGTCAAGTGTGAGCCTATAAAAGGTAAAAAAAGTCACCTTTAGAATTTGACGAACATAAATAAAGTCTAATATCACAGTGTAAAGATTAAAATTGTGTCGTCGCTCTATCATATAATAATTATGATAAGTATATGTAAAATGAAATATATGTAAAAGCATATGTAAATAATAAGAATGATAATTGTTAATAATAATAAAGATGGTTTAAGTTTTTTTATGATGTTGATTTTTTTATTTGCGTTGTAAAAAACTTAGAGATTAAGAAGATAAATAAATAACTGCACGATAATTGTAACGTAGTGGTGAAAACTGTGGAGTTACTTTTATATAAAATAAATGTGCCGATGCTCGCTGATGTTTTCTAGTCCAAGATCCCAGAGCTGTCAGACGTCACGTATTTTCTGATGAACGAAATGTGGACGATTGAGTAGAGTTAGTACGTACTAAGAACACATGCTTACCCGCTAACTTGCTTAGACAGCCAATTTTGAGATATGGGGTCCAGAAGATACATTACTTACATCACGTATTTTCTAATAACTGATTTTCACGTATGTTATAGGCAATATCTTTAAAAATAAGATCCTAGTACTCCCAGACACTTTCCGTCGGCCGTTTAGCTTAACAGACGCTTTAAAACTCCCAAAATAATGACTTAACTTAAATAATCATACTCCATTTGTATATATGTTTGTCAGACAACTATTTTAAAGCCTTTTCCGAAAAGACAGACCGAACTAAGGGGCCAGTCATCGCCTAAACTCATAATCTCGTACATAAATGTTTTTATGTACCTTCTGGACCATACCTATCTCAAAATTGACCGTCTAAGCAAATTAGCGGGCAAGCATGTGTGTATGTACGTACTAACTCTAATCAATGGTACACATTTCGTTCATCAGAAAATACGTGACTTCTGGCGGCCCTGGGATCTTACTCTGTTCCATTCCATTTTGATGTTTATTAGCATTTTACGATTTTTAAACAATAAACCGATAGAAAGTGCAAATTGTGTGCAGACAAAGGATTGTATTGTGCATGACCGGCAAATTCATTTGATTTTAATCATTTAATGTAATGTTAATACCTTTCCTTAGATGAACCTTCTAAGGAAAGGTATTAACGTTACATTTGTTTTTTAAACTTACCCACAATTTCTATTCTTAATTTTTTATTTGATTGTGTTCTCTGTTCTTGTATTGTGTGATTTGTGAGAAAACAATAATGAAAGATTTCATTAATATAAGATTACGTTTGAGGCCTTTAAATTATAAAGCTGAAGTGATGTCGAGGACTCTAGAGCTATATTTAGCTATTAGAACTCTACTACCATAGATTTATAGCTTTCGAATTTAGCAGTTCAGAAAATAAAACATTTTATCTAAAGATTTAACTTTTACTAATATTTCACTAAAATACTATTTGTAAATATCACAAAATTTATTCAGAATGATTAAACTTTAGTCGGTACATTTAATATACCAAACAGGGATATAAGGAGGAGGGAGGAGAAAAGTAGGTTTGAGACTGATAAAAATTACATGAAATAGGTAGGTAGCGTTTCTATGAAACTAATTAATCAGGTACTTTTATTATCTGACTAGATGCCCGCCCCGGCTTCGCCCGTGGTATATTATATAGCACTCATCGGGATCCCGTACATATCCAACGGTGAAAGAATGACTGAAATCGGTTCACTCATTCCTGAGAATATCGATTTCAAACAAAAAACCTCTTCAGCAACCTGCTACGCCACCTGTCGGAAATTGGTCGTACCAACTCAGATTTAGAAAAAAAAAATAGCAAAGGTTTATATTCGAGGCACAGATTACTGAAATTCAATGACGCAATCTTTGACACATGCTGTCATGTGTCATGTCAAAGCAACGTACGAAAACTCTCAAAGGGAATATTTTTCCCGATTTTGTTACATTCTTGTTTCATGCTCCGCTTCAATTAATAGTAGAGTTATTTTCTATAGCCTAAAGCCTTCCCCGATAAATGGACTATCCAATAGAAAAAGAATCTTTCAATTCGGACCAGTATTTCCCGAGATCCTAGCGTTCAAGCAAACAAACAAACAAACAAACAAACAAACTCTTCAGCTTTATAATATTAGTATAGATTCGTGTAATCTTCCACGTATCTAATACGAGTAGGTAAGACGAAATGACTACAATATAATAGGAATACTAATACTAGCGAATGTGATAACATCTGATACTGTTCTTGCTCTTATCTGTTCGTGAGATCTGAGAGTTTTAAATGAATCATTTTCCAATGATACTTCTCAGAGGTAAAATCTTTTGGCACGGAATATTATCACGGCTGGATACTTCCCGAGAGTTCAACGCTCGAGGAAGCGCAGCGTTCGATGGCGTTTCGTTCAATAATACTGAATAGAAAAATCAAGTACAACTCTTATTTGTTTTACATACGCAGTACGGTCGATCATTCGAATTCAATACACAATTGCCTCGCCTATTGTACTCTGATATAGTGTGTGTTGGTCGTACAATAGTAAAATTATTTCCTTCTTTCATGACTGTCGCCTCGAATGACATGCCTCCTGGTGACATTCGCCACGCTATCACGTAATGTTTCTTGTTGTCACTTGTATCTACGTATAAATGAGTTCTAAGTATGGTTCCCATTCGTATTTGGCGGCATGCTTTACACTTTTCTGTTTTTACTGTATTTGAGTACGTTTGAATGTCTGTTACGGCCGTTTTTAAGCTCATGCGAACTGCGGTGTCGTTAGCAGAAACTTCGATCAAATCATGACAGCTGCACCACTTTTTAGCAACACTTGCGTTTGCGCATGTTCTATACGGTGATTTTTCCTCGAAAAAACTCTTACACTGTGGACATTCTTCCGATTTTAAATCTGACGTTTTCAATTTGTTTCGTATTTCTTCGAATGTTAGGTAAAGGTCGTACGGCGTTACTAATCGATTCTGGTTGAGCTGTAAATTTAGGTATTTCTGTTCATGCAGTTGTCGGAATTCGAGCGGAGTCCAAACAAATAACATTGGTAATCTTTCATCGTAGTAAGATTCTACTGGAAGTCTCATATCGCCGTATCTGCTTCCATGGTCGCTAAGGAAAGCAACTATAGTGTTATTTAGAACATCGCTCCGGTTCAATCGTTCTAAGAATTCGACCATGTCATTATCGAGCAAAGTAGGAATGTGGTTAAGGTTGTGACTGTAGGAGTTGATCCAGAATGTACCAAAGAATTTGTCTGTTTTGTAACTGTTTACGAATTCGTAAGCATAGTTCAGCAAGTGTATGGCCGATGGCTTATGTTTAGTGCATAGCAGATTGCCTGCTTGCTTTTCTCCTGTTAGGTAGAATGGTCGGAGGTAGTGATCTGTGGGCTGAATTTGAAAGCCGTGATGTCTTGAGAATGTGTCGGGTAGCCTCAGGCTGTCTTCTCCGTACGCGGTGAAGTAGCCGTCGTTGTGGAAACGACTCCATATGAAAATATCGTTGCAGTCGGACATGGTTTTTGTACAGTTACTGTGTTCTGATTGTTTCCCAGTCAGGATGGCCATCAAATTGGGAAATGTATTGTAACCGACCTGAAACCAAAATACAATAATTTTATTAATTTTATTTATAAATACGTATGCGTATATTTATCGTATGTTTATTTTACAGTACGGCATAAGTACGAGTAGATATGTTTATCGCGTAACAAAGTCGTGTGTTGTGAATTTTTACAGGGCTTTTGTTGCGGTAGCGTCATTTGGCAGGTCGTCTTACTTCATATAGGTAGGTATGGTCGATGCGATAGCGATAGTTGTCACATGTGTCATACTCGTGAATGGGTGCTGCTTGCTGGAGCTAAAGTACTCTCGGATCTCGGCATATAAGTATAGCTACAACATTAATCTAGGTAGGATAAATGGTATTAAATCAACTATAAACTACGTAGGTCTACATAAATTAAAATAGTATCACATTTACATTAGTGTATATTTTATACTCATGTACTCATGTAGATATTACGAGTAGGACTCTTCGATCTATAATTGGTCGAAGATAGGACTGCTCATGGCGCACATTTATGTAATACAGGAATATTAGGACATAGTT
This sequence comes from Ectropis grisescens, assembly GCA_017562165.1. Classification (NCBI taxonomy): domain Eukaryota; kingdom Metazoa; phylum Arthropoda; class Insecta; order Lepidoptera; family Geometridae; genus Ectropis; species Ectropis grisescens. The sequence continues at coordinate 10,993,630 of CM029776.1, read as the reverse complement.
TTTTTTATAACTTTTATACTTAGATTTACACTTGACCGAAATCTTGTCTGATGTTACGCGACGAAGTTCAGTTCATATTGTTTCTAATGTTTTGTTAGTTCTTTAGCAAAATGCAATCTTCAATTTAGATAAAAAAAAAAAAAAATCCGTTTGAAATTTACCTTTGAAATCCTTTGTAATCCAGCCAGCCGTGTTCTTGAAAATACTGCGCAGTGCGAGGCATGGAACTGAGAAATCTGGCTCGAGACATGGTGTCCATTCCAACCATGAGAACGTTCCAAGTCTTCTCCTCACTATTTTGTTTCTTCTCCTCACTATTTTGTTTCTTCGCTTCTAATTTCTTCACAAACACATAGGCGTCTTCATAAACTGTCTTGACGCTTGGCCCAGACGAGGGGACGGTACATTTAACTGTAATTATTTCTTCTAGGAGTTGTTCTTTTGTTCCATTTTTGAATGGTTTCCATTCCGTATAACTGTAAAATTAAAAAGCGTGTAAATTATGACTGGATTAATATAACAATAACCGTAGAAGTCAAAAGACATATATGTACTATATCTACTTTGAAACAATTATACATGTAGTGTCCTCCTTAACTTTCAATGAATTTCAATTCAAGAAAAGACGTTTTCTGAATAACAGTTACCTAGGAGGGTAAAAATATGTGTAAAATTTTAACGTTTTTGTTAATAAGATGTTATATGCTTATTTTCTTGTCCTTTTTCTTTAACCAATTTAAAAATTATACAAAATTATTCAGGTCACCTTTGGCGAAATAAAGCGTTTTTGAGATGCAAATGAAACTGTAAAAGATAGTTAAATAGGTGGCGTCAATTTTCTTTTGTGTTAGAGAAATTAATTATACATAAAACATTGGCGCCACAATTGGCAAAATTAATCTTTCATCCTGAAAATGCCCTTTTGAGAATTATTCTTACAGGTAGGTATTCTGAAGAAGATTCTTTGGAAAACAATCGGAGGTACAAGCGGGGTTCGAAACTACAACTTAACGTTTGTATAATCTGACTTCGTTGCCACTAGGCCGCTACGGTTATCAAAGTGTTGTTCTTTGCATAAAAGATACCTACATACTCTTAATGTTAATCATTTCTACGAGGATAAAGTATACACAGGGTTTCATGGGCGTAATTAGAAAGCCGATTAATAATAGTCAGAGTTTCCAAATGAAAATCGCCTTTAGGATCAACAACACAATGGGTGTGGAACACCCTATTAATTTTGAGATTACAGCGTTGGTCTCGTGGTAAATATTATTTACTAGATGTCCGCCCCGGCTTCGCCCGTGGTACATATATAGCACTCATCGGGATCCCGTACATATCCAAAGGTGAATGACTGAAATCGATTCAGTCATTCCTGAGAATATCGCTTTCAAACAAAAAACCTCTTCAGCTACCTGTCGGAAATTGGTCGTACCAACGCAGATTTAGAAACAAATTTGATTAGCAAAGGTTCAATGACGCAATCTTAGACACATGCTGTCATGTCAAAGCACGGCGGTACGAAAACTCTCAAAAAATATTTTTCTCGTTTTTGTTACATTCTTGATGCATGCTCCGCTTCTATTGATAGTAGCGTTATGTTCTATGGCCTATTGCCTTCATCGATAAGAGGACTATCCAATAGAAAAATAATCTTTCAATTCGGACCGGTACTTCCCGAGATACTAGCATTCAAACAAACAAACTCTTCAGCTTTATAATATTAGTAGGTATAGATAAAGAAAAGTACAACGCATCTCTTTTGATTTAGTATCCCTGTAGCAGGGGCTTAGCTACCGCCATATCAATGATACTGGGCTCCCGGGCTACAGAGGCTCCTAACGTATGTACGCAAAAATATTTAGGTACCTAAATATTATCCACAATCTTTAGGTACCCTTAATTTAGGCCTTCCACCTAACTTTGATACAGGATACAATACCCTCCAAAGCACATTACGCCATTGCCCTGTAGGCTATTTCTCCTCGGCAGTGAATCCATGGGACGCAGCTATAGGTAGTATTATTCCAACCATAATTATAGCGGCGTTAGGGTAGGGCGCGGTAGGGCGACCGCCCAGGGCGCCGGATGTTAAGGGGAGCCGCGTCGCAAGCGCAGTCGCCCCTTTGTGTGTAGTCTGTAACCAACCCTCGCTGATTGAGCGGTCAAGTCAAAGAAGACTAAAATCTCGCCTAGGGCGAGTGCTAAAACCGGCACTGATTCCAACCTTAAACTTATATCCTCTTCTCCAGGCACCTTCGATCGGCTTGCAAAATTATAATAACATTGCATTTCTGGATGTTTACTGTATTTTTCAATTATCTCTTTGTCTATCCGGAATTCAATTTTGTAATTTTCGATCTTCGTAATAAATATAGCTCTTTCTCCGCAGTCTAAGTGGTACATCTTAGATTCTTTGATGATCAAAGTTTTTCCATAGTTGGGGATGTAACAACCCTTTGTCTTTATTAGATACTCATCTGATTCTGAAAAAAAATGTTTAAATAAGGTCTAGGAATAAAACATTTGTACTTATAGATAAAACACGAATCTCCATTTACGAGCCTCTACAAGTTTTAATTTATGTTTAGGTAAATTGAATAATTTTCTCGATACCTAATTATCTAAATGACTACTTAGGTATATACTGAGTAGGTAGGTAGGTACTACTGTCAAATAATTTTACAAAATTAATTGAAAACTTTTTTAAATTGTGAAACATTAAGAAAGGCTCTGTCCGTGCTTTTTAGTAATTTATAAACGATTACCTATACGAGTACAGATATTCAGAATTTGCTAATTTATCCTACTTAGCCTGGCGTGAATGAGGTGAAATACTGTCACACCAGTTGTGAGGTCGGGAGGTATGACAATATATATTTGGCAATTTGAGAGCTGAAATTACTTTACAATAATACTTATTGCTGTAATATATTATACGGGTTAAAATAATTTTACGTGTCTGTTACCCGCAGGACAGGACTGGCTCTAGCACACGCGAATTAGTTTAAAATGTGTAGTAACCACGCTAGTTTTTAAGCTAAAACCACAAATGCCGTCGTATGAAGGTCTTTCAGCCCGCACAAATGCTCAAGGCTCAAGGCAATATTAAGCTGCTTGTTTGAATTGTGAATTATTGAAAAAAATATTAACAGCACTATACCATCGATATAAACTGTAGATGTACCATGAGCACCTTGAAATTTGTAATAAATTGATTTACACATTACACATCACAAATCTACTTGACGCCTAGAATCGCTAGTGGCGAGGTATGTAGTTCTACTTATGTTGATTGTTGACAACGAATAGTGATAGGTAAAAACGTTCACGGCGGCAGCGTTCACCGCTTCCTGCAACCGACTAGAACGGAAAGAGTGATCTCACTCTTCCCAACGATGACATATAATTTCGTGCGCCTGCAGTTTGGAAGGGCACATGTATAACACTAATGGTTTATACCGATGCATCATACCATAACGACAGCCATGTTCGAACTTTTCAAATTACGTAAAAACTAACATCTACTAACTACCTTGAAACCTATTAAACCGATAAAACGTTATTATTTCAAATATGCGACCGCTGTTATATTATGTAGGTAACTAACCTGACTGTTAGCCTCTAACACACCTGTCATATCATAATCAGCGTAAATTAGTCCACAGCTGGACATAGGTATGCCTCTTTCATGGCTCACTACTTTTTACGTTTACACCCACTGGCTGCTGTCTTCCGTATTTTGTCACTCCACCTAGACTCAGGTTGTCCTACACAAAATTTCCCGATTCGCGGTTACTACCCAAGTAATCGGGTTTACGATAGATAGGTATAACTGGCCCACTTCAGTTTTCAAATGCATTAAACTATGTCGCTAACTTTGGGGTTTACTGACGCATCACTTCGTTCCGAATATGATCCCTCAGGCAAACTCCAAACGTATCTCTTTCCGTAGCTCGCTGTGAGCCTTTGAATTTGTGGACCGCCTTAAACTGTTAGTGCCCACATTTCGACTCTGTTGGTCATGACAGGCAGGACACACTGATCGAAAATATTCTGGGATAGACTACAAGAAGACACGACGGTTTGCAAAATAACTACCCAGCCGAACTGAATCCTTTTGAAAAATTTCTAGGGCGACACTATTTGAAACATCCCACCCCGGAGTTACGCGTTCATTGACCATGATCTTGATTTTATCCAAGTTTATCCGGATACCTATGTGTCGAGAAGATGAGAAGCATCTAGGACTTTCAGCATCGACTGCAAGCTCTTCAGCTTTTATGACGATGCCTTATCAATAATATGAAATGCTTTCAGGCATGCTCTAAGTTGTAAGTACATAGGTACAAATGTACGTAAGTGTAGTGCTTAGCGCAGATTATACTTAGTAAGATTAGGTTAGCTCGATAGGCAGGAGAGGCCACTTCAAATGCCATAAGTCATTTTATATAAAGAAAAAAAAACACCCACAACCATACTTACCATTTGGAACATAAATAGATTTTCGTGTTATAACTTTTTCTACGTTGCCGACGGTTATATTTTCTTTGTACAAACTATTGTTGAGATAGTTGTTATAAAATGTATAAACTACAAAACAAGTGATGATTGCTAGGCCAAAAGTCCTCTGCTTAATCATCTTAATATTGTGTTCAGGAATGCTGAAAAGAAGAGAAATACTCTGTTATCCCATTAATAAAATATCTAAATGAGAAAGTTTGGACGTTTGTTGCTCAGTCTCGTCGGAAGGGCTAAACGTATCGGGTTGAACTTTGGTATTCAGTAAGAATATAGTCTGAAATAGTACCTACATAGGCTACGTACACTACATTTTAATCGTAGGAAATTATTGGGAACTATAAGGGTAAAACCGCGGGCGCTGTGAGTTACTTCTATTTTGCGTTATGCGTTGCGTTGTTCCAAATCTTATAATTTTACATGAATAAATTAATTAATTTACTACGTAGTATAACTAATACAAAACGTTTAAGTCGAAAACACAATACGGCAAAGATTAAAAATCTCTATATATAAAAATGTTATGTTGGTTTGTATACGCTTCAAAAACTCAAAAAGTTCTGCACCGATCGAGCTGAAATTTTAGAATGTTATAAAATCCGCATCAAGGATTTTTTATCTAATTTTTGCATCACAATGTGCCACAGCGAAGCGTGGCAGGGTACAGCTAGTAAATGAATAAGAGTTTAAAATTAGGATAATGAAATTAAATAAATAAATATTGGTGGACAATTCACACACAACACCATCTGACCCCAAACTAAGCAAAGCTTGTGGGATGGCAGCCAGATAGCTGATATAATACTTATATAGTTTTTAAATACATACTTATTATACACAGAAACACCCAGACACAGTGCAAACATTTGAATTCATCACACAAATATTTGCACTGGGTGGGGATCGAACCCACGACCCTCGGCTTCGCAGGCAGAGCTATTACCAACTAAGCCACTAGGCCAGTCATTACACACACAATTAGTTCATTCTAAACGAATACAATTGAACGGGACAGAAGAGCTTTCATACTCACATCAAACATACTCGTATTTTAAACCGCACGATTTATCGAACACACACACACACAATAAAGAACGCAATCTTTTTCATGATATTAGTTATTTTCGTTAAATACATTTAAAAGAACATATTATCACGCGGTGGCTATTTTATTGCTAAACAATTGTGCAAAGTAACCCTAGTACTAACTTCAAGTAAATAAACAGGTCTAAAATAATAACAAATCACAAATTAGCTGTGGTTAAGTACGGCAACCAAAGGTGAGTTTACACTATGTTTACGGACTTGCAACACGCTGCAATGTAGACTCAACGAATTTTAACTTCTACACCCTTGGTCCAGTTTGCCTAGTGTGAACCTTATCGTCGCCACTAGAGTTTATTGGGGTCAAATGTAGATAAGTTTTGAAACAAATTAGCAAGGCGTTAGTAATATCGTACGAAAGGAAGTTAACTAGCAATGCAGTATGTCCGTGCACTTAATGTATGCTGAATTGATGTAGTTTTATGAACACATTGTGTACCTATCTTAAAAATCTCGCATGCGCGATAGAGTTTTCTGACGCGCAGGCGTTATTCTACTGGGTGCAAGGGCGCAGTCGCTAGCACGGTATACAATGATACCAGGGCTATTTTTTTTTACCTCGCTGTTGCTGGAAGGTTTTTTTTCCCCTACATATTTTCAGTTCGGGGTTTCATATACCATAATTATTTAAATTTATTTTGCAGGTCGCTGCTAGCCTTGAATAAATCTTTAAAGCGTGATTGTCTAGTTAAGTCTTCTAAGCATGGTCCTCTAGATTAGTGTTATAAGCATGGCTATCTAGATTAGTCTTCTAAGCATGGCCATTTATCCCAAGCTAAATGTTTCCAGTAGCCCCGAATCCTGGGACTCATAATAAGCATAGCCTTCTCTCGCAAGCAGAGAGTCAAGAGTTTAGTATTATCCTCTTATTACATTTCTTTTACAGATAAAGGTAATAGGTAAACTTGTACATCTGCATTCAAACACATGGAAAAATGCACAGGGGTGCAGGTGGGATTCGAACCTAAGACCGGGACGTCTTATTTATGATTCGTTCGTACCTACTAGCTAATAGGCCACCACGGCTTTTTTTGTCTATAGCATACTTGTACCTACTCATCAGGAAACTAACGTCTGATTTTGAAGTCGGCTTACCTCATCGGTCATTAGTTATTTCCGTTTTAATAATAGGTGCATATTTCAATGAGCGTATTATTAGACGTGAACGAATGTGAGCGAAAATATTTTGCATGAAAATATTTAAACAGGATATCCTAATGGTGCAAAAGAGCATAGCAGTCCAGAAAAATATGTCATATCAATAAGCGATCATAGAATAGGCATTATTAATCTATGAACTCGATTAAGTTTGCTAAGAGAGGCATACAAACAAACAATGTTTCATATCCTAGTAATATTATAAATGCGAAAGTTTGGATGTTTAGATATTTGTTGCTCAGTCACGTCGAAAACGTTGAACGGATCGGGTTGAAATTTGGAACACAGTGACACAGTCCGGAATAACACAGGCTACAAATAACACGAAGAACGGTAGAACCGTGCAGTACTAGTGTTTAATATAAATCTAAATAAGTAAGTTAGTAATCACAGGGCAAAGAAACATCTCATACAAATCTACGAATGACGTGCACTATTCTTAAATAGCGGTTCGCCCGGAGACCGCGACACGAGGTTCAGCCCGGAGACATCGCGATAAAACGCGGTTGACCATTTTGACAAAAAGCTCCGCGACTAGACTCGTCACTTGACACGGTATAGAATTGTATGGGCGCAGTCACTTGACACTATAGAATTGTATGGGCGCCAGTTCGCGCCGAAACCGCGACCCATGTCTCCCGACACGTGTCTCGGTCTCGTGTCGCAGTATCGGCGCGAACTAGCGCCCATACAATTCTATAGTGTCAAGTGAGTGTCGCGGTCTCCGCGCGAACCGCTACCTTTAGAGGACGAGTCTAGTTCTAACATACCCCGTTCGTGCCCATACAGCCTATATTAGTGTCAAATGAGCTTTTTTGTCAAAAATGGTCAACCGCGTTTTATAAAGCGTTTCGTAGATGTATGCATGTTTTGTTACAGACTGTTTTGTTTAAACAGAGATTTGTTGCTTTTGTGTGAGTTTCAGGTTGAAATACATATGTGAAAAATACGTTAACCCCGACGCCTCGTAAAATAAAAATGTGTTGAGAAGCTTTAGGTGTTTGGCTTGGCGTTGTACTCGTACTGTCATGGGCTGGCATGTTGGTTACCATCAGGCACATGTCTTGCTCGTCCCATCACTATATTCTATACCAAAATACCCCAACTATTACTACAATTGTAAAGTTTGTATGTATGGATGGATATGTATAACACGGGTGGATATTTATTACCTAATATTTCATGCCTTAAATTACTGAATAGATATAGATGAAAATCTGTAGAGAAATAGATTTACAGTCTGGAATAACATACAAGTGAATTTTCTTCTTTTAGGTCTAGTCGGGAGAACGGCGCCTGGCGATCCGGAGACCCCGGGTTTAAACACCACACGCACCACTGTCTTTTCGAAGTCATGTGCGTAATGCCGCTAACTGAAAACGGTGAAGAAAAACATCGTGAGGAAACCGACATGTACTTAGAACCTTTCGAAGTCATGTGTCATCCACCAACCCGCACTGGGCCAGCGTGGTGGATGATGGCCTGAACTCTCTCCTTGCGAGGGAAAGCCCGAGTCCCAGCAGTGGAAACATTTAGTTGGCTGTTGTTGATGATGATGAATTTTCTTCGCAGAATTTATTATAAAAATAAAGAGAACGATGCGGGTGAAACCGTGAGACGGTACAAGTATTACATAGTAAACTATACAAATTAATATAAGTTCCGTCTACTCTCGATAATCTGATAATTTTAACTTTACCGGTCCCTTAAAAATATCGAAAAATTTATAAAGTCAGTGTTATTTGATCCCTTCAGTACTTTAAAGTTGAATGAATATTATTATCTTGCTTACCAACATGCGATAATTTGATGTCCGGGCTTCCCCACTCTATGTAAATTGAAGCGTTTATAATGTACCTATATGAGTAAGATCGCATTCCAGTCTTCTTTCAAAGGTTAATCTGGTTAATGAGTTATGCTAATGTTTGATTTGTGCTCTTACTACCTACTATCGAAGGTTCTTTGGACAATGATAGCCTGAAGTCACTAACTCAAAAGAAGATTACGGACTTCTTTTCGAAACAAACATTTGTGAATGATTATATTATTGAATTTAATTGCTAATACATAATACCAATATAGAATTAATAACGGCTAGTACTTGCACGGGCACAACCTAGTAACCAGGATTATTCACCAGCAACTTGCTCTTCGATACGGCCTTGTTGAGTCTGAGGTGCCGTACTACATAATATATTGTACGCACCTCTGCCAGTTCTCGAAAATGCTCGTGCGTTGGTCTACTGGGACCGATCTAACATCACGGACAGGACAGCCCAATATCGCGCTGGTAGACCGGTCTCAGCGTCGGGCTGTGATCGTCGATATCACCATACCGCATGAGGAGAACCTTGTGATAGCCCAGAAAGACAAGTTCAACAAATACCTTGACTGCTAAGTCCTTGTCTTCTAAGGTAATCATGAGATTACCACTACTATGTGGGATGTTGATTCGACGGTCATAGTCCCGATAGTCGTGTCGGCAAACGGCCTTATAGCGAAAAGTCTCGATCAACATCTCAAGAGACTTTTGCTAGACGGTTGGATTAAGGGTCGGATGCAGAAGGCGGTCATCCTCGACAGCGCGCATCGTCAGGAGGTTCCTTACTCTGCAGCCCTAACCACCGTTTGCTTGGACCCTGCCCCGCTGCTGGCGGCTATCTAGGTTTAGGTTTAAGGTTTTATAATGTTTTTATGTTGTTTTATAGGTACTTATATCAGTATTATAAAAACTTAGGCTTCAGAACGGAAATAAATACCTACGTGAATATAGAATTAATAAATGACGAATTTTGATCAATTACTCTTATTAGATACTTGAAAGAATAGAATAGAATCCCAGTCCTTGAGTACCCCTCCGCCTCGTGGTTATTTAAACACTTGTTACTTTGGACTCTTGCCAATTTAAAATGTATCTCTGGTCCCTCGAGTTTGCAATAAATTATCGAGAGTTGTCTGCACTAATAAAATAATATTTTTATTTTTTACTAATAATAAGTACCTATACTATATACGTCCTTGTTAGTCAAAACGTGGAAACTTAAATTTAAATTTGATATCCCTAATACAATCTCTTGTACGATCAAAATCGTTTCTAGGATAAAAACGGACAGGACATAAAAAATAGAAATAGAATGAGAACAAATAAATGTGATATTACTTAAATTATGTAGCTACCTACGAAGTGTGTACTAGTGTGATACTCACTGTACTTAATCTCCTTTAGCAGTATAATAAGCTATTGTAACAGGAAGAACACAAATGTTTAATTAAGTACAATGCATAATAAACACAATCACTATGATTAGACTACATTAATAAAAAAAATCACTTAGGATATTTTACTTGTGCGTAATAAAGGGCGTTATCAGCTGCACTGTCACAACAATTTCAATAAGTCTGTTTCAGTTATAATGTATTATTATTTTTATAGTTTATCCTCGTCACATGTGTTCAGTCTGAGTGTTATTTGCGTACTACAGATATTACCTACTCTTCTGAGTACAAATACGTAATGGTCACTATTGTGTTCATGAGTTAAGGCTTGTGACACACTTAACCTCATTCTATTACACGTACACGGGCTCGGACATTGGTACACGAAACTGCGTCATATTCAAAATCTTTAAGCAATGAAAATGTTTTAGAATTGGCAGAATGGTTATTATTAGGGTGCAAATATACCTGTTTACAGAATGAAACATTGGCGCCACCTTTGGTGAAATTGAAAACTATCTTTAACTGTTATTTTTGTATCCTGAAAACTCATCATCGTTGTCTTCTTGCGCTCCTTTTTCGCCGTAAACAAAATACTAACATACCATTTCGTTATTAGTCACTCGTTTGATATTTTTTTATTTAACCAAATTTTGAGTAAATTGCCATGCTATTTTAAAGATGAAATAGGACACGTGTCAATTATGATTATTGTTCACAACCTAATTTTCACTGCTTGTGAAATAATAATCGTTTTTTTAGAAAATATTCTATTACTATTATTATAAACTTGACCACAATATAGCCTGATGTTAAGCGAGCGACAATGCGGTCTACTAAAAATACCGATTTAAAAAAAGATTGTAACCATCGAGAAAAAAACACTCAGTCAACGCATCCTACAGCATAGACGTTTTTATTACAAGAGTTGAGTCAACCCTCTTCGTTGGTGTCTTTGGAAAGTCAACCATGAAACGATATACCTTTTTCGAACTACGAGGAGTCCGAGAAAAAAGGGCGAGGTCAAGATCAAGCAGATCACTCGCGCACTGCGCACTCTCCAAAATCTATTCGGATAAAAACCTGATAAGCTAGCAATTTTGTGGCGATGCTCAGATGACTTTGAAGTTTTTCGCACTAGAGTGTCGTGAGTCGTACCTATGAGTCTTTTGGCACGTCTATCGATCGATTCCAGAACCTTCAGCTGGTACGAGTACTTAGCCGATCCATGCCAAAGGTGTGAACCGTACTCCATACAAGAGCGAATCTATATTTGATATATCGTGAGCAAGTGTTCAGAATTAAAGTACCTTTGCAACTTTGAGAAGACGCTTCTTTTTGGAGGCTAATTTAGCCTCGAACTCGATATACGCCAATACTGAGCGTAATGCTCAAAGTAATGCCCTAAAGCTCAAGATGGTCAGTAACCGGCAGTAGTGATGAGGATGATGATCCGGGATGGGTATACCTAATTATAAATGATCGTCTATACCAGGGGTGTTACGAATATTCGCATCCGCAAATGCGGAATATTCGCATTAATTAAGACATCTGCACCCGCATTCACATCCGCATCAGTTAATGCGGAGTTTTTATGGATGCAGATTCACATCAACAAGTAACTAAGTACATGTAAGCACGCGCTTCGGGTTTGTTTTGTAATTGCTAAATTCATTCGGTAACTGACGAATTGGTGAAATTGGTGGAGATTTAACATTTAACCGTTGTGAATTTAAAATTCTCACCAAATTAGCATGCAGATATTTATCACCTCTACCGGCTAGTGCTACCAGCGAACAATTATTTAGTGGAGCTGGGTTAACATATAATCCATTAAGAAACAGGTCGGAAGCTGAGAAGGCTGCAGTATTGCTATTTATTAAATATAATTTACCAATTTTTCAGTTTAATTATTAAACAAAAATTGTTTATTATGAAACTCTAAGTTGTTGAGTCATAAGTAAACCTAAAAACTTGTGTAATTTTGTTCTAAAAATATATAACTATTTAACTGTATAAAAAGTTTAAATTAAATTGATTTTCAGTTATTTATGCTCTTAAAATTTAAATAATTATGCTTGTAAAGTCCTAAAATTCGCATCTGAATCCGCATCTGCATCCGCATCGCATCTGCATCAAATCCGCATCCGCGGATGTGAACTTCAAATAATCCGCATCCGTATCTGCATCCGTGGATGTCTAAATTTTTACATCCGTAACAACCCTGGTCTATACTAACATTTTGTTGTATGAACATTTATTGTCAGTACTGTAAATGCGCTCGGTGTGCTCCTATCTTAACAATAAAAACAACTGCATGAAGGCAACGTGATGTACAGTACCTAACAGTATAGGGGAAAACTATAAGCTATTGCGATGTCTATTTTTAGGACATAGAAAAACGGGACGAGAATTCTGCCAATTGATGGCTAGCAATAAGCCTATAACAGCACAGTAGCGCCAGTATTCCAATGTTTGTATAACAAAAGTACAATAATTCACTGTTTAACATTGTAACGGTTACATCATACAATACTCGTAGATAATACATAACATTGTACTATGCTGATCACCCGGAGTAAGTTACATAGATTGTAACGTGTCTAGGCATTTATATGGTATGTACCTATCTATGTATTTAAAAATTATACGTATAATACTAGCTATACCCTTCCACGCTTCGCTGTGGCATATTGTGATGCAAAAATTAGATAAAAACAATCCTTGATGCGGATTATACTCGTATATCATTGTAAATTGCAGCTCGATCGGTGCAGAACTTTTTGAGTTTTTGAAGCGTACACAAACCAACATAACATTTTTATATATAGAAGACTAGCTGCGCGCCGCGGTTTTACCTGTGTAGCCGATATTTTTCTGCGATAAACAGTAGCAGGAAATAAGTTCTATAATTGGAATAGCTGATATGTTTGTGTTCGATATTTCAACCCGATCTATTCAGACGATTTGACGTGATTGAGCAACCAAAAATCGAAATATCTAAACTTTGGCATTTATAATAGATAATAGCAGTGAGTAGGTAAGCACCTTGTGGTTTTACCCGCGTAGATCCCGTTCCCGTTATTTTCCTGGAATAAAAATGTTGTCTTTGTGTTCTTCCAGACCGTTATCTAACTGTGTTCCAAATTTCAGCTCAAAAAACATCCAAATATCGAAACATCCAAACGTTGACTGAAACTTTATAATATTTGTAGGTTTTTAAATTACAGTCGATGCTATTTTTCAATGCTGACCTGAAATCATTCGTTTCAATATCGTTGGAGAGCTTAGTTCCATTCAGTAAAAATATTGATCAACATTTATCAAGATAGGTATTCGTTACAGGTATTTTAAAACTTCCTTTGTTAAACTGGGTTATAAATTTCAGTGCCTGGTCATATATTTAAACAAACAGTATGAGGGTACGCTACATCCATACTGTTTGTTTAAATGTAAAATTAAACCACGAGTACAGATTATATATAGTATTTAATGCTAGACGTGCATTCATTCCCAAATTTCTTGAATATACAAATACAAAATCACAGAGATACCTAATCTTGCGATTACGCTTCACCTGTGTTAACATTTTCTTATCTTATCTTGAAATCTATCATGTATATCATATACTAAAATTAAAAAAATAATTGTAGAGGTATCACAGATTCAAAGTTTAGGTACTTACACAAATAGTGTTTTAATATAGAAGTTCAAATTATTTGAATTTCAAATTAGCTATACTAACAATTATCATTTTTTTGGCACAAACAAAATAGTCTGTCCTGATGTTTAACTGTACATTTTCCCAATCCTCTATAGGGAGAAATTATACTTATCGGTCCAATCAGTTGCCTTCTTCCTTCTTTTAGTAAAACAGTTGCCTCATAAGATACGTTACCAGGCGTCATAGTAAACGCAACCACGTAGTATATGCTAGTTTTGTCTTCGTGGTAGTAAAAGTGTATTCTTATTATATTTTTGAGAGACATTGGTATACAACTCCAACAGCGCTTGGTTACGACAGATTTTATTATTTGCTTCACATTGTATACCGTCAAATGGACACATTCCACTCCATCTGAGTCTTGAACCGGAAGCGGGTATAAATTGTGACAACTACACCATTTTTCTGGGATGCTGATGTCTTGGCACGTGCGATTAGTGCTTACTACGTCAAACAAACTATGACATTGGGGACACGCTTTCAACAGCACTTTGGAATCGTTTTTACATGACGATATTTCGTTGATGTCAAGAAGAGTGTGGTGAAGATCGTACGGCGTAGTCAATCTGAATTGATTGACGGACAAGGATTTCACTTTCAATGGATACCTTATAATGAATTTGCTGGGAATAGAAATAAATAAGTGCGGTATACGCTCATCATAGTATGATTCCATTTCCATACGACGTTCTCCAAAACGTATTCCATGATCACTCAATGCGATAACGAAAGTATTCTGCAAAACTCCTGTGTAGGCGAGCTGGTTGAAGAAATTTTCCATAATAACGTCGGCGTCTTGAGGTCTACTGTTAGCGTTGTGGCTAAATGAGTTCATCCAAAATAAGCCAAAAAACTGATCACTGCGATACGTATTTGCAAAATCCAGAGCATAGTTTAGGAGTTGTTGCCCGGAAGAGGTTTTTCCCGCGCAAATTAATGTTTTTTTATTGAGTTCTGTTTCGCCTTTGACGTAAAAAGGTCGCATATAATGATCCGTTGGCGGTGTCTTGAACGTGAACGCGTTTGTGAAGGTGTCTGGGGTGCGTATATAGTCCTCCCCGTAACCTGTGACGTATCCTGCCTCCTTGAATTTATTCCATATCATGAGATTGTGGCATTGGTCCATTTTGTTTGCACACGTATAAAGTATTTCTGATAAGTTTTTTCCTGTTAGTAATGCCATCAAATTAGGGAAAGTGTTATCCGCTACCTAGAGAAAAATATGAAAAGCTGTTAATAGGTATATTTTCTCGAATTCCGTATACATGAAACAATTTATTTCATTGTAAAGTAAGCGTATTATATTAAGTTTACCTACCGATAAACGATTTAGGCCCCTAACTTATCTGGTAGAAAATTATGAATACTCAAAATCGATTAGTGGATCGAACAAACAATTAGTGTAGCTATCGCGTAACATACATACACATAAAAACAATCATACAACCGAATTGAGAACCTCTTTTTGAGGTCGGGTAAAAATACACAGGTGCAGACAAAATTCGAACCAACGAACTCACAATTGCAAGTCGGACGTTGTCGCCACTACGCCACCACGGCTTAGTTTTTTTGCGTAGTTCTGTATTTGTTTTCCTGTAACAGTATAATTATAGGATGTTACCTACCTTGTGATAAGCCCTATAGCCGAGCCAAGAGTTATCGTGAAAATAACGAATGGTTCTACTCATTGTTTGAGCGAACCGAGGTAGTGACATGGAGTCCATTCCTATCATCAACACGTTGTACTTCACTCTGCAATAGTTTTGAGTATCTGTGTGATCATGCGTAATTCTTTTAGCGAACGCATACACGTCATCGTATATTATGTGTGATACGTTCCTTCTGTCATAATCAAAACATTGCACGTTGATAAAATCAGTCTCCAACGTAATGATTGCGCTGTCTTCAAATTTTGCACATTTTGTGAACCTGTAAAAATGACATACCGTCAGACTCCAAGGGGTCTACCGCCTAACTAAAAATGAAGCTTGATATTGCTCTCTCTTTCCTTCTCGCTTGAAATGATAGAGACAGCAATAGCAAATCAATAGCCGATTTAGTTAGGCGGTAGAGTATAGAGGTGATGCATAGTAAATGTATGACATTTTCGTTCACCGCCGTATTCAGAACATTTAATCAAAGGTTCCGCGACCTCAAAAGTTGACAAAGTTTTGAGTAAAGTCAGTTCGATATTATATTTTAGGACGTTTGTGATGTCAAAAGAATTCATAGTTAAAATTGTGCTTACGTAATGTTTTGGAATACGGAGGGTAAAAATCCTTACTTAATCTTTTTATCATCGTATCGATGATGAGGAGGTCTGCTAAAGAAACGGTAACAGCAATCAAAAATGACGCTCTTCCTTAAATATTTTTTGATAATTTTAGGTTTGATTAGAGCCTGCACTTTGTCTACGTCCACTTTTTTCAGAAACACCGCTCTTTTGCCGCATGTGCCTGTATATTTTTTGTCGCTCTTAACTTGTCTCTCATAGTTTACCATGTGTACTGGGATTTTGCATCCGGGAGTATCGATCATATTTGCTGGAAAGAAATTAAAGTTTACTTAAAATGTTACATATAATACATGCATACTAAAACATTTGAAGTCAATTTCAATCTATTCAAACAGTTTCTTTAAGAGTTCTTTATAAGATAAAAAGTAATAGCACGAGCAAGAGATGTCTTGATAGTAAGCGACATGCCTGTCCATAACAGTGCAAACAGCATTTGAATATGAAGACAAGAGTCTACCTTTGCACAGCGCTCATTACTCGAAGACGATATGATTAATCTCTTTGCTTTATAGATTGCAGGCCCATGAACGTATTTTCCGATGAACGAAATGTGGACGATTGAGTAGGAGAGTTAGTACGTACTAAGAACACATACTTACCCGCTAAGTTGCTTAGACGGCCAATTTTGAGACATGGTCAGTGAAGATCTCTATGTAAAAACATTTTTTTCTTCACATATTTTCTAATAACTTATTTTCACGTAAGGCAAATACCGCTAACTAAAAAACGGTGAAGGAAAACATCGTGAGGAAACCGACATGTACCTAGAATCTTTTGAGGTCATATGTTGTCCCAGCAGTGGGAACATTTAGTGGTCTGCTTATGCTTATGCAAATATCCAACAAAATAAGACCCCTATACTCCCAGACATTTTCCGCGACCGTTTCAGACGCTTTAACGAACTTTGATGTCTGACGAACATACATATATATCAATAGAGTATGAGAATTTAAGTGTCATTATTTCGGGAGTTGTAACATCTGGCGGCTCTATTATTGTTTTGCCTAATTTATCTGGAAATAGAGTTTGAAAGTTACTTCCTTAGATATCGTATAAAACCCCTTTGCAATGCAAGAAATAAAAATACGAACGTGGGGCCAACTACATATTTAAAATCAAAATTAACTACTAACAATAGTTAAAAGTTACTTTTGGTAAATGAAAGTTTCGCAACTTGATTTAAAAAACTAAGGGTACTTTTGGTTTCTAACGATGATGAAATTTTATCAGGGCGAAATTAATTGCCAAAACCCAAAACGGTTTTTAGTGCCCGAGCGCTCTTGTTATTACAATGTCCTAGTGTCAGTGTGTAATGTCAAAGTGTAATAATACACAGAATTAATACGTATTACGCAAAATTAATTTGTCATACCTGGTCTGTTGTCTTCAAATTCATATGAATCATTAGGGGGTCGCGTCGGATGATCGGGATATATTTCATTCAAAGCCATATGCCTCATTGGAGTTCCGGCGATATACCGATTTGGGCTTGTTGACGTTAGACTCGGACTTACAATGAGGTTCGACGGTTTCGTAGCGCCAAATATAATTTTGTTCCAATTCAAATAAAGGAGGTACGTCAAAATAAAGAAACTGCCGAGCATGATGACTGCAACTATTTTTAGCTGCTTCATTTTTCGTAGTAATTTTCTGATCCTGAAACAAAAAACCAGAACGTATGCGGATATTTGTTCTTTGTTTGCGAGTTTATCAATTGTAACAATCAAAGATTCGGTCATTGTACTGTTCGCACTTTTGGCGTGGGTCGGCTACGTACCACCTGAAAGCTCTGAAATCAAACGAGAGACGTGCCAAAAGCCTCATTAGCAAAGACACACCCTTGTTCGAAAAAGACTTCAAAGTTCTTGAACGTCGCCGGAAAATTGCTACGGTAGCGCTTTTTTATCGGACATACTACGAAGAGAGTGCAAATGTTCTGCATGACCTAATAAATACCACCTTGTCCTATTTTGTCAGACTGCTATAATTCGAAAAAACGACATCGTTTCACGGTTTACGTTTCAAAGACTCGAACGAAAAGGTACACTTCTAATTTTTTTATAACAACGTCTGGGCTGTCGAATGCGTTGCCTGACTCAGCTCTCCCAATGATTATAATATCGATGTCTTTAAATCAAGAGTGAATCGGTTTCTTCTAGGTAAGCACCTTCCATCGTAGACAGCATCGTCGCTTAACATAAGATGATATTTCGGTCAAGTGTAAACCTTAATACTTAGTTCAAAATAATGTGCTACCTGTTCCAGATTATAATCTGTGTTCTAAACTTAAACCTGATCCGTTTAGACGGTCTGACGTCAAATCTGAGACCTGAGCCCAGTAGGTAGTACACAATGGACTCCCAAGCCTCTACACAACGCCCCCATTTTTTTCTGGGTCTCTTACCCTATAGGCCTGCAGTGCCCACTAGGGGGCGTTATCGCCCACTTTGGGAAAGGCTGTCATTGAGCAACAAACATACTAACTTTCACATTTCTAATATTAGTCGTTGAGTAGAATTACTCATTTGTTTAACAAAAAATCACAAGAGCCAAATTTAAAAATTTTGATTAACCCCCGACTACCTTAGATTTGTTATCTGTACAACATTCTAATAGTCAAGCTCTTTCATTTGATACCCATATTAAGGAAGTTGTGAAAAAAGAAATGTAATTCGCCATTTTGTGGTAGCGGCCATCTTGGATTTGAAATTTGTCATAGTGCAAAGTATTTTACTAGTAAAGCCCTTTCGTTTGATACCCATATTGCGGTAGTAGTGAAAAAAAATAATATAATTCGCCATTTTGTGGTGGTATCCATCTTGGATTTGAAATTTGTTATAGCGTATAGTACTCTGCTAGTCAAGCCCATTCATTTGATACCCATATTGAGGTAGGTTATGGAGAAATATTTTGTCCGCCATTTTGTGGAGGCGGCCATTTAGAATCGATATTAACCAAACATAGCTAAGAACACCCGCACGGATATTAACTTTCAAATAAAAAAAACCGCATCGAAATCGGCCCATCCGTTTGAGCTCTACGGTGCCACACACACGGTGACACACACACAGACAGACAGACAGACAGACAGACAGACAGACAGACAGACAGACAGACAGACAGGCAGACAGACAGACAGGCAGACAGACAGACAGACAGACATCGACGGTAAACTTATAACACCCCTTTTTTTGGTCGGGGGTTAAAAACAAGTACCTATTTTGAAAATGTTTAAGGAATTGAAATAAGTAGGTAATGTAAATTTATATGGAGGTTTCGTAATAAACGGTTTATTACATTTATTTCAAAAACCAAAATAGCAAAAACTTAAAAATGAAGTAGCAATTGGTAGCCTTATCGCTAAGAACGATATCAAACTAGAAGTTTTGTATCAAAATTTTAGGTTTTAAATTATACATATTTAAATAAATCTGATAGTTCATGTTTGAGATGCCTGACATATGTGAGATTCAAAGTTTGTAAATATTTACATCCACATAGATCCATTAATACAAAAAAATGTGTTGTTTACGCTTGTTAGGTATTTGACGAAAACAAATTATAGTGAAAAACCGGCATGAACAAAATTGAGTAGGATGTGACTTACGAAAGATTACACTTGCTTTACAGGTGTGAAATATTAAGCAACTGTAACAAGTCTGCATGAAATGCAAACAGTTCTCACTGACCTTGATACTGGATATAGCAAACACATCAATACTTTGAAACAGCATACTTTACATGCTATCCTCTTCATAGTTTTGTTCGTTAATCACACACTGTTACAAAACTTAAAGCATTTTTGATCCGACATTTTAAAAGTTTATTAAATGAAAAATAGTCAATTTAAATAAAAACTGATTTTGACAACCATCTTAATTTAAAATAATTTCTTCAGCCAATTGAAATTAAAAACACAAATGGCGCAACTGTGTATGATCATGATGAATTCTGGATGTTTTCTACCAGCGAATGTGATTGAGACAAGAATTTTTCTCGTGTTTGCAAACACACACTCGCATTACGAAATAATTGCTTTGTTTGAAAAATATATCATTTTGTATAACAAAAACAACGTCAAGAAAATCGTATTATGTGGAAGTACCTAGTTGTTTCTGGAATATCAGAAAAAGAGATAGTCAAAATAAAATTGTTTTGGATAGATGTGATGCAAGCACGATTTTACAAATACGAATTATGTACGAATATGAATTCCATAGAAATTACATATTGAAAATTGAAACTCTTCATCAACATATTAAAATTGAAACGCACCTATCAAATCCTATTAATAATAAGTTCTAAATATAAATGTTTTAAGTGTTTGTCGTTCAATCACGTCTACGGCAAAGCGGATTGGTTTGAAATTTGGAACACAGATTATATTCTGTTTTATTGCAGAAAAATAGCAGCTACGAGAACTACGGGGCGTTGGTAGAACAACTGCATTCTGTCAGTTATAAACTATGTTCCACTATTTAAAAAAAAAACATGACTTACTTTATTTATACTCTACTACTCCGTGGGAGAGTACATGGCTACTACTCATTACCTACTGTGAGTGAGCATGGTAGGTTTATGGAATGCTTTCAGGTATGCTTCGTGTTTGCTTTAAGGTTCCCTCAGCGTATGAGCGTAAATATAGTTAGTAAGTTTAAGTGAGTAGGTCCCTGCCACTTCAGCGCTAGCCTAAACTTCGGAAAGCACCAGAGGCCACGCCTATGGTCATAGGAAAAAAAGATGAGCACACGTAATTTGTATATGCTTGTTATTAATAACTATGTTATATTTGAGATCTTCAAATAAATGAAAATGAAATTTATCTGACGATATTCAGGTTCAAATAAAAACAATAATCTTTAAAACTGTATAATCTCAGAATCATCTTGTCTATCTTCAACGACCTTAATCGGCTATTACTATCACGATTAGCCTTGCTAAAAGTTATTAAAGTTTAGTATGACTCATTGAAAACCGAAATATGAAATCTTAATTGATAAAATTGTTTATAAAAACAATATTATTATATGCAGTCAATTAAGGTTCCTAGTAAAATTATGACGAATCTAATAAATCGTGACGGAAGAAGTCACGATTTTCTCGCGCTTCTTTACATCATCAGCGTTAGCTTAATTGAACATTATTGACGTAGGTACCTACGAGTACACAAACAATTTGTATGTGCATGTTCAAATATTATTATCTACCAAGGTAATAAATAGCGGTAGATTTATTTAGTAGGTACGTGTCTGATGCCTAAGGATTTTGTATCCCCATTGAAATAAACAAAACTTCATACTTTCATCAATGATACTACTTAAAATATCTACGGAATTCAAGAGCATTTTTTTATTATATACGACAAAATTGGACCGTTTTGAAATGAGATAATAAATTTATTATAAAATAATTGATGAAACCTATTTTATACTCAATGTGATTTCGACAATTGTATACCAAAGTTTATGGTTCTGTCGATGTGAGTGGAGTTAATTGACCTAATTTATGTTATACGATACAAACTAAACTCCTGTAAGTTATATGTTAAAAATATCCAAAAACTCAGCAAATAATTTAAATAATCATAAATTATAGAATCGTGACATTTTTGTATTGGTTGGATCTAGGTATAGCTATATTTGTTGGGTATCTATCAGTCATTTCAACTTTATATTACAGTTGTTCACTTCCGTATTTCAAATCTATAATTTGATGATTTTATAAATATTTTATGCAAAATTCAGTTTTTGAACTCTCGTAAATACCAAACAGCAAATATATACTTACGCCGTTTTAACTTCACTAAAATAAAATAACATTAAAAGAATAGGTACGACAGTTAAGCTGACTGGTAAATGTATTTTAAATTTAGACGCACCTATAAAAATGTAATAATATGTATATGTTTTCTTAAACAAACCACGCAAACATACAAAAAGGACCCTTTAAGCACGGTCATATTTTTCTTTGTACTCGTTCGTACCTATAGTAAAATCAACATCACGAAACGAACACAAATACAAAATAATATGGCGTGTGAATGGGTGTAACTCTTACCTTTTTAGACAAATCTTAAATTTATCTCATCTTCTTCAAAGTCTACTGTATGTTCACTCGAATTTCGAAATTAAATATGATATAGCAGATATAATGAGATGGTGTGGGATGCTGGGCAGCCATTTTTGATATCAAAGCGGGAGATACGCGCATGCGTTATTATCAAGTTAACAGTGAGGTAGAGTCACGCTATCACTCTCCGTATCCGCTTGGCGCTACAATCGTTTTGCTATAATATCTCTTGTGGTCTTGTTTACGTATATAATAACAGTTCAAGATTTTTGCCAGAGTCCATGACGTGGTGACACAAATTCTGAATACATTTTATGCGTTAGAAACGATCATATTAAATGAACATATATTGTTTTAATTAGGTATACCAACATGAAATAGAATGACGAGACAAATAGGTTGTACATCAAATGATAAGCAAGTCAACCAGCTCATAAAAGCACATATTATTATGCTCAGCAACCGTCTAAGAAGGGCTCATGATGAGACTTACGTACTCGTACAATATTTTAACTTACCTGGTGATTCGGTCGTAGACAATACTCTGACGATATTTTTTTTATGTTTGTTGCCTCTAAAAAAGTTACACCTTTAGGTATGTTACGGAATGTCTGAAAATATAGGTACCTAACACAAAAAATTAAAATTCCAAAACGGCCTTTCCAAAATGAGAGGCCGGATTATTAGGAGAAAGAATATATTATGTGTACAGTTCGGGAGAATGGATAGATGGGAGAGGTTGTTTTTAGTTTTAAACTCCGCCTTTATACGAATCTATCCGTAACTATCCGAAATTTTTGAAACGGATATGGTTACGGTTATCTCCCTAACATTCCTGGATTTTAAAATTTAAAAGGAAGGTGGATACATTTCTAAAAAAACCAAAAAAGTAATATTTAAGGAAAGGCTACGGTGAACATTTCACAGAAATCTAACTAATATTATTTAGAAAAGTAAGACATATTATAATAACATAATCTATACTTATAATAAAACTGTAACGGGTCGAATTCTGTACATTGAAGATATTTTGAAATTTTTTTTTTTGGGGCACTCCATAGTCGATACTGATGGCGAAACTGCATTTTTTTTTCGTTTCATGTCTGTCTGTCTGTCTGTCTGTCTGTCTGTCTGTCTGTCTGTCTGTCTTTCTGTATAGAGATCACGCATCACGCCGAAACTACTGATTCAATTCAGCTGAAACTTGGCATGATTTTAGTTTATACTAAGGACATTGCTGTAGGCTACTTTTGATCCCCAAATTCTGATCGGTTTTCTTGCGGGAGGGGTGAAAGTCAGAATGTGTATTTGGTTGTAACTCATGTTTGCGTTGTTTCATTAATTTTTTTTGTTAGAAAGAACACATTTTTTATATTGTTCCGTCAAAATTTGAACAATATTGGTCTGTTGGTTCGGAAATTACACAAACATTAAATAATAACGACACGCGCAGCGCGTTCGGTACATCATCTTCTAAGTATTCTGTGTATCACAGACGATCCACAGAATATCTAGATTCTAGAAAGTGCCCACGTGATCGCGTCGCGTCGTCTTGGATGACAAAATAATTGTCAAAAATATATTTTTGTGTGGAAAAACAAACATCATTCGGTTATAATTACAGACTAAGTAGAGATACACAAATCGACTTCAAACAAGGAGGATGTTCTCAATCGGGTTGCATGTTTTTTATTTGGTTTTGTTTTACGCGATAAATCCGCTAATTGTTAGTTCATTTTGATAATTCCTTTTTTGTTTGGTAAAAAATACTTCAGAGGTGATCTTAGATATCGAAAACAGGGAGGTAATTTTTCAAATATCAACAGAAAACTAAAATTACCTGTCATTGAAGTAGATTTGTGTTATTTTGGAGAAAACATATCAGCATAATAAGTAGCAGCATAAACAACCCATTAAATGTTCCCACTGCTGGGCGTCGGGGCCTTCTCTCGCAAGGGAGAGACAAGGCTATAATCCACCACGCTGGGCCAGTGTCGGTTGGTGGATGACATATGACTTAGAACTTAGATTATAGGTAGATTTCGGTTTCTTCGCGGTGTTTTCCTTCACCGTTTTAATTACCGGCATTACGAACATGACTCTGAAAAGATAGTGGTGCGCGTGGTTTTGAACCCTGGGTCTCCGGATCGACAGTCGCCGTTCTCCCGACTAGGTCAGCTGTAACTTACTAGACCAGCCGTAACTTATTAGAAAACGTATTATTTCAATCCAAATACTGTTTAAAATTTAAAGGTAGTGTTCAACAAGCTTCGGTGACCGAAGCAGACCGTTGTTAGGGTTCTGTACCCAAAGGGTAAAAACGGGACCCTATTACTGAGACTTCGCTATCTGTCCGTCCGTCTGTCACCAGGCTGTATCTCAAGAACGGTGATAGCTAGACAGTTGAAATTTTCGCAGATGATGTATTTCTATTGCCGCATTAACAAAAAACACTAAAATAAAATAAATATTTAAGAGGTGCACCCATACAACAAACTTGATTTTTTACCGTTTCTTGCTCGATACTAATAATAACGTACCCGTCACAGGTAGACGCTTTAACTATTCACTTGCGTTGGACCGGCTGAATGTATCGAGTTAAAATTAAAGACACATTCTTGGTTTAGCTTAAGTAATACATAGAGTACTTATACAAAGGAAATGTTTAGCCTATGTGTTCTTCCAGACTGTAATCTAATTCTATTTCAAATTTCAACCCGATCGCTTGATACGTTCCGCCATGATTAAGTAACAAACATCCAAACAGTAACATTCATAATATTTACAGGACAACGTTGGAACGGCTGAACATATTTGGATGGAATTGAAACACACGTAGTTTGAACTCAGAAATAGCAAATCGGTTACTTATAGGTTACTGTGACGTAGGAAAGACTAAGCAAATTTGGTAGAAAATTTAAACAGAGATAACTCATAGTCTGAAATACCACATTTATGTATTTATTACCTATAAACCTGAAAAGAAGCATGGGCCCCAAGGAAACAAATATTAACTATCACGTCAAAACGGCACAACGATATGGGTTGACATACGAAACACATATAGTTTAGAGTCAAAATTTTCACATGGGCTAATAAGTCTACATTTTCATTAACTCCATATATAAGCATATATTTTCGTAAGGAACTTGATGTGATGGTAAGGTAAAAGCCAAAAATGAAAAATATATGCACCCGTTTTGGCGTAGATAATATAGGTGATTTGCGTTCACAATCAAAATAACAAGCAACATAATATTCTCATTAGACGGCGCTAATGCCAGTTTAAATCTAAAAGCACTAAAGGCCATTTAAATCGATGTTTTGCTATTGTGGTATGTATTTTTCTTTCATCACTAGGTGGCGTTATTGGTATTCTAAATTGTACTAATAAGTACAATTTCGAATACCAGCTGCAGCAATTTGCTGCTAAAAGGATTATGATGCCGAATTTGGATTCTTTCGTTCTTGATTTTTTCTGTGTTACCTACAATTAAATTCATACATTAACATTTCACTAGGAGTTGGCTTAGATTTACGGGTTCAACTTGCTTGAATATCATTAAAACTCAAAATTTTAATTATTTTGATTCCACACAGGCTTCGTTCAAAATTTTACGCCGGCGAAGTCGCGGGTAACAGCTAGAAAACAGCTTGCGGATAAAATGAAATAGGTAAGTAGGTATCAGATCATGCACATTAGCTTCAGACTTTTCATAATGGATCCTATAAAAATCCTACAATCTTAACACTTGCAGCTATGTTCGATACTATGAAACCTTACTAAGTATGTTTGATTTTGTTTAAAAAGAAAATAAAGATGATAAAATTAAATAAATTTTTGTGTAGAAAAACAAATTCACTCAAACTCAAAGGTTTTTCAATGACTACTTATCCAAATATTTGACGTACGATACTTCCAATTAATGTATAAGTCAGTAACATCTGCTTACGCGAACGAAGTAGCGGGTTCAGCTAGTTTAAATAATATTATTTAGATTTCTGTGTTTCACACACTACACCTAACCCTTAAACTATGGGATCCCATATGGTACACGCTTTGCTTAGTTTATATAGCTTTTATTTGTATTTAAATACATTCATAGGTACTATATGTAATGTAATATGTATATGTAATATAGAAAACACCCAGACACAGTACAAATATTTGTTGTATTCATCACAGAAATATTATTGGCTAGGGATCGTTAACTGTTCTTTAAGTTAGTTTAAGATAGACGGATTGAACAAGATGTAGAGTATAAGAAGATGTAGAGTGTAGATATAAAGAAAAGAAAGATAACGTGAGTATCTCGCCGGAGACTAATTGGTAAGCAATTGAGTTGTACATGATCATATATCATATTCACTAAAACTATATAAATACACATTTTATGCATCAATTTCGAAGGCGCTCAAGTGTCTCTAGCTGATCTTGATCTTCTCTAAGATGAAGATAACAGGCGTCAACAAAATCTAGAGTAGGAAATAGGAGAGACTGGGCAGGAATTATCTTCATACAGTTTGGTACAGGCGTTGTTTGATACCACTTAATATCAAACAACGCCTGTACCTTGTATGTTTGTTGTTTGATACTTTGCCGGGGAAGTTTTGGTGCAATACAATCTTATAACCTAGAATTAATTGATTTCATTTAGACCTTATCTGGTGAGGTGGCGGTCAAGGGTCGCAGTCCTTACTTCCCTACTAATATTGTAAATGCGAAAGTAACTCTGTCTATCTACTGGACCAGTTAAAATTTTTGGCATAGATATAATCTAGCCCTGAGATATACTTAGTTATAGTAGAGCATGAAAAATAATATATGCTACGTGTATTAATGCGAAAAAAGAGTTTTAAGCATTTGCTACTATAAGTGATTAAAGTTTGTATCATGATTTATAAAGAGCTAGAAACTATTACATAGAAAATATGATTAGTGTATAAACATAGTTTGAGGTCTAAAGTTTTAAAGATACCTTTGAGTCGTAATTAGCGAAAATAAATTACAATGAAAATTTTGTAAGCCACGGATTAAATTGCAGGGCACAGCTAGTGATAAATAAAATCTGTAAGGAACCTTATTTTACCAATAACGCCATCTAGTGGATGAAGCAAAATGTGTGATAGCATCAATGCGGCTCATGAGACTTACCTCATTCAGTCCAATGTCAAGTTGCGTTGCGCTCTAAGTGTTAGTAGGTAGTCTTTTGTTTCAAACATTTACGTAGATGGCGTCTGTCACGGTATTCCCAAAATAATTATTCAAATACAAAAATCTTTATTGCTGTTTGCTGGTAAGATAAGATGATACAAAACATTTTAAAAGTTAACCCATACAAAATGGCCTCTTCTTATAGGGTCATGCAATATGTCTGGCAAAACAATTTGTCATACTACGCTGGAAAAACAGAGATACGAGGGATATAGAGCTTAAAATTTATATGGGGAGACCTTTGAACTCTGAAATATGATTTAACAAATGAAAAAAATAATTATTAAAATCGATTCATAATTGGGGGCGCTGTCGCGTAACATACAGTAGGTACCTACATAAAAACATTCTCCTTTTTTGGAGTCGATTAAAAATGTTATGGCTTGTCAAAAAATTCGTTTGATTTTTTTGTAATTTCACAGCTGAACTTTTGAATAAAATTTATAGACTGCAGGCCCGTGAACAAAATTTATGGGTCATCTGATACAGCAAGAGACCTATGTAGGATGATAGAAGGGTATAAAATTATAAGATTTAGCACTATGCCGTCACTTGTAAGCTGTCCAACTGAGTGCAGTTGAAGAGGGGGGGTTCTAAACCTCGATCATTTCTCCTTGTCGCATGGTTTTTGTACGGCATTGCGAAATAATGTATTAGACGAGGTATTGAAACTGTATGGGACCAAAGCCGAACATAATCAAATGAACAAACTTACTCTGTAAATCGTCGGAAAAATCATGAATTTTTTTCACAAACTAACACTACGAATTTTAAAATTTATATTTTTTATAGTCTCAATACCTCTTCTAATCTATTATTCCGCAACGCCGTACAAAAATCATGCGACAACGAGAAATGATCGAAGTTTAGACCCCCAACTTCAACAGCACTCAGTTGGACAGCTTACAAGTGACGGCATAGTGCTCAATCTTATTACTTTATACCCTTCTATCATCCTACATAGGTCTCCTGCTGTATCAAATGACCCATAAATTTTGTTCACGGGCCTGCGGTATATTAGTGAAGCAGTGATGATCAATGGTGGGTATAATTTTCTTATGCTTCTTTCAGCTTAGTAGTAGAGGGCTGCGTAACAAAAGGTTGAGCATTTTTGATTACATTCAACGACCATGTGGAAGATTAGGCAAAAAATCAAAATACTTGGTTTCTTTACTAAATAAGTTTAATAAATAAGTAAAATATCTATCACATTCACACATGACACGAACACACTATTATACAATAAGTTACACTTGACTGTTGCCAGGCAAACCGCATCGCATACACTAACTTAAAAAGAACTACGAGTAGCAAGTGTGTCTAAAAGTAACTTGAAGAAATCTAGATTCAAAGAAAATATAAAACCAGTTAAGTGCGAGTCAAACTATCCAAGAGGATATAACACCCACATACTAACGTAGAGGATTGTAACCAATATTGACAAATTCTAGAGTATTACCCTACCGGACTCTCACTTGACCAGTTTTAGGTGTTTTAGCCAAGTTTTAGCAGGAAAATGAAAGTACGGTTTTGCGTACCCGCTATAGTACGCGGTTTTGGTGGAGCTTTTAGTCGGTAGAATAACTTCTGTTTTCAGTCCGACATAACCTGTCCGTCTTTTTTAGGCGACATGTACACGTAAATGCATTTCTTTTTTTCAAAAAAACGTATTTGTAGTTGTAGTTCACAAAGATAAGTCTAATAATGCTACCAAGGTTCAAGCAAGTGTGGATTATCGATTTTTATGTAGAGAATAGAAAAACTAGCCTAATAACGTTTAAAAATAAACATTTTTAATTTTCTGTGGACATTTCAAGTGTCTATAGTCAGATACAAATTAAAAATAATTTGTTGAGTAGACAGGCACTGGATTCCGTAAATGATTCCTGTTTTTTGTACGGAGTCGTAAACATACAAAATATTGAAGGGCAAGATAGAATGGTATGACATTAACACTTATTGTGAAGACAATTTAGAAAGTTAACAATTCACGCTTGGCACGAATGTGTACCTATAATCTTGATGTATTACGTTATCAAGAGACTCTGTACCTTTAACATACAACTTCCAATGTTTGGGATGCCAGATCCCGAACTGGTTTCATCAGCCATCAGCGGAAGTGTATGTCCGTTTAGGACACTACACAAAGACCGTGACATTTCATATCCAGTGATGATGTATCCTTGCTGAGAATACCGTCAATATCTTAATCGCGGTCTAATTTTTTTAATGACCTGCCTTTCAACGTTTTGGTAGCGTTACAACTTCGGTGGTCACGGGAACAAAACGTCAGGAGTTAGGTACGAGTAATTAAAAATAATTAAGATCGCTATTAAGCCCTGCATATAATAAGTTACTATTGCGAAAGTTTAAAAGCTATAATCGTCAATAACACCACAACGATATATTAAATCATGGTAGTAGTAGTATTTCTTTACACTGTGACAGAACTGTGCGTTTCTGTGTTGGTCTTCATATTTAACTAAAATAAATTAAAAAAGTAAAGGTTAATAAAGGTTTGTATAAATAAAATATAAAATACTAAAGTACTTTAGAAATAGTGCCTCTATTTACAAGTTCTACAAACTAATTAGCAATCAGGAGATGGAAAGCTGACTTACTTCGTATTATAAGTGGCAGAGTACAACTCTTCAGTCTTATTGCATACACAGGGATATGTGTACAACTATTTCGATGGATTGTCAACTTTACATTAATATTGGAATAGAAATAGTGTGATCGTAGATATGCCACCCTTATTTATAGACGTTTTATAGGCGCATTTAAATAAAATTCTCTTTATTATATTTTTACTTGACTGAGAATCAATTTGATCAATTGACTGAGAAAACACGGACCATTTTGCGTTTATGAATAAGGTTATTCAACACAGCCTGAACAAGTGCAATTATACATCAATGGAGCGGTATGATGATAATTGTAGGTATATTACGTTCCATATACTGCTCATATTTCAGAGTTGAGCTTTATGCTAAATGATCATAGCATCGTGTGGAGGTATTGTTCCACTTTCAATAGTGGCTCACAATTTCTTAAAATTAGGCCTTAAAACATTGTGGAAATCGAAAAGTTGAAAAAAGTATATACTTAACATTAAACTAAAAAAAATTGTAAATTTGACTAATTTTCGTAGGGGAGTGGGAATGTTTTCATGTGGATATCGGATAATGTCACTTACACATTAACAAATATAGCGGAACCTAGAACAGTGTCATAAGGGACGTAAAAAGAACCGAATTTTTAGAAGATGCTTATTCATTTTCAGTTTATAGGTTCTCAGGCGAGCAGCAACACTGCTGCTGTACACACGGTGTTAACGGCAACGCTGGTATTCATACTCTAAAAAAGATATACTATATTTTATCTTATTGAACCACTTCAAAAGATAAGTTTATTGATTGCCTAGAAAAACTGATGGTTTACTGAGTTATTACTTTCATTGTTCCTATTTATCAATTGAGACGTTTTCAGAATGACAGTAGAGTGACAGATGGGTGAGAAAATACGTAAAATTAATAATTTTGACGTATTCTATAAATTCTCCAACATCCTGAAAATACCTCATTCCAAATGTTTTTTACAAAATCTTAGCCATAACTACAACACCTACTGTTTTGTTGTATCCAAAATACTTTTTCTAATTCTATACAACTTCGCTTTGTCTATTTGATGCGTACAATAATTTTCGAAGAACTACCACAATTGCAGTAGAAAAAAGACATTCGATTAATAAAATGCTTTGTTGTTTGATTGTTTTTGAAGAGGCATTTGTGTTAGTTTGACGTTATATATTTATATTTACATCATAACAGATACCTTGAAATGTGAATTAAATACCTTATATGCTACTAACGAATTTTCTGTACTTAGTTCAGAAAATACGTGCAAAATGTCCGAAAATCAGAATCGTAAAACTTAAAAAAAATTCTAGTGGATAGCACTGCAAACAACTTTATTAATTTCGTAGGGTTAGTTTTGTCTGGCGGAGTTGATTTTGTAAGTTTCTTAAATTACATCGTGATACGAAAATAGGCCTTATACATTTTTATTTTCCTCAAGCATTAATATTTTAAGTTGCACCACGTGACATCTCTTTTCATTACTTTTGACATGGCATTCTGTAGTTTTTTTGTTAGCTGACTCTATGTATTGCATTAATAATCAGGAGGCAAAAATATCTTTAGTAATTAGGTACATCTGTATTCATTTATGATTATTTTTCCGTGTAAAGTCAGGGTACTGTCGATTTTTTTTCTCGAAACGTTATCGTGAACCTTGAGATCCGTTAGCTGGAATGTACATTAGTTAAGCCTCTCTATGGATTTCGCTGTTCAAGATGTCTTAGATGAAACTGGTCCCGGGCATTCTGAAATAATGGAAATACGTATTGTAAAAAATGAACAGCACGAGTACGATACATTGTAATGTTGAAATATACAACACTTTAAATTTAATTTCATTGTAATTACTTGAAACAGGGTTGCGCAAGACGCCGTTTTGTGGAGTCAAATCTCTTCGTTCGTGTTTTTGGAACATCAACCATGAAATGATGTCGCTTTTTCATTGCAATTAATTAGTTTAGCGATAAGAACGTCCCATTTACTATCACGTGGTGGTAGGCTTGAACCTTTCCTGCACTTACTGTCCACTGGCCTAAATCCACTCTAAATTTTCTATTACAAGTCAAAGAACCAACGGTTGTGTACTGGTGTACTCACTGCAAACATTGCAGGCGATTTCGTCTGTGTTGTCTCCGCAGCCGTCTCGTCCGGAACACGCGACTGCCGTACTCCGGCATCGTCCGTTCCCGCACCGCAGGGGGCATACGTCCGCCGCACGCCATCTGGAGGACAACAATGTACATTAGCGTAACAATACAGTTATGCATTTATAATATTGTAATATCACTGCCTTGAGGTTTGCCCACATAATTCTAGTTCTCGTTATTTTCCAGGGATAAAAAGTAGCCATGTGCTTATCCAGAGTATCATCGAACTGTGTTGCAAATTTCAACTCGATCTGTTTTTGTCTGAAATTTAATAAATAATGCAAAAAATAAAATTTACAAAGAAACATAATTTTATAAATACAATTAATGAAACTAAACAAAAATAAACGTTATGAAACCAATTGAGTTCAATTAATTTTATCACAAAAAGCTGAATCGATTTTGATAAAAGTTATCTGTCAATATCCTACACTATTGAACAAAAGAAAAAAAACATCGATTTCAGACACAGATTAAACACCTCATTTCAGACCACAACCACACAACTACCGAATAGAGTGAGAGAGAATCAAAACGTTTTCCAATGAAACAGCTTACGATAACAATCCGTCTTCATTGCAAGATCTACACAAATCAGCTAGATCATACATTTTGATCAGCTTCCTAACAGGCGGAAGAGGCGTGTCCTATGGCAATAACTCAAGTTGATTCGCTCAGCTGACCACTTTGTTTTCCACATACCCAATTATACGTCAATATAACGGTTTCTGTAAATTATTGCTTCCGGATCATGTATTTACATTTGCGAAATATGAAGTTTTACTAAATACCTACAGTTTGTACTTGGTATGCCATTCGTATTTTTTACGTACAATCAAAACGAAACCTTCATACAATAAATATGTGTAATCTCAGTAACCTATTGTAACCTATTTGAGTTCCAAATTTCGGCTTGCTCCCTTCATTTTTAACCCCCGACCAAAAAAAGGGGTGTTATAAGTTTGACGTCGATGTCTGTCTGTCTATCTGCCTGTCTGTCTGTCTGTCTGTCTGTCTGTCTGTCTGTCTGTGTGTGTGTCTGTCTGTGGCACCGTAGAGCTCAAACGGATGGGCCGATTTCGATCGGTTTTTTTATTTGAATGTTAATTACCGTGCGGATGTTCTTAGCTATGTTTGGCTAATATCGATTCAAGATGGCCGCTTCCACAAAATGGCGGATAAAATATTTCTTCACAAACTACCTCAATATGGGTATCAAATGAAAGGGCTTAACTAGTAAAATACTATACAGTATAACAAATTTCAAATCCAAGATGGCCGCCACCACAAAATGGCGAATTACATTATTTTTTTCACTACTACCTCAACATGGGTATCAAATGAAAAGGCTTAACGGGTAGAATACTATGCACTATGACGATTTTCAAATCCAAGATGGCCGCCACCACAAAATGGCGAAGTACATTTCTTTTTTCACTACTCCTTCAATATGGGTATCAAATGAAAGGGCTTGACTAGTAGAATGTTGTACAAATTACAAATCCGAGGTAGTCGGGGGTTAATCAAAAATTTTAATTTTGTTCTTGTTTACGACGTAATCGATCAACAATCTTCATCGGTCTATGGATTAAGTATTCAAATATTTTTAGTGTATGTAGTTAGGTGTGTAGTGTAGTTTTCGATGTAATTTACTATTTCAACTGTCCACATACCTATTTTAGTATAGGTAGTAGGTAGTAACACATTTGGACATTCTTATAGAGTTACAGGTACGTAGGTGAAATATTAAAATATGTAGATATTTTCCGCACTCAATAAGAATTAAAGTTTACAAGACAGTCGTACAGTTTTAGTTTGTTGTCTATCTAATAGTTGTCTGTTTGAGTTTGGTTCACGTCACAAACGTCAAAAACTTCTATAGGTAGGTACCGATTAACCGTTTATAGCATAGACAACACGGTTTATAGACCGTGTTCAGCAAAATATCAGTATAATAAGTACATACTAAAAGCTATCAGTAGAAAAAAAATAACTGCCAGAGATAAAATAATAACCACCATATTTTTAATTTATAACTAAAGATAAAATAACGAACCTATACAATGCTAGTATCTGTTCTCTTTCCAGTCTATAGGTACGTCTAACAGTATTGTTAGTAAGTAGGGCGGACCTAACATTGCAAATGGCATGGGACCATCTGAACAAACATTTCATACGCCAGAACTGATAGTACTTTAGGGTCAAATATTTGGGCAGGCCGTTACGGGTCACACGTGTGTGGGTTACGAAATATCTGAGGAACAGTTAACTTTTGGTTCCTATTTATGGGTGACGCATAATTCTGTTTTTTCTTAAAGCAAAGGCGTAAGTGTGAAACTTTTGGCGGGAAATGTGTAAGAATGTGTTTATTGAAATGGAAGTATTATGCCAAAGTTGGAACTCTGTTTTTCAATAAGATACCTTCGCAAATTCTGCGCACCTAAGCTATCTTTTATAACTCTAAACTTTCGCGATTTGAACTCACATTAAAAACATTAGACAGGACCCAAAAGTCTGCTGTACTGAACGATATTACTATGTAAGGATGATTCGGGAAACTGTGGATTATAACATACTAGCAGCTTTCACCTGCGCGTAGTTCCAGATCTTCCAGAATATTTTTTAAGTAGGTAAATTATTTAGACGATTAACATTTCGCCTGGGGAAGTACCACGTCTTTGCCAGTTATTCTACCGCTCAGCAGTAATGTCAAAATATTACTATGTTCCGTTTTGAAGGGAATATTTCCAGTGAAATTATAGGGCATAGATATAATAAATATCTAAAAAAAAATTATCTTACAGCTCTGGGTGACGAGCGCAGTGCAGTGCTAGGTAATGATTTGTAGTCTTCATGTTCCAAAAGCTGCGTGTCACTGTGCTGTTATGGACAGGCATGTGGCTTACCATCGGGCACATGTCCTGCTCGTTATGTACTACGTATAAAAAATAACAATAATTTTGATTGTGATTAATTTCTAGTAACGTGATTTTCTTTTCAATATGCGCTAAGTATTGCACGTTTTTATTATTATTTTCGTGACGAAAATAGTGTCAAGGACTTTCACAGACACTTCTGCCTATAGCTACTCGTTACCTACTTACCTACAACCTACACAGCAACCCGCCAAATGTTCCCAGTGCTAGGACTCGGGGCCTTCTCTAGTAAGGAGAGAGTCAAAACCATAATTCACCACGCTGGCCCAGTGCGCGTTGCTGGACGACACAAACATGTCCTCAAAAGATTCTAGGTAGGTACATGTCAATTTCCTCATGATGTCCTCGGTCACCGTTCTAAGTTAGCGGCAAACCCAGATGTGAGAGCCAGTATAGCTACCAAAAAAGATTGATTCTGAAGTGTACGATGAAACTGAAGTAGTTACCTCGACTGTTCATTGCAGAGATGCGGCGGCTCGTCCGAGGCATCCTTGCAAGTGATGATGGCGTTACAGAACTCATACTCGGGGATGCACTCTCCAGAACCACAGCGGAACGTGTGCCGCGGACACCTGGAATCGTTTTTTTTTCTATTAGTTTAATTCCTTTTTGAACGGTGATTACTACCACCGCTATCTAGCTACTAGCTTAGTTTTCTGAGAGCGGTAGATGATTTTTGGAACTAAGAAATGGCGCCCAACTTCACAAAGTTCACCCTGAATCAGCCGAACTTTAACCACCCTTAGAGAGACGATCTTCTTAGCATTCCATGGATTCACCGT
Organism: Ectropis grisescens; assembly: GCA_017562165.1. Lineage (NCBI taxonomy): Eukaryota > Metazoa > Arthropoda > Insecta > Lepidoptera > Geometridae > Ectropis > Ectropis grisescens. The sequence goes on along the minus strand of CM029776.1, from coordinate 10,957,817 downwards.
GCGGGTGCCGGGTCCATCGTGTGGCAGAGAGAGAAAAACTCGAGTAGTTCCCGAGACTTGTGACTCGGGCGTAGGTTTAAGGGGCCCCTTTCTGACGTACATCAACACTCACCTTCACCACTCGTTTTTCTCTCCCTGCCCAGCCAAATCTGATATGAGCCTACTAGTGCAGCTTTAGATACTCGTTCTAGTATAGAACTTACTGCACTTCTGGATAAGCCAAGGTCTTTCAGTAGGTTATAGAGAGATTTTGCTGGTATACCTCTCGCTCCCACTTCTACAGCGTATAAACTAACTACATAGCCGTTTTTTGTTAATTCGTTTAGGAGGTCGTAATACTTATTTTGTTTCATCGCGTGGTCTTTAGGTATATTAGTTTCCCACGGTACGGTAAGTTCTACAAGGACTATGCGTTTCGTAGCTCTAGAAAAAAGGAAAATGTCCGGTCTGGATGACGAAACACCCACATCCTCTGGGATTTTGTAGTGCTTTTCATACGTGTCCATTAAAATAGTCCAATCAAGTGCTGTACCCAGGATTGAGTAAGGCTTGTTCCTGGAGTTTGAAGTTGAGCCTGCTTTTACAAAGTTAATTTGTCTTTTGTTTGTCGTCAATCCCTTTTGGGCTCTAGCTACTGAAAGGCTCATGGCTTCACGTATGATTTCAATATGTAAGTAAGGTATGCACGCAATACGTAATCCAGAGGTCTCTGATGCAACGTCAGGAAGACGAGTAGGTACTTAATGATATAGCAAACTAGCTAATCCGGACTACCACCATATTTTTTTTGTGATTTTTTTCTAAATTCTCTGCCATACAACCATTATCCCGACACTAACGAATACATAGAACAAAGAATCATCCAATTTGGTGCAGTCATTCAAAAGTTATAAGAGTACATACATTTCAAAGATCCATTTTTAGGGTTCCGTAGCCAATTGGCAAAATACGAGATCCTTATAGATTCGTCATGTCTGTCTGTCTGTCAGTCCGTCCGTATATCACAGCCACTTTTCTCCGAAACTATAAGAGCTATACTATTGAAACTTGGTAAGTAGATGTAATCTGTAAACCGAATTAAGATTTTGATACAAGAAAAAAAAAAAAAAAATTTTAGAGTTGTCCCATACTTAGAACTGAAACTCAATTTTTTTCCATCAAAACCATACGTGTAGGTTATCTGTAGATAAGGTATTCAAAAAATGATATTGAGGTTTCTAACATATATTTTTTCTAAACTGAATGGTTTGCGCGAGAGACTCTTCCAAAGTGGTAAAATGTGTGTCCGGGCCCTGTAACTTCTAAAATAAGAGAATGACAACACAAAAAAAAATATGATGTAGGTACTACATAAAGGTTTGAATGAAATCTAGTAAGTAGTTTTATTTCAATACGTCATAAATTGACTATTGTTAAAACACTGATTAAAGTAACAACGAACTACAAGAACATTTATATTATGTTATATGTTACTTGCTGCTGCGGAAGCCTTCATGGGCGAGTCCGACTCGCACTTGACCACTTTTAATATGTATAAGATTAGACGATTTTATTGCGTACCCTTTGCGCTTGGTCGCTCTGCAGTTCCTCTCGTCCTCTCCGCCGGGGCACTGCGGCGTGCCGTCGCAGCGTGCCGCTCGCGACACGCAGCGCGCGCCCGGACCGCCGCAACGGAATGAGTTCATGGGACACCGCTCGCCGATGGGACCTGGAAGGTAAAACAGTACTGGTTATGTTTCCATACTGACCATGTATAATACTGTTTAAGGCCGTATGGCCGTATGACTTTTAGCGATAAGGCCACCAACTTGTCGTACTAGTTTTAAATGTATGTTTAATTATTTTTGTGTATTCCATTCTTTTGGTGTTTCAATAAAGTGCTATCTAATTAACTCTCTTCTGCGGTGCCAGGTTGTTTCTTGATCTTCCCTATCGGCGGCAGCAAACCTAGGCTGGCAGCCGAAGCCGAGGTTGTACCGTCTGCCCTTGCGCTAGTCATCGTACGAGATTTCTTATGGAGTGTTGCTTACCATAGTGTACATATATTGCTCGTCGTCGATTTGCTCAGAAACGGTCTATATCGTAGCTATATAAAAATGTTTTTTTTTAATGAAATATTAAGATGATGAAAACAGATGTACTTATTTTTCTAAAATATGCGTGAGTTACGCAATCTTTGTGTTTACAAATCGAGAGTGAATTGGTTTCTTCTAGGTAAACACGCTCCATCGTAGTCCGCATCAGGAAGAAGTGTAAAGTTATAAAAATGAAAACAAAAAGTAAATGTAAATATCATTTTGTCTACTTATAATTTTTAGATTAACGTTGGTTTTTTTTTAATCACTCGATCGAGTTCTGTTCAAACTAAGCTGGGATAGGCTGTGACTGGTTAGTGGGATAAGCTGGGAAGTTGAGAAAAAATAAATAATGAAATGTAAAAAAAACTATGAACATTAAAACAAAAATCCGTTCCAACGATTTGGGAATTTCGTTTTTGAAATGGGTTAAACATAAAAAAAATATTGCGAACTCAAACCTAATTACATATACTTACAATACATATCTAATTACATATTAGCCATTGATACAGATCGGTTATGGTACAAACTTACTTCCTGAGGTTCCTTTTTCATAGCCGGCGCATTTTTCATCAGATCCATCTGGGCAGTCCTTGCGACCGTCGCACACGAAGAACCAGCTAATACACGCACCAGTCGATCGACACTACAAATAAATGTTATTACATAGTACTAATATTTACCATAAAGAAGATTTCCCTATTTGCTACCATATTTTTAACAGGCATATTCATGTTCATACTTAGAAATCAATAAATATCATAAAGGCTTTGCAAAGTATTAATAGTGAATCCAGTATGCATTTCTTCGTTTTTATGTAAGATCGACACGGGATTAAACTTGAAGAATATTTGATTTCAAGATTAAAAACGTCTTGCTGCCCTTTGTATTTCTTTGGAGGTTGTTATCCACCCATTCATCGACGAAGACTTCATATTCGGATACCTGCAAAGAAATGCAATGGGCAGCAAGACGTTTTAACCTTGAAATCAAATATACTTCAAGTTTAATCCCGTGTCGATCTTACATAAACAATATTTGAACGGTTTTAGAAAACCTGCTCTGATGACACATCAAAAATGTAAAAAGTATTTTATTAGTAAATTTTATTACTAACTATACCTCAAAATGCAATGCCTTTAAAACTTTAAAAAGCAATTACAAAATTACTTACTTGGAAAGTACCAGGAAGACATCCTCTATTTCTGGCAGAACAAGATGAAGTGGAATTATTTCCGAATGCGCAGTCGCATCTCTTGTTTAAACACCTAGTGTATGGGTCCACTTGTTGGCACTGGGAGTCTGTGACGCAAGCCATGCCCAGAGATGCAGGTCCGATGTCATATACAGGCGCATATTCTGTGCGAATTCGGTGTTTTTCTGAAATTTACCATCTTACTTTAAACGATCCTCAAAAAATTCAAGTTATACAAGAGTTGCTTCAGTTTTTAAGTAATAATAAATTAAGTTTAAAAATATGATTGTCTTAAGTTATTTACAGTTATTAATTGCCATTCGGCACGGTCATACAGTTAGTAACAACAAGCGTGAGGGAACAACTAAACGATAATATAAAAAATGTTAGTCTGAGATATCTGGTCATCATACCTTTCAAAGATGATTTCTTCTGGTGTCCAGTTTTTTGTGGCTTATTCCCTAAAATTTGGTCTTTTGAGATCCCTGTCTTTTTGTTAGACTTTTTTTCTACAGAAGGCTGTGTTACAACTCTATAAATTGGTTGATCATTGGCGTGTAAATTGGCAGTCAGTTCGTCTACTCCTACGGTTTCATTTGGCTCTCCATCTTTTCTGTTCGATACTGGCAAATGTTTAGCTGGTTCGATGCTGGGGACTTTTAAAACAGCTTGCCTTAACGGACTGTCTTCTTCGGTACTTAGAACATCATTTGAAAATGATAATTTGCTTGGGCGAAGGTCATCTAACTTTTGATTTTCGAATGGGTCTTTGGTTTCTGAATAAATATTGGCTGTTGGTTTTGGTGCTTTGTTCAAAGTATCCGCAATGGAGAAGCCCACAGCGTCTTGTTCAGCGATAACCGCCTCAGTAGAGAAAGGCCTTGTAGCGATGCATTTGTCACCACTTTGCCTGAAGTTAGTGTTACATGCACATCTGCCAAACAAATTGAGGATGACGAACTCGCATCGGCTTTCCTTATCCCATAGACGGCAATGCTCATTACTGTAGCAAACTTGACCGGGCGCCGCCGCTGCAAATTTAGGTATTGGATATTAATGTGCTTCATTGTTGCAATGGTATTTAAAGTGTAGCGATTGAGTGTACCCTAGACTTATTTGTCGATTTCGCGATACAACGGGTGGTTGGCAGCAATTTTCCTAAGGCTGACCACACGTTCTCCTATCACATGCTCTAATAGTCACCAAAGTACAGTTCTAACTCGCTTTTATTTATGTCGCGTGTCGATTTATTCGACGTTAACTCACTAAGTATTACACACCGTAGCAAGGAAATTTAACGAACTTACTAATTCCTAAACACTATGCTTAGACACAACTTTGCAATTCAAATACAACATTGTTTCTCATGTCCATTAAATAATACATAGTTAATGACGACAACTTGATTAAGCGTTGTGAATGCAAATCATAAATGGTAATGGGCAATTCTATTATATGATAATCGGGAACAGTAAAGCACGACACGCAATGGCTTATCCAGTACTCGACATCAATTATTCCAAATTGTAATAACATCGTACTTTTAAAAGTATACAAGTGATGTATTGCCAGACTGTCTGACAAGTTAATAAACTTAAATTAAGTCGTAAGTTACAGGCATTATTATGAATCTGCGGACGCCAACTAACGGACTTTGCAAGCGATACAATTTCTTGATTTGAACTTTTGACCTTTTCTTCAAAACGCCGGTCTAACTTTATTGGGTTAACAGCAATTATCTTCTATGCGTGTTAGGTTGATCTCCATATTATTCGTACGCTGAACTGTGCACCTTGCAAAAAATAATGAGGCCAGTATAGAATTAAAATGCCAGAGGTCATCATGATAGAGATATCAGTGCGGTTATAATTGAACTGATATCTCAATTCATACTTAAATTTATTACTTTCAGTTGAAAGTGATCTAGAAGTTCAACTCCAAAATACTTTCGAACGGTATCTAGGTACGATGCATTTCTCACACAAAATACTACTAACTATAATGCTAGCTTTGCAAGTGATAATAAGAACGGTTCTCATACGCTTAGATTTGTCAGAACAATCACCTCAGTTTTCTCACAAAGCTACAATATCGTGCAGAAATAGCTGGTATTAAACGAGCTTCGGTGTTATTGAACAAAGGGCTCATTATCAGGTTTCGGAATCTTTATGGAGCATTTTCAGAAAATTGGGTCTTTATATAGCGAGCAGCGATGTGTAACAGAAGCGATCAGGAGTCAGGGCTTCAGTCAATATTCCGTTATTATGACGATTCATTGTCGAGTTTCCGCTATGTTACAAGCATTACGAGCATCTATTGAAAACATTCCAAGGTACATCTTTGTAATGGTGATGTCTGCTATTGCAGAATTTGAATTGATGATTTGTAGCCATGCCAGTCTCCGCCTTCACTTATTTTGCCTACATTCAAAATTATGACCAATTTCTCACGGACCTTTGGCTCCGTTGCTAGTGGCCTACTTATTGGGCTATGAACATTGAAATGCCGACTTTCTTCATCCAGTTTTATAGAATTACACGGCTTATTCGTTTCGATCCAGTGATTTCCCCGTGACCCGTTCAATTTGGCACGAGTCCGAAGAAACGCAATTGAAAACGAAAGTAGGAATAAAATTTCGCTTTTCTAAGAAGGTTCGTTAACAAAACAAGACACAATAAAATAATAGATACGGAACTTAGAAAATAAGATTACAGCTAATATTGTTTTGGCATTTAGATGCAGATCACAACAACACAGGAACCACTACTATAAAAGTTACATTCTTACCACCTACTACAAAGAACAGACCAACTTCCTGGAACGAGGTATTCCTTCATTACAAATTCATGCCTAATTTAATAGTGCACTTCTAAATCACTAGGAACTGCATTGAATTCCGACGTAAACACTTTACTGGCAGGTTCTGTTTAATTTCCTCGTTGTTCCTAACCTGTCATTATCGTATTTACGACGACGACCGACAGTTTTGACTATGAAAATATTTACGGTAAATGTTCCGCATTTTAAGCAATTATTTGAACAGTTTCACTCTTCCTTTTATTTGGATGTCGTTCCTTTTAATTCGAATCGGATAAATTGATATCGTGAAATCGGATACTGCGTTTGGTCATGATATTTAAGCTTAGGTCAATGGCTTCGTATGAGGTGATTCTTAATCGTCTTTTAAAACTGTTCTGTTTAAGTATTTACGAAGATTAACGTATTGGCTAGAATGTACTCTTGTGACATCGTTGTAATCTTGTATTACATATTCTTGCACTACGCTGTTGCTGCAACCGTTATGTGGCTCTCCTTGTGAGAGAAAGTGTGAGAGTATGAAGGTGTGAGAGAGTCCTAATAATGGGAATTTAGACTGGCTATACTTAAGTTTAAGTTATACATACGTGAAAGGCAAGTATGTTTTCTGAACTGGAGATGTCCGTCGGTGCAGCGACACACGCCGTCGAGACAGGCGCTGTAAGCGACCTTCAGTGTGCATTGTTCCGACACCACACATTCTGATCCCAGTAATGTTGCTGAAACAAAAATACCACAAATGAAAATCCATCTATTAACACTATCAACTTCAACGGCTTCTTAAGCGTACTATCAATATAGATAAGAGAAAGTTGTTAAGTGTTGCTGAACAGTGGAAGATGGGGTGACAATCTGCCACTAAAAACAAAGACTGTTAAATTTCTCTAACCTGACTCTAGGGATGTCGGGAAGAGATAGTTATTAGCGATAAAGTAGCCACTTGTCGCGCTAACTATAAGGGTATTCATTGTTTCAACCTATGAATTATTGTAATTTGATCAATAAAATATAGATATCTATATTTTATTGATCTATAATTAATGAGCGTGTTAATGATGGCTCTCGGCATCTGGGTACGCCGGGAAACAGGCGTGATCTTACTCGTATCTATCTGTCTACTATATACTAAAGTTTATAATAGTTGGTATAACTAAAACGAGAGAACAGATAACGCATTTCTAGGCATTTTGTATATCAGCAGGGGATCAAAAGAAACGAAAATAAATCAAAAACGAAAAAAAAAGTTTAAGACTTTTTTTATTAAATTATTGACGATAATCTAAATCTTTCACTCATTAGTGATCTTACCTTATATCTGTTTGCTTTGGTTTCTTAACCATTTGAGATCAAAAGAATCCAATTAAATAATAACATGTAACTTTATATAACATTTAAGATAATGTTTCTAAGTAAGCAATATCTTATTACGTTTATGTTTAATCGGCTTATCAATAGCAATCAGTCTTACAAATTCTTTTATAATTAAATTCAAATTCAAAATTATTTATTTGTCAAAACATTATCCTAGGATGAAAAAAATACATAAAATGTTTCAAATGTTCTTAAGTCCTTGCGTAAGGTGTACAAATTTTAAGAGTTCAAAATTAATACATAATTACATTTGGCCATACATTCAAAATTACTTTATAGCACTAATTATTATTATAACTTGTCTTTCAAAAAAGACAAAAATACAATAAAGAAAATGAACTAACTACAAAAAAGACCGTAATAATAATACTGTTTTAATCTGCAATCTATTTTTTGTACAAAAGATGTTCCGAATCCAAAATAATCTTCTCCGCACTCGTTGGTAGGTACATATACGTTATGAAAATCGAAAGATGATAATGAGGCAGTTTAAAATCTGACGACAAGAGATTATTTCTTTTTTTGAATCCTCTGGAAGTAAGAAGAAGTAAACAAATTTTATCTAAAGTCTTATCTCCCAACCTGCTTCGCACAGAACTGCATATGTACCTGGCTGCTGAGAATGCCCTTTCGGCCTCTACACTTTCTACTTGGTCGGTTTTAGGGTTATTCAGTAAATAGTCATAAACCATAGATAAATGTTCGCCACGCACTCCTTTGGTCTCATAAACGCTCATTTCTTTTTTCAGGACATTTTCATAATCTAATTGACTACGCGGCTTTGGCTTTTGTTTATTAAAGTTCTCCTTCTTTCGTTTAAGCTCCATCTCAAGCTCTTGCTCTAAAGTCATTTTCACGGGTTCTGCGTCATTTTCTAGACCATCCCCTTCTAGCTTCATGATATCTTCATCTTCACGTCTAGGCATTTGTATATCTATCAATAAGTTTCATTGACATCTATATCCCATTGCGTTAATCTTCTTGTCATCTATCATACAATACCATTTTCTTGTTCAGAGAATATGAAAATGTATGTTTTAACGCACAAATTTTGTTGCATCTTAAGTTAAATATACTTTATTCTTCAAATTACTACTCCAGGAAGAGATCCTTAGTTTTCATTTCCTTCAAATTGGATGCAAATATTTTTATTTTAATAGCCGTTTCACCAAACGAACTAACAATTTTAAAATTCTAACGGTTTTTAAAATTGTAGGTACTTATAGTTAACATTTTCTACTAGTTTCTTAATTGCTATGGCTCGTTAAAATTTAAACAAGGTAAGAATCATAGCGCTGGAAGATGTTTTCAAGCTACTGGGCTGGATCGGATATGGCATCAATTTCAACGGAGAATGCATCGCTCACCTTCGGTTTGCCGACGACATAGTCATTGTGGCGGAGTCGCTGGAGGACCTCGGTGCTTAGGGACCTCAGTAGAGTATCCCAACAGGTAGGTTTGAGGATGAATATGGACAAGACGAAGGTCATGTCAAATGTTCATGTCTCACCTGTACCGGTTATTGTTGGGAATAAATAATAATACCACACTCGAAGTTGTTAAATACGTCTACCTGGGTCAAAAGATCCAATTAGGTAGATCTAACTTCGAAACGTTCGGGAAACTTCGGCACATCTTTGAGTCCAAAATACCCCAATGCCTAAAGACGAAAGTCTTTAACCAGTGCGTGTTGCCAGTGATGTTTTATGGAACTGAGACGTGGTCCTTCACTGTGGGCCTCATAACGAAGCTCAAAGTCACACAGCGAGCTATGTAGAGAGCTATGCTCGGAGTCTCTTTGCGCGACAGAATCCGTAATGAGGATATTCGCAAAAAAACGAAAGTGGCCGACATAGCTCAACGAGTAAGCAAGCTGAAGTGGCAATGGGCGGGCCACATCGCTCGCAGAACTGACAACCGATGGGGAAGAAAGGTTCTCGAGTGGCGAGCACGAACCGGAAGACGCAGTGTTGGACGGCCTCCCACTAGATGGACAGATGACCTCATAAAGGTCGCTGGAAACCGCTGGTTGCAGGTTGCGCAGGACTGTTCGTTGTGGAAATCTAGGGGGGAGGCCTATGTTCAGCAGTGGACGTTTTGCGGCTGATGATGATGATGATGATGAAGAATCATAGAACACTACTCTACGGTTCAAAGAGTTGTGATACTGTATCACAACGTAACAAGTATGTGTGTAGTACATTACTGGATCCTAGACATTATAAACAAATGTTGCAAAGGAAATAAAAAAATAATCCAACCAAACAGCTTTGATTGTTTACAAAGTACAGTACAGTAAAGTTTTTGATCTCTTCTGGTTCCGTTATCAGGCCAGACATGACACATTATATAAGTAAATATCGCATTGCAATCCGCTTAACATATTGATGTAAAAGAAAAATCGGGAAGTGATTATTTAACTAACATGAGTTGATTGTATGAGTATATCTACTGAGTATATCCACTAGATGGACAGATGACCTCACAAAGGTCGCTGGGAACCTGGTTGCAGGTTGCGCAGGACCGCTTGTTGTGGAAATCTAGGGGGGGGGGGCTATGTTCAGCAATGGACGTCTTGCGGCTGATGATGATAATGATGATGATCTACTGAGAGACATCATGAAACAAAAATATTTCGTAAAAAATAGTATCTATTCAAACTTGTAAAGCACCTCCGACGGGATAATATGCTAGAGCTAGACAATACCTATCTATTTACAATGAATGGAGGTCACTAGGGTTCACGAACCAGGGCGTATGTGACCCTATTTATTTCAAGTTCGCAGTACGTTGGGTGTGGCTGCAATTTGCATCGAATACACTGGATGGACTTAGGAGATAAATAATTTTAAATTGAGAACTGCGATTGCCGCAAATTTTTTTATAATCTGAATGTTGATTTTCTACATTGTTTTGAAAAATACACGAACAGAAAAGGGTACTTCTTCGAAATTACATTCTTCGACTGATTCATCTGGCCAAAATTTTATTTCACTTTCAGCTCTGCCACACATGTTCATATGTTAAAAAGGTAACTAAAGAACATATATTTCAATGAGGGACTTGTTTTTATAAAGTAGTTTTCAAGATATCTACGTTCAAATATTTTGTGCCCAGATGAATCAGAATTTGTATTACAGATGATTCAGAATCCGAAGTAAAAATGAAAAACTTTAAGTAATTTGGCTCTTTATTGACGAAAATATCATATTCACACACATAAAATATTTTTTATTTATGACAACACTTATCAATGATCTTGATCAAACGTAAATATCTGATTCATCTGCGCTTGGTGATCCAAGCGCAGATGAATCAGATATTTACCTTAGTAACTCCGAGATCCAAGTGAACCAGCCCCATGTCCACCTTCTGGAGCATCCGTTACACGATTGGCTTCCCCCCATGGGGGAAGTCAGGCTCTCATTATTATCACCCGACCCAGTACGGTCAAGCACAGCTTATGCCAGATTAATCAGTATTATATGCCGGACACTTCTTATTTGCCTATTTATAAACATACTAAGGTAGGTATAACTAATTTTTTTTTATACACGGGCAATTCATTTCCTTGTGATATAATTATAATTCATAATGATTTATCAAAGGGTAAATGCGGTATAGGCTCTTTTCTTCTGGAAAATGGCAAATAGACGCGCCATATGAATCAGAAGAACAAACTTCAAATATTTTTAATTTATACTCAGACTGCAATTATTTGAAAAATATTACTTGTCCCAGTTAGAGCTAAAGCTAAACTGTATAAAAAAAAACACGCCATTTTTAGTTAGTTTCGGAAATTACCCCATAGACAAAATTGAAATGTATTTTTTATGATATACTGGCATTTGATCGTTATCTCGCCTGAAGTTAAGCGACGATGCAGTCTTCAATAAAGTATTTTTATTTTTAAACAGATTCAGTTTGGACTTGAGGGATCAAGATTGTAACCATTGGGAAACACCCACTCAGGCAACGCATTTCACAGCCTAAACGTTCTCAAAATCTTCTCTATTATAATTATAATAAAATCTCCTGAATACGTCCATATCGCCAGTCGATGTTTAACGAATGCAATACAATTTGCTGGCTTTTTATTTACATTTGACACAATTTCTGAATGGGTTCAACAAGTTGAATATTTGAGTGGAATCAAAACACAGAAGCTCTTGATTTAATTGCAGCTTTTATTGATTTGTTTCAAAGGAGTCAAATAAAATGAGTTCAATTAGAGTTGGTGTAAACTTCACTACATTTAATTTTCATATGTAAAGTGCATAAAAACTGAAACAGTTCTTAATGAAGAAGACGTGTCAGATGATTTTGGTATACCTAAGAAGGAGATAGAACGTAAAATAAGTATTTCAAACATTTACTCAAAGCTGACCAATCATAGCCAGAAATTTGTAAATTTTTGTGCAAACAGAAATTCATACAGAGATTTATAAATTTTCTTAGTAGGTAAGTGACGTGAAACGATTTCAAAGAGACAAGATTGAGCTTTTCTACACGGCGCAGCGGTTGGTAACGTAATTGTAAATATTTATAGCATGGCCCATAACAAATGATTGGCCTTATTTACATATGATTTAAAATCGATTGTTAATTTATAGATTAACATGAAGGTAGCAGAATAATCCATTTGAAGAAACGCCATGTTTATGCATAACGCCACTTTCCACGTATTAAGCAATAAATTATGAAGTCCCATCTTATTTCGTATGCGACCAGTAGGAAATTCTTTCAAGTAGGCAGGTATTTATCACACTAAGATTAATGCGAGCAATTTATTAGAACAGTATTCAAGACAGTGGTAAACACCAAATACCGTTCGACAGCTTTAAAATGTTAACGCATTAAACTTTTATGACCATCATCTATCGATCTCAAGGAATTTATAAAATCTCCTCATTTGCATTCTTGTTAACACTTAATTTTTCCTCGAGTCTTAACATTAATTTATCTGTCATTGCCTTAACATCCTGACAAATTTTAAGTGGGTCTTTATTTTAGTACTTCCTGAGAACTTTTTAAATGCAGCGAAAGTATAACAAAGAAATGAAAGTAAAAAACGTAAAAAGTGCATTATTATTTTCGTATAAACTGGAAGGAACATTCACACGGATTATTTTTGGAGTACAATCTAAAACTACTTCAGATCTTTTGAATGAACTTACTGGCAATTACAATTCTATCGCGTTATCATCTTCATGATCTCCGATTGTTGACACGCTGATCTAAAAACGAGTGGGTAATACAATGAAAATAATAGAGCACTTGCGTTTATTGCTTTTAGCACGAAACCGGCCACGGTAGACCGTGTTCGGATTTTTGATTTTCAATCGAGATCACAATCCGTGCAAAGTCAAGGTCGAGATTGAGACTCACGCACCTGCATGCCTCTGAGCTTGTAGTTGTGAGGTTGACTTTTTAACAAGGGTTTAACATCAAGTTAAACCAACTGACAATTTGTCAATTTTTAAATACTATTGCTGGAATCGGATAATGTAAATGAGCCCGATTCGCGATTTACACATTTTTTTTGGGTAGACAATGATTTTCATTTGTTATTGTTTAGTTTTATGATACTTAATAGATTACATGAACTAAGTATTTTTATATATTTTCTTTCATTGAGTCCTCTTTTTATTAGGAGATACAAAAAAAAGTACAAAACGAATACCTATAACACGATGTTAATTTTTCCTACTTTTACTATCGAGTAAATGCGGCGAGTAGTCCAGCTCGCGCAAGCAGTACCCGTTCACGAGTTTGAAACGTGTGGCAGCCATCACTCTCCTCGATCATATTTGAGGGAATAAAACGACCTGACATACGATAAACGAAACTCTAAATTGAGGTAGAACTACATTTGCTTTAGCTTTTCAAAGCAAATTGTAAAACTCGACCGTCGTACTTAGCTTGTTAATTAATTCATTTGTAATCTAAGTAACAAGATCTGGTAAAGCATTTTTATACTTAGATAATGATATGTAACGGTTTTAAATAAAGCTTCAGCTACCTACTTTCATTTTGTTTACGGCAAACTCAGGCGCGTTGAGTGTTTTGAATATTTTTATTTTAAAAGCATCCCCGTCACGTATTACTCACATTCTCACATGCCATGCATATCTGGGCTAATGTACACAGAAATAGGTACTTTGGGCTCACGGAAATAGTCAAATAATGCAAGCGTGGCTTACTTTTCTCATCATAAAAAAATTTGGTTGGAGGTATTGTATGTTTTGTAGTGGTAAGACTCTTGGCAGAGTCCGCCTGGGGAAGTACCACACCTTTGCCAGTTATTCTACCGCCAAGCAGTAATGTGCTTACATTACTGTGTTCCGGTTTGAAGGGCAATGCTTCCAGAGAAATTACAGGGCTTAGAGATATAACATCTTAGATCTCTGGGTGACGAGCGCAGTGCAGTGCTAGGTAATGATTTGGACTTCTCATGTTCCAATAGCTGCTGTCACTGTGCTGTTATGTGGCAGGCATGTTGCTTACCATCAGGCACATGTCCGGCTCGTCACGTCACTCTATGCTATAAAAAAAACCTTTATAAATAGGAGAGTATATCTTCAACCACATCTCCGGAACAAAAGGGAAAGATTGCAAATAAAGATTGCGTCTAGATTTATGTTTCACTGGATAGCATCAGGGATGTTTTCTTGGTAAGCATCAAGTTTTATTGGATTTTATCTGATTCAGCTATAAATCCTCGTTAACCTTTTTATATTGATTCAATAAGCAGATAGAGATCTTTTATTGGTAAATACTATTTGACATGTCCAAATAATGTAAGTACTTATTAAAGTACTACCTACTTTATTTAAAAATTGTAGTAAATATTTTTATGAAAATTTAGCAATCATCTAGGTACCTATATTTTAGTATGAATACTAACGTGGTTATTATACATTTTTAATAAATAAATGGGTAACTCGCATTTGATATAGTCAGTCCAGTGCTAAACGAGCTGCGAGATAGAAAAGGAGATGAAATACAAAGTGTCACCGATAAAATAGACTCGGTCAACATTAATCCTAAAGTCCCGTATAGCCAAGACCTGGCAGATAGGTACCTACTTAAAACCGGATGTCAAGTTCGTAACTCATTCGGACCTTGAGGCGAGATCCCATCGTCAAGCGTATTTAAATTGGTTCCACAAATAAACCGATGTATTTGTCTGTCTGTATCGTACGGGGGACTTATGATTTAACGCAGAGCTTTCTGAATAAAGATTTATTGTCATTAGTCTCTATTATGGTACGGAATAACGTTACTTTTCTTGATAGATTTTTGTGCAAGATCATGTTTGTTTCATATAGTAAGATTGTAATAAATGTGCTGTTCATGGTCTTTGTACTAAGAATACACGAGCATCAAAGCAAAATTAACCCACTGAACTTTTTAAACTTTGTAACCGTGTACTAACTAAAACGTAACTTAACTTACAAAAATACGGGCCTATAAAATTAAAACGGTAACTCAGTACTTTTTTTAATTATAGGTTTACACCAAACCGCCATTTTGCCTGGTGTTAAACGGCGATGCGATCTACGATGGATCGTGCCTAGAAGATACCGATTCACTCTTGACTTGTTCCTGTGATATTGCTTTTAATATAAAATATGGAAATATTTGATTATGATCTAACTGGAGTGATGAAACTATTTTATTACTTTTGATAGCAGCTAGTTTAAACATAATGTTGTAGTTATATTTTTAGAATTAACAGAAAAATGCCTATGACAAATTTAAGAATTATTGGTCACAATTAAAGCGGAATTAAGATAAATACTGTGTCTAGCTCTTAAAACTTAAGGTTGTTGTTTTTTTATTCTCATGTCAAAAAGGATTTAAAACAGTTGTCGATCGACAAAAATTTAAACTGTTTTGTTTAATTGAATTAAAAGCTTAAACTTTCTCTACTGTACGTGAAGCTAATCCTCAAACGGTATGTTCTAATGGCATTATTGTCCGTGGTATATCCGATGATTGCTCACGCTTGGCACACTGACCAGGGAACATTTAAATGACAAGATGACAGCCACATGTCGAGGCTAGGCTAGACAAGCGCGAAATCCTCGCTCCTTTCGAATTAAACGAATTATAATCATCTAGTCATGCGCGTTTTCAATGTCTGCATACAGAGCTTGAAAAGATGGCCTGATTTGATATGGGATAAAATTATATTAGATGCAATAAAAGATGGGCAGATTAATTTTGTATATCACAATGTTTTAAAAGGTATACTTAAAAGAGTACTAACTGAGACGATCCTTGCAAATGAACCATCGTTTATTGAAATTATTTACAGTGTGATAAAGAAAATGAGCACCCAGTATGTTAATTTAAGCACAGTCAATACAAAATTATCAATTTACAAAATATTGCTTAGTTTGGAGTCAGATGTGTTGTGCGTGAAATATCCACCAATATTTATTTATGTATTAAATTTACCATAGAATGTAAAGCCGTGTCTCAAACTCACAGTGTCATCAGTTTGCGTCCTAATATTCTATAGTCATTAGCAAAACTTTTAAAACTATAAAACCTAACTATTAAATTTGTCAAGCTTATCTAGACTCGTCAGGTTTTTCTACTACAAGTCATAACGGGTTCACATGGACAAATAAAGACTACCACGAACCTATTTCATACTAGTGCAGTGCCTTACAAGGACGGGAAGGAATTATGATTATTGATAACGTCTCGGTGGCCGGATCGCAGCGACCGCCGAGCTAACTCGCGTGATGTAGGTACGATCCTGGTTAGAAATGCCGTTCGACTGGACCTACAGGTCGGCCAACTGTGCTAACGCATCCGCAAGTGGTTCCTTATAACTGGCACCTAATCGTGCCCGTCATAATATATGGTCATCTATAAAACGCCCGTTACGAAGCACCGAAGATCCTCCTCGTAAAAACCTCGTAAAATCGTGATTTTGACTCGTGCCGGTACCGGACGCAATGTCACCCGCACGCAATCAGCAAAGGAACCGTTGTAATCCACCCATGATCCAGTTGCTCGATTTGTTCGACCGCCAAAGAAAGTGAGACAATCGTGGGATTATGGGTCTATCTGAGTCAGATCTAAGATGAGACTCATGATACTGCTCGACAGAAATAGGCTAGCTTCCCATTCAGCCGCTAGTGGTACGGGTTTGGTATTGGCAAAATCTAATCAGAAACTTTCGAAGACATTCTTGTCTAGACGGAATCGATACAGCAAATTCGGTTTACACAAAACTGATTTTCGATCTATTGTTCCAGGTTATGATTCAATCAAACACAGACAATGACGGTAGTGAAAGCTACTGAATACAAATGTAGCTATTGGAGTACAAGTATTCGCAAAAACATCATTATTGGCACAATAGGATTGAAGTACCGTCCATTGGAGAGGGACAGTTGATTGATGCTGGGAGCGCAAACTATAAAGGAAAGCGAATTCAAAGATAATTTCGGGTGTCTTATGGCGTTGATCGCCAGTGAAAGTAATTTATCTCACCACAACGTTTACCACACAGGAGCATTAAGCAGGTATAGTACATTATGATAATGGCGATGGGTGGAAGTGAAAACCGCGAGAGCAATTCGTACCTACGTGACAAAAGCAACAACGGAAATGTCTCGTCATTTGCAAAGTTCTTAGGAGCCTCGGCACGATCTTTGAACATTACACGTGTAGTAGAGAAGATTTATCCAAGTTGGACTGACACTTGTCGTTTTTTACTTACATTCGAGGCATGTGGAGTTGTTAATGCGTGCGTAGTATGGTTGACATGCGCACACGCCGTGATTGCAATGCGCGTTGCTTACTCCACAATCTCCTTTTTGCCTGGCATTTATCACCCAATAGTAATGCTCGGCTCAGAGGTAATACCTGAAAATAACATAATAGCACATGTTATGAAGGATAAAATAAATTTTCATATGAAAGTCAAGTCAAGATGGTTGAGATCATGAACTATGTTATATTTTAGTTTTGATATAATGTAGAGTGACGAGACGAGCAACGCATGCACCCGATAGTAAACAGCACGTTTGTCAGATTTATCTCTTAGCCCTGTAATTTCTCTGAAAACGAAGTCCTTCAAACCGGTGAAACTTAAACATAGATAAGCACATTGCTACTTGGCAGTAGAATACATAATTGTCAAAAGTGTGACACTTCTCCAGGCCCACTCTGTCAAGTACACCATTACTAATTGCTATCCGTGGTCTCCACCAGTCACTAAAAGTCATCCTGGAATGCTGAGAGTCACTAATTAGAATGAAACATGAACTGAATTTCATTGCATTTAAATTTTTACTGATTTAAGTTATCAATTTCTTGTAATATCTTACAAGAAATATGATTTAAAGAGTCTTCAAGAACTCTAAGCATTTTGATGTTATACCTCAAATTGCCTATTCTAATGGTGCTTTACCTTCAAGTCTGATTTACAAGCCGGGCTCCAGGAGATATTAATCACAAGACGATGTCCCGGCGGAACATTTCCAAGAAAATATTCCAGTATTCTGGGGTAGTGAGCGTCGGTACCTTATTTTTAATTTCACACCGCGTATTTTTACTTTAAAAGGGCATCGCTCTTGGGTAAACCCGGGAGTCGACCTTGGGAACTGGTATCCGAGAACTATCCTTCAGTTGGTCCAAGGCAAATAAACTGCGGTTGGCCGGCTCTTTAAAATGCATGAAACATTAAAACCGCTATTATTTTGTACCAAAGCTTATTCTAAAACTAATTAGTGTTCACGCTTGGATATCATATATGGAATTCAAGTATGTGTTGTTTGAAGCATTACAAATATACATAAATATGTGTAAATAATGAGCCATATATGAGAATTGTTTTTGACAATAAAATCAGAAGTTTATTTTTTAAACATTGATATTTTAACGACGTGTTGTTGCAAGTTTCATGTGTTTCTCTCTCTCTCTCTCTGTGAGTGTGTGATATGATGCTTCCAAACGGATAAACATCTGCATATTGATTTTTGTTTTGTTTGGAAGGTGAATAAGTCGAAAGTATTTTTAGCTGAGTTTCATTAAAATTGATTCAGCCGTGTCAAATACATCGGTTGTTTTGTTAGCATTAGGAACGTTAGAAGCATAATAGGTTTTTGCTTTACTTACAAACATGCATGTTAAACCTAAAATTTTAAGCAATTGGAGTTTTTTTAGACAAAGCTAGAATTAAGTGAGACAAAATGAAAATTTTATTGAACACAAAAAAAAGGAATATTTTGCTTCAAATATAGTCCTAGGTAGGTGTTTAACTTGTATCATTGTCGCAAATAGCCGTGACATTCCTAGTTACCTACGTTGTCTTCGCTTATATTAGGACATCCGCCCCTCCTACGTCGCTATCCATCAACAACAATAATAATACAACATGATATTTTGGTATTTGATCTCTAAATAGAGCTGTTCAACTTTTTGTTCACTGAATTTTTTTGTCGAAGCCAAAAAAACGATGCTTCAATAAACAGTCTACTTAGTTATCTCTTTTTGATTGATACGTTTGCGGCGATTTTTCGCTTTTTGCCAAATTTTTGGCATAAACGATAAAAATAAGAGAATTCTTCGATTTTAGCTAAGTTGTATTGAGAACATTTTACGATACAAAAAACTTAGTTTTAAATAAGTTTTTAGAGTATCGGTGAGTATCGATCGTACTTATAAATGTTAATGCAACACGGTTCAGAATTGTGACATAACTTATTCAAGCTCGGGGCCGGAAACTTGAAATTATACGGAAAGGAAGAGGGTTCGTGAAGGGTCTTTATAGAGTCCTCACACGAGTACCGTGTGGATAGGGCTACTTTATTCATAAACTCCTGTTTTATTTAGCACTAACTAGGTATCACTGCTCTTGCCTACGTTATCTTGTATTAATTTTAAATCAGTAGTAGTAGCTTAGTAGGTAGAATATACGCTTAATAATTGGGAGATCGTAGCTTCGAACCCACCTGCACCTCTGAGTATTTTCAAGTGCAAATGTACAAGATTGTCATCATCACTGGCTCTAATGGTGACGAGAAAATGTCGTGAGGAAACCGGTATGTTCAGAAAACCTTCACGCTGACCGACTAACCCCCACAACAAGCATTTTAGCCTTGACTCTTTCTTTACGAGAGAAAGATCCGAGACCCAGCAGTGGGAACATGTAATGGGCTGCCTATGCTATGAACTTCTACGCCGTTGATTTATTTGTTTTATTTTTAATCAATCGATATCAGGAAGATTCTGAATTCGTCGAAATCTTTTTTAAGTTTATTCGTCGATCTCCGATTAATCGAAGACGCTTCGCCCAATTTGGAAGTTCCTTTTTATTTCAATGCGTACTTACCTATACTTACGAAGTCTCATTAAAATTTTATCGAAATTATTTTAGCGATTTTCTTTTAAATTAACAATAAACCAAAAATAGTATAAGTACATTGATAATGCTTGCGAAATATGTTGGTACTTTTCAAGTAAAAAAACCCGTAAAACAAAATTAGTTAGACCAAATCATTGGTTCACATTAAATGCGATTTTCGATGAAACGTGCTAACCTCGAAGAAAACTAACTGGACAAATTTAATTGAAGGCTAATTGTACTCACTCAGGCAACTCATTCCACAGCTTAGACGTTTTTACGTCGTACGAAAGTGGAGACAAAACTCCTCATTCAATTCTTTGAAATATAAGCTATGAAACGATGTCGCTTTTTCAAGTTACGTGCAGTCCAGTAGAATATATTTGAGTCTTTACTAAATGTGAAGGAGAAATAGAACTTACACGTAAAATATTCGCCTACACAAAACTTCTTTAAAAATCATGACTGCGACGTTGCGTTATAAATTAGAGAAATGTTCGTATCTTGTAGTATCAAACTAGTCGTGTTGTTCCATTGTCTCGAACAATTTGCTAACCTTATTTGTCTACAGCTTTCACAGAAGAATTCGCATAGTCTTGTTAGCAACGCATTGCAATAATTGTATTCTCTAGCGATCGATCATCATACAAGTTGAATTAGTGACCCAATTTCATTCCGCCGATGTTAAACCGATTTTTTGTCGCAAACCAAACTACGTTGGGTTGAAAAAGTTGTCCGTTATTGAACTATCATGCGATTCATGCAGACTGCGGTTTGTCTGATTGTGTATAAGATTATTGTTGGCGCTTATTTGGAAGGCTTCGTTTTGCTTGCTGTGGTTTGGACCACGTAAACAACGACGGAATCATAGAACTTGAAATGATTAGTCTACCGTTTTTGATAGTTTGTGTGGGTAGTTAATTTAGTCTGTGGGATAAGAATGTCCTACTTTGGAATGAACTCTTGAACCTTTCTTCTCATTTAGTCTATAATAGAGTTTCAAATCTCTAATGTTTAACTCAATGATGTTGTGTTTTTGTATCGACCGCTAAATCAATATCATAAATGTTCTCAAGCCGGTCTTATAAGCTTTTAGTACGTATAAATTAGATTTGATAGTTTATATAAATCTTATTAGTATCTCTTAATCACATCTTTATCTCATTTTTAAACGACTTCAAAAAAAGGAGATTTCTCAATTCGACCGTACATATGTTTTTTTAAATTTATTCGGTTTTTTAAAGAATGTCATCTAAATCATCAAAAAATAATTGCCATTTAAGAAAAAACCTAGAATGTAACTTGATACGGAACTGAAAGAAACAATAAAATGATAATTCATTATATTAAGTGTTTAAAAAAAACGTTTCGTTTTGTGCGTTAAAAATAGTACTATAGAAGTATAGAATTCATTCTATAATCTTTCACAGATGACAAAACGAGCCTTTTATGAAGTTGACTAAAATTATCCTTTTTTATAAATAATATGAAGCGCCGCCAAAGATGTTATGTCTCAGAACAACTATTATAATAACCCACTGAATACGTTACCACTGTTACCTGTCTAGTTTCTCGTGTCTAAAACAATAAAGTTTCCACAAAATTAAACATGCAATGGCAGCCTGCGTGTAGCGACAACGACCGCTTTATGTTTTCATCGTCATTAACAAAACCCATAATTATTTTCATATTCCGTGATTACGTAAGTCTGTAATGACGTATTAATTAACCACCCTCCCGTGATTTTATCTGGCGAACAAATGAAATGTGAATTTTGTAATTATTGCCTTCGAGAGAGCGTAACTTGTATGGAAATTTGCCATGATATTGCAGCGAGACTCGCGTGATGAGAATTTCGTGGCTGCAATGTTCACACTCCTCCTGGGGAGATGCAATATGACGAAACTGTATTTTGGAAGGGACACAAATCATTTCAATCAATCAAAAAAGTGTGTTTATATGTTTTTGTACGATCTAATACCACCTTGCCCTTTTTTCTTTCGGAATGCTCGTAGCTCGAAAAAGCGACATCGTTTCATGGTTGATGTTCCAAAGACACGAACGAAGAGATTTGACTCTACTTTTGTGATAAGAACGTCTAGGCTGTGGAATACGTTGCCTAAGAGAGTTTTTCCCGATAGTTACAATCTTTGTGTCTTCAAATCGAGAATGAATCGGTTTCTTCTAGGTAAACACGCTTCATCGTAGACCGCATCATCGTTTAACATCAGGCGAGATGGCGGTCAAGTGTAAATCTATAAAAGTAAAAAAAAAATGTATTTATGAACACACGCAAGAAGTTAAACTTCTTTGATTGTTAAGAAGTAGGTATATCTTACGCGCAAGTAACGTTGCTTACGTTGCGCTAGTCCAAAATTGGCCATAGGCAGTAGAGGCCAACTACTATAAGTTTTCGTAGTGGTAGGACTCTAGGCAGAGTCCACCTGGGGAAGTACCGCAGTTTTGCCCGTTATTCTACCGCCAAGCAGCAATGTGCAAACATTACTGTGTTCCGGTTTGAAACGCAATGTTTCCAGATAAATTACAGGGCTTAGAGATATAATATCTTAGATATCTGGGTGACGAGCGCAGTGCAGTGCAAGGTAATGATTTTGTATCTTCATGTTCCAATAGCTGGGTATCACTGTGCTGCTATGTGACAGGCATGTTGCTTACAATCAGGCAAATGTCCTGCTCGTCTCGTCCTTCTTTACTAAAAAAAAGGACATAAAAAAAAGAACGCGCAACTTCACTGTGTCAGTGTGCGCGTGCAACGTAAATATTCACTCCGATGAGACAATTGGCAGCCAACTTCATCATGTAATTTATTTGCTTAATGTTTAATATAGTACGGGGCTTAATCACGAATAATTCATTGTTTAAATACCGCGACGTTTCGGCAGCGTTACAAGTTACAACCGCCGTGATCCCGAGAAGACCATTCTTCGTGATTAAGCTCCGTACTATATAAACATTATTGTATACTAGTTTTTACCCGCGACTTCGTCCGCGCCACATATTTATTAAAGTAATTGAGGCAGTACCTACTCGTACTACCATACAAATTCACGTTTCCTAATCAAAATCGGTCTAAGTCAAAGTTTTATATTTATTAATAAATGTACAATTTACACGACAAATTACAAAAAAAAACTATGTTCTCAAAAAATTAATCAAAAACAGACTTTAATTTAAAATCATATTGGGACGGTCCGCCAAATTTTATTAGAGTCTATTAGTAGATATATCGTCTGATTACATGAACGCAAATTTTAGTTTGTTGTTCATATTTCAAAAACCGCCCCACTGATTTCGATAAAATTTATATGACCACCTCTGAACTATAATCTACCAACCAAAAAAATAACCATCTAAATTGATTCACAATTGGAAATACAACTGGATTGATAACCTCCTCCTTTTTTGAAGTCGGTTAAAATAGCATACAAAGAGTGCAAAGATCCTTCCATGCACACTTTTACTCCTCATTTCCACTCTTTTCAACTCTTTTCTGTGATAAAAGTCGCCGTTGTCCTTTCCTAAGTCTAGTCTATCTGTGCACCAAATTGTAACAAACTCTTTAAGTGGCTTAGGCGTTAGACGGCAACGGACAGAGAGAGCTACTTATATATATATCATTTCGTATTAGAATTGAAAACAGGTGTTCCTGATCATTTTATAGGAGGCAGTTGTAAAAGATTACCGAAAAGTAATACGTTTACTCCTCCAAAAAACTCATTTTCGCAGTTCTTAATTTGCCTTAATCGAGCGTCCATCATGCATAACATTTGATAAGACACCATGGAAATCTCGTCGACTATCAAAATTCTGTCTGATACGCCATTTAGTGGCTGCGCCCATCTTAAATATTGAGGTTGTATAGTGCACTGTATTCTTCTTGTCAAGCCCTTTTATTTGATACCCATGTTGATGGGATTGATAAAACCTAAGTTATCCGCCATTGTGTAGAGGCCGCCATCTTGGATTTTAATTTTATATAGTACTTTGTATTCTACTGGTTGAGCACTTTCATTTGATACCCATATTGATGGGATTGATAAAACCTACGTTATCCGCCATTTTGTAGCGGCCGCCATCTTGGATTTCAATTTTTTATAGTGTATTGTATTCTGCTTGTTGAGCCCTTTCATTTGATACCCATGTTGATGGGATTGATAAAACCAACGTTATCCGCCATTTTGTAGCGGCCGCCATCTTGGATTTAATTTTTTTATAGTATATTGTATTCTGCTTGTTGAGCCCTTTCATTTGATACCCATATTGATGGGAGTAATACAACATAAATTATCCGCCATTTTATAGCGGCGGCCATCTTGAATTTATTTAAGTACATTAATTATAAATAAATGATACCGCTAGAAGCGTCTTGAAACGCTCTTGAGAGTAAATGGCTCAAACGGGTAAAAGTAAGGTGGCACTTCATATGCCGAAACATAAACACCGCACTTATGTAACCTGACACCCGTTTTCCCGCCAAATTTGTAAAACGCGAAAAGCGGCCAGTGTATCAAGCGGTTATATAAGTATCCCTGTATTGTTAGAAATTATAAAATTGCTGGAACAAACGTTTATCGACTCCATTTCAAGTGTCTAGATACAAAGTTTCATGGTTTTATCTTCAATAATATTGAACTTCCAGACTTTCACCCCCAATTCCACCCCCGTAGGTACAGTTCGAAACTACAAAACTGCTTAAATATACATTTTATGGTTTCGTGTTAAATATCTAGACGTAAAGTTTCATAGTTCTTCAACAATGACGAAGTTTTCCATATAAACTTTCATCCCTTATTTTAACCCTTTTAACCCTTTTTTCGGAACAAAAAGTAGCCTATGTCCTTTCTCGGGATCTATTCTATCTATCTATCAAATTTCATCAAAATCTGTTGGTTGGTTTAGGCGGTAAAGACGGACAGACAGACAGACAGACAGACAGACAGACAGACAGACAGACAGACAGAGTTACTTTCGCATTTATAATATTAGTATGGATATTACATGTTGCACAAGATAAACGTGTGTACAAATCGCGAAAATTTAAAAACAAATTTTTTTGGCTGTCGTTGGTGCACCTTAAATCCTTAAAAATTCACTCTCATACATTTTTTTCAAGCTCGCCAATAGAAATATAATTTCAAAAATACTCATGGATTCTTTTCTCATAAGACTAACCCCCAAACTAACCAAAGGATGTGGAAGCCAAATAGCGGAATAACATGCAGACAAAGAGTAAACATTCGTTTTCATCGCACGTTAGGTGGGAATCGAATCCACGTCTTGTCACTCAATGAGCAGAATTACTACCCACTGAGGCACGAGGTAAAATCATGTGACTGCGCAAGAAGGTAGCATTTTGAGAAATACTTCAAAATGTTTTACGGCATTTGACGCTCTCGTCTAGTACTACTGGTCCCATAAG
The DNA here is from genome assembly GCA_017562165.1 of Ectropis grisescens. Taxonomy (NCBI): domain Eukaryota; kingdom Metazoa; phylum Arthropoda; class Insecta; order Lepidoptera; family Geometridae; genus Ectropis; species Ectropis grisescens. The sequence continues at coordinate 10,932,543 of CM029776.1, read as the reverse complement.
AAGTGCCTACTTAACTTTAATGTTGTGGATAGTTTATGAACACATTATTCCACGAAATTGCAGCTTTAAAGCCGCGCATCTCACAAGTCGTTGGTTTGCTAGGATTTCCGACCTCAACATTTCATTGCCTTATTTATCGTAAAAAACAATTTAAGTAAAATTAGCATCTGCCCGCGACTTCGTCTTCGTAGAATTAAAAAAAAATGCTATCGGCGCGAGAACTCTACACTTTTCGTGATTAAAAGTAGTATTCCAGATTCCAGATTATAATCAATTACAAATTTCTGCTTGATCCCTTCAGCTCTTACGACGTGATTGATAAAAATATCCAATTTAAATACACATTTATAATATTAGTAAGTAATAAAATAAATAAATAAAGTATCGTAATAGTATTTTTTAACACGACTATACCTATCTAGCCCGATATCTAATGTAGGTACTTAATACATATACTCTTATGATTTTAAATACATACCTGCTACATATTGCTGGACTTCGTTTGGACGTATATTTTTACGTAAAGCAGATGGTTCACCGCATATCCGTGTTCTTTCTGAAGAAGATCTTAACAAGCTCAAAGATAAATGACTATATTATATTCGAAACACTAACAACCTGCCTATAAATATCACTATTCTACTCTACTTAATTTTGTTAACATTATATAGTATTGTAAGCCGCCTGTTGAACTATATTCAAAAGTATATAAACCACGATTATAACTATTGTAGACTAAATTTCATTTCATTTCGCAAAGACATAAATGTAAAAAACATTCTCAAAGAAACGACACATATTACACAGACATACACACTCTCACACACATGTTTCCACCCAGCACTCTATGTCGTTATTTTTAACCCCCGACCAAAAAAAGGGGTGTTATAAGTTTGACGTCGATGTCTGTCTGTCTGTCTGTCTGTCTGTCGGTCTGTCTGTCTGTCTGTATGTCTGTCTGTCTGTCTGTGTGTGTGTCTGTCTGTGGCACCGTAGAGCTCAAACGGATGAGCCGATTTCGATGCGGTTTTTTTTATTTGAAGGTTAATATCCGTGCGGATGTTCTTAGCTATGTTTGGTTAATATCGATTCAAGATGGCCGCCTCCACAAAATGGCGGACAAAATATTTCTTGACAACCTACCTCAATATGGGTATCAAATGAAAGGTCTAGTTAACTAGTAGAATACTTTGCACTATAACAAATTTCAAATTCAAGATGGCCGCCACCACAAAATGGCGGATTACATTATTTTTTTCACTACTACCTCAATATGGGTATCAAACGAAAGGTCTAGTTAACTAGTAGAATACTTTGCACTATAACAAATTTCAAATCCAAGATGGCCGCCACCACAAAATGGCGAATTACATTATTTTTTTCACAACTACCTCGATATGTGTATCAAATGAAAGCGCTTGACTAGTAGAATGTTGTAAAGATAACAAATCTGAGGTAGTCGGGGGTTAGTCAAAATTTTTAATTTTGTTCTTGTTAACAATATGAACTACCAAATCTCAATGTATATATTAATAATATTCGCAACCCATTCATCTCGTATCAAAATGTGTGCTTTATGTGCAAGTAGAAATTGTACATCTATAAAAATAAAACTGACTTCTTACTATTGCAAATGCCAATGTATAAAAGCAATGTTGGTAATGCAATCGTACCTATTTAAATATAAACATTCAACATGGTTGATTTGATACACAATGATTTGATCCATGAAATAGATATACCAGACATTGTAAACTGCACGCAAACATACGAACCATCAAACTGCTCTCAATTATTAAACGGACAGAATAATTTTATCATCATTACACAAAATATACGTAGTATTCACCAGAATCTGGTATACTTAAGTTCGTTTGATGTACAAATAGATGTAATAGTACTGACTGAATGTTGGACTGAGAGACGCGAACCACCACCTATTTGTAACTATAACCTGTACTTTACGAAACACAACTTCAACCAAAATGACGGGTAGTAGCCTACGTTCTAAAAAACATACTGTAGATGCAAAAGAGTTTGTACTGCCGGATGGTAACTTTTTAAACCTTTATATAAACAACACCTACTCCGTTGTATGCACATATAGACCAAGTGCATTCTCAAATCCTACAAATTATTTTTATTCACTAGATGAAATCTTAAATAACCTTAAAATTAAAACAAATGTAATTCTTACTGGCGACATGAACGTGAATATCTTACCTGGTGCCTGCAATACGGGTTATGCTTCAACGTATCTTAACCTCATGGCTTCACATAATTTAGTCCAAGGTATTACCTTACCTACCAGAGCATCTGCTTGCCTTGATCATATAATGATCAAACCCAATTAATATGGCAGACTCTAGTTTTGGTAACTTTACAGACCATTCACCTGTATTAATTAGCATAGATAACACGGACAGTAATGAAAACGAGTAGGTACATGTAAAGGCAAGCACGATCACAAACTTAAAACCGTAGCGAATATAACAGCTATAAAAGAGAGCTTAAATAACTATTGCTTTGACTCATTTTATAAAATTATTGAAGTTAATGATGCTGCTACAGCACTGATATCAACCATCACAGATATTATACAGGAAAATACTACGTATAAACGTATTAAAAACAAATATATACCTCTAAAACCGTGGATTAATGAGAGCATAATGAGATGTATTAGACAAAGAAATAACCTTCAAAAGCAATGGAAAAAATCACCTTCAAATATAGAGCTGCACGATAAATTTATAAAATACCGGAACGCTTGTAACAAGTTAATCAAAACAGTAAAACGCAATTACTACAAGAACAAATTTGAAACCACTCGCGGAAGTATAAAAGACACGTGGAAAATTATAAAAGAAGTTTGTAACTTTAATCCTTGTAAAGCTAGTTCTCAAACTTTGTTACAAACTAAAAGCACGCCGATTGACTCACTCAATGAGGTTAACAATTTTTTTACGTCAATTGGACAAAACCTTGCGAATGTATCATTAGCAAAGCTGAACAAAACAGATACTGAACTAGCCACGGCTGCTTTGAATACTGATACCTCGCCACCTGGTTCACTTTCGTTATTTCTAACAGACGCTTTGGAAGTTAAAAGTACTATTGCAAATTTAAAGTCCAACAGTGCGCCTGGCTGGGATACTATATCTACCTCCATATTAAAATCTTGTTCCCAATCTTTAGCTGAACCTATTTCTTACTTGTGTAACCTTAGTTTTACTAACGGCATATTTCCCTCAATTTTCAAAAAAGCTATAGTTTGTCCTATTTATAAAGCTGGAGATAGAAATTTACCTTGCAACTATAGACCCATTTTTCTTTTACCTACCCTTGCAAAAGTAATTGAAAAAATAGCTAATAAGAGGTTAGTTTCTTTTTTGGAAAAGAACAGTGTTTTGGCTGACAATCAGTATGGTTTCCGTGCTCGAATGTCAACTGATGACGCTGTTCTTAGGTTAACTTCTCTGACGACTAAGTATCTAGATATGGGTATGAAGTGTTTGGGTGTGTTTTTGGACCTGCAAAAGGCCTTTGACACGGTCTCAATTCCTATACTTCTGGCGCGTCTACAGGGAGCGGGAATAAGGGGTAGTGTGCACGATTGGTTTACTGACTATCTTGTAGATCGCCAACAACAGGTTAAAGTTGATCAATTTGTAAGTGACAGCGCCATATGTAGTAGGTACGGTATCCCCAAGGCAGTACATTAGGGCCTACTCTATTTTTGTTGTACATTAACGAGTTATGCAAAGTAAAAATGTGTGAATGCCGATATTATAATGTTTGCAGACGATACCGTCCTCCTATTTCATGAGTCTAGCTGGTCGGGTGTACGTCAGTTGGCAGAGGAAGGTGTGGCGCGTGTCACATCGTGGCTAGAAAATAATCTACTTACACTAAACACTGCAAAGACAAAGTATATGTGCTTTCGAAAGACAAGTAGAAATAAAATTCCTGCAAACTTTGTGATACGTGCCCACACCCATCCATGTAATATTTTCACCACTAACATCAGTTGTGCAAACTGCGAATGTAGTGCACTTGACCGCGAGGAATCCGTGAAATATCTGGGAGTTACTGTTGACGAAAGAATGACGTGGGGACCGCACATCCAAACAGTTTCCAAACGAATAAGAAAACTTATCCACGTTTTCAAACAACTTCGTTCAGTGGCTGACAAAAAGCTATTGATTGACACTTATAAAGCTCTCGGTGAGTGCATAATAGGGTATTGTATTTGTTCTTGGGGCAGTGCGGCAAAAACGCACATACTTCAGGCAGAACGTGCCCAACGCGCTCTTCTTAAAGTTAGTTTATCTCCCATTCAGATACCCGACTACTGACTTATACAAGGACTGTAATGTATTATCGGTTAGAAAAATCTTTGTTAGCCAGTGTATCAAAAGGTATCACTCACTTACGGTACCCCACTTACCAATAAATAAAAAAAGACGAGCTAAATGTCCGGTTCCTAGCTATAAAAGCGCCTTAGCGTGGAGGCACTTCAACCATATAGCACCAGTACTGTATAATGAAATAAACAAAAATAAAAACTTAAATGAGATGACTAATTATAAGATTAAAAAAATATATGGTAGACTGGCTAAACCAGTTGGACTACGATGCGGTGGAACACCTATTGTTAAAAGTAGAGTAATCCTATCTGCAAACTCTGACTCTATAATGGACTTGTACTGCAGAGAGGACAACCACACATTCACAGACACACCCTCTCTCTCACACACACCCTCGTCCATTCATGCACACATATATCCCTACATAAATACGAACATATATACACACACACACATACACACATATACTCACATACATACACACGTACATAAATTGGTTAAATATCTTACTCGTTAGTTTGTAATAAATAAGTTAATTAATTGATATAGTGTAAAACCTCCCATTTACGTTATTTAGTTTTATCTTTATTGTTATTTTTAGTTAGTTCAAGTTTAGGAAGACACTGCCTGCAGCAACACAGCTAACGCTAAAGCTACAGGCAGGGGCTACTAATGTATTTAATCTAAGTTTTTATTCAATAAAGATATTTGTATTTGTATTAATAATAATACCCAGAAAAAATATCTGTATAGTTTAATATTTTAATGTTCAGTTGTAATAAAATTTAGATTCTGATTAATAATTATAATCTGAACCGTCAGTTACTGGCTAAGCCTAACTCTATTTAGTTTTTAAATTCTTAATCCACTAGTAGGTACAATGTAGAGGTACATTAGACAAGAATTATAACAATATTCGAAAACGCGGTAGCATTTTAAGATAGTATATATTTTATAAACTCGTACTTTTTTTTGTAGAGTGACGATACGAGCTGGACATGTGCCTGATGGTAAGCAACATGCCAGCTACATGAAAACACAGTGACACGCAGCTATTGGAACATGAAGAGTCCAAATCATTACTTAGCACTGCACTGCACTCGTCACCCAGAGATCCAAGATATTATATCTCTAAGCCTTGTAATTTCTCTGGTAACATTGTCCTTCAAACCGGAACACAGTAATGTGCACATTACTGTTTGGCGGTAGAATAACTGGCATAAGTGTGGCACTTCCCCAGGCGGACTCTGCTAAGAGTCCTACCACTACAACTACTTTGAGGCATTTGACAATATTGTCTAGAACTCTAGAACCATCGGTCCAAATGAAGGACCTACTAAACTTTCATAACTCAAAACCGTGTTGTTTTACCGTTTATGACACAAAAAGTAACAAGTAATTTCTTTCAAAAGTTACTTTGTTAATAAGACCTTCATATAAACAAGACCACAAAGTTCCACAGCAACATAGCACTTTATCACTTTGCCGACAAACAGTTAACAGTACCCTGAGAAATGTTGGGCACCTAAGCTCATTCACACGACGCGTACGCGACAGAAATAGTAAACAAAATAGTAATAAATATTATCTTTTATAGGCTTATAGAGCGTATCAAGTTTACTAATAGGCGCTTACTAACGGCATAATTAAACAGCTGGGAGATATTTCGGTGCGAAACCGTATTCACGACTACACGTCAAATGAAGTCAAATTCATTCAACTGTTTTTTTTAAGGTTATGGAAAATGTGCACCTGTATTACATAGCGCGCTAGTTTGATAATTCGGGAGAACGTATAGAGTACACAATATACTCGTATCTTGAATTTCTTAAAATAATGAAAACAAAAGTTATGGAATAGGTAAAAAAAATAGTTACAAACTCAGTCTTTTTTATCAGAGACCGTTTTTATTTATAGATCTACATTACATATCTAACTACCCACACAATAAACATAATAATGAATTGTCTATAGAATAACGACAGTCTATAGAAAAAAAACAATCCTTCTACTAATTGATGGTATGCTGTGTGTGCCAGCCATTACCATGCTTATAGATTTATTGAAAGGGGTAGAAGACCTTAAACATCTATCAATCAGAGGTCTGCATCATAAGTTGTCTTACATACAACACAGAATAAAAAAACCTTATAATAAACCACAGAAGGTAATTTTTGTTGTATGGAAATGTGTCAAGTAAAGACAATGCCTTTTCAAGCAAAACATAAAATGACATAATGTTCGGTTTCCCTTGGGAACAAAGATGAACCAAACCGCATGAAAATATTGTGAATTGTGGTCGGACTCTTTATTAGGTATTTGTATATAAGGCAGCAAAACAGCCGGTTTTTATGGAACTAGAATTCTAACAGTATTCAAATCTTATTGATTGAATTGAAATGTTTTTGACGATTATTATAAGCGATAGAGTTAAAAGAATTTTTGGTTAAGACTGTTTTTCGTTATAGAATGTGGCCATCACAACTTTAGAGCATTTAACCATAATTTGTCTGAGATCATATCAGGTGATTAACAGCTATTAAGCTATATATTCTTATATTATAGCTATTAGGTACGAACTAAGTATAACCACATTTAGAGCAGATTCTACGAAATCACAAAAAGTACAAGCATAAAAAGAGATCTAAAGCAATGTAGCCTAATGAAGTCAAAAGTTACCGAAAAGGTTACTTAAGTACCTGATCTCTGGCAAAATTGAGTAGGAATAAGGTAAGTTTTATAGCAAAATCCTAAAACGAAACCATAACGCGAACTAGTTAAGCAAGTACTTGCTATGTGGGTGTTAACGATCACATTTTCCAAACCAGTTGACGGCTAACTGTATTATCGCGACAAAATTGCGTTTCGCCCAAAATATTTGCATGTTTATCTCTACAACATTTTGTTGTTACAGTTATAGTTTGAAAATATTAACAGTTTCTACTGATGAAGTTACTATTAACATAAAGTATAAAGTAGATGCGAACTTAAAGACGAGGTTAAAGAGAAGCAGGTAGTTTGTGATTTTGGTCTACATACGTGCCTACTTGTTATACATAGAAACATTCAAGAACAAACATCTATATTCACCTTACAAATCTTTGTCGTGGTGCAAATCGTATACGAGAGCTACAGCTTAGTCACTACTCATCATCTGCAGCCTGCAGACGTCCACTGCTGGACATAGGCCTCCGCCAATGATTTCCATAATGACCGGTCTTGTGCCGCCTCCATCCACCGACTTCCCGCGGCCGAGACAATATCATCGGCCCAACGTGTGGGGGGCCGTCCTACACTACGTCTGCCTGTTTGTCACTACTAAGTATGATCCATCTCAATAGCACGCGCAACCCTAGACCGCATCGGTTAACATCAGGCGAGATGGCGGTCAAGTGCAAACGTACCTACTGTTAACAAAACAGGTTAATAGGGACTGTCGATAGAACAATTGAAAACTATAATAACTTAGAATTTGGTAGCTCACTAACCGTGGTTCTTTATTAAAATCGCAAAAGGCGCTCTAATAAAAAAAAAATGTGTTTGGAAAGCGTTAGGTGACGATGAAGCGACTTCCACAAATTTTTGTTCACGCCAAAAAGTGTTCAACGCATCTAAGGAAGTGTTCACTTTAATAAAAGTACAGTTGTGGGTAAACCTAAGCTAGGGTTGATGATGATAGTGATAAACAGTTTCGAGAAGAGCAACCTATACGCGGAAACCACACATCCAATTGATTTGTTGCCTGTTATGAAATATGTACGAGATGGCTGAACGTGAACAAAGCATTGTTTGCCAATCAAGGCACATCGCAGATGAGTGCGTCTTGGAATTCCACAGCAGGTTTAATGCAGTCTACCATTATCTATACGTAAACCGTTCTCACATTTAAGTCCTTACCATTAGAACTCACTTTTCTAATGACTCTAGTAATAAGCTACCGGAAGCTATCGTGCTCGCGAACATTTCGAGCTTTTATCAAGAAACGAAGGTAAACATTAAGTCATATTTTTATTTACTCGCGTGCGGGAATTGTTGAGCCTATATCGATTTCGTAGATCTCTGACATGGAGCCGTAATATTTTTAGGATTGTTTAAGCCATAAACTGGGATTTGTTGGAAGTTAATTAAACGTTTTACGGTATAGGAGAAATGGTATGGAACTTGTATAACTTATAGAACGGAGGTAATTATAATTTCCTCTGTTATAATTACGAGTCTTTGCCGGTGCTTTCAGTGGTGCATATAGACGCTATAACATTTATTGCTATTGCTTAATTGGATCGATCGAACTTATATTTGAAACTAATCTACTTTCATTATTGTGTGAAAGTACAATACAGTATTATTTCAAAGAAACTTTTCTTTTCTTATACCTCTCCGAGCATTATTAATTTAACTTATTTTTTTAAATATGATTTTATACCGAAGGAATAATAACTGTCGCGTTACTTTGTTGGCTAATTAAATCCTACCAGTTTTGATGTTTGAACGTTTGTTGCTCAATCAAGTCGGAACTAGTGAAGGATTCGGTTTGAAATTTGGAACACAGATTATAATCTGAAATAACACGTATGCTACTTTTGATCCCGGGAAAATAGCGGAAACTGCGCAGGTAAAATCGTGGGGCCCTGCTAGTAGAGTGTTTTAGTATCAGTAGGTATATTGTTATAATGAGGAAGATACGTGGTACGATGTTGATCTCACGGTCTCATACGATGCGCAGAGATTCTATGCACGAGTGATCTTGCAATGTGTGGTCGTTGACCGAACGAAGGCAGTGTAACTGTGTAAAATGGTGACATCTTGAAAATCGGAAATAGTTTAAAAATACATCTTTGAATCTTATAATCTTTGAATAACATAAATGTACAACTATTTTAGTATGTAACTGATAAATATAATGTTTGTTATCGAAAACAGAATTACAAGAAAGTTCTATCTCTGTAAACCTGTAAATGTTGCACTCCCGTCAAGGGTACACTGTTGTACATTTTTTATATTTTAAGACCTATTTTTACACAGTGCGAGATATAAATATATTAATAGTATATTCTTATCCTAATCTTTAAATCTTCTGTATGTTTCAATAATGTCGCTCCACAATTTCGATGCAGATTGTTACTATCAATACCTACAATTAACACAATTGTAACGAGTCCAAATTCTGTACAGTGAAAATACTTTAAAATTGATTTTCAAAGTAATATTAATAGGCATTTATACCTAACACTGCCATTATTTTTAAGCTATTGTATAGCTTTTATTGCGGGCCTGGGGACCGAATTTTAGTGATCGTGCATCTCTTTCTTATGTTCACAAGAAAGAGGGATGGAAGACCGTAACGCCGTCCTCCCTACTCGGTCATTCGACTTTGAATCTTATTTGTATTAGCTTTACAGACTAAATGATCTTAGCAGTGTTGCCAACTTAACGGATTTCCCTTGATATTTTTTATAGTAAACAAATGTCACTCTTCAAAATAAAAGCAATTCCGAAAAATTGTTAACATCCCTATTGCTTATGTTGATAAAAATGCATACAACATGCAATAGCTTTCCCGCGGCAGTCCCCGAGTGCCACACTTCTTTTTTTATTGTGTCTATATGCCTCTATCACGCTGAAATTACTCCTGTAAATCAAATTAAAATTGCCCTGATTTGAGTTTATAATTCAAGGTAAATCACTGGATACTTTTATCCCCAAATTCGCACGGGTGTCTTGCGAGAGGGGATCCAAGTTATTATGTGTATTTGGTTGTAACTTACCTACTACTGCGTTATCAATTTCGTTACAAAGAACGTAGGTACCTATTTTAAAAACTTTTCCTGTCAATATTGCAAGAACCTAGGTTTGGTTGTACAGATATTATGGACATACTCGTAACATTATAATGACGCCCATGGCACGTTTGGTACAAAGTATGTAGCTGCTATATTCTGTGATGTTGTACGCAGTATTTTCTGCGCAGTATGTTTCATATGATCGAGATCGTGAACGAGAAAAATAAATTAACTCTTTTTGTATGAAAACTAACGTGGCTATTACACATTTTAAATAAATACACGGGTAACTCACGTTTGATATAGTCAGTCCAGTCCAACTAAAGTTTCGATCGCGTCCGGCGATCTTTTTCAAGGAGAGTGCGTGCGCGTGTTCGCAACTCGTTTAGCACGGAATTGACTGACTATATCAAACGTGAGTTACCCGTGTATTTATTTAAATTTACTCTATTATGGTCATACTTTATTTTTCGAGTTATAGCTACTGCGTCAAAAGTTGTCACCTCAGGCGGTGCTACGTATAAAATATGTGAATTATTGTGAATCAAAAGAGTCCGAGCGCTTGGTCGATGAGACGCGTGACCTGGAGTTTATTTGGCTCTACGAATAAGTATTGCTATTCAGCTTGGTCATGCCGCCGGCGTACTAGCTTACGAATGGTTAGAATTGGATGATTCCTGATTTTAGTTGTTCATCGGTCTGTGGAAAATTCATATGTAAGTAGTTTAGTGTACCTAATAGTTCTTTTGTAATTTAGTTTTGTCAAAAAAAAGCTCGATCCGACTGTTTTAAGGAAGCTTTTTTTGAAACTTCCATTTACAAATTTTACATGCAAAAATTATTAGAAAAAAATAGTTTATAAGATACTTTTCATAAAAACCTATCATATAGATTAAAAGGAAATATTTTTTTAAAGCTTCTTTATTTTCTGGCACAAACAAAGCCATCTAACTCGTTTTTCCTGTTTTCCTCACACTCATCATTTATTTTATCCTTCAGGCGAACGTAATCTTGATAAGTGTCGCATAATGAGTAGGATAGCGCTCCCCTTTGCTTGAAATGCTAATAGGTTCGTATTTATTTAGCAAAGTAGGGGTAGAGTGTACCGGTTCTGTTGGTGACATGTAGGTAAGTAGTTTTCATAGACACGTATGCGATACTGGAGAATGATTCGTTTCGACATTTTCAAACAACTTCAAGGAGTCTAACGTTTCATCGGAAACTGTTCTCATGGCTTAGTGATTCTGTCCGCGGAGCTAAAGGTCGTGGATTCGATTCCCACCCAGGACAAATACTTGTAATACCTACAACTAGTTGTTTTGTAATTACAAAACAATAGATTAAGTTTAGTTAATAAAGGCCCATTTATAAAATAAAATTATTATATCAGTTATCTGACTTCCATAATATAGTATAGCTTTGGTTTTGCGTACTTACCAGGTCAATAAAATTCTACACATCAATTAATGATTTCATATGCTGTGAAACCTAGCAGTCCCTTTGAAGCAGTGTATTTAGTTGACCTATCTGTATTACTAAAATATTATTACTATAGTTGAAATACATATTTGCCATAAGTACGTGAGAAACGCACCGTTTCCACACATTTAGCAATGGCTTAGTACAACCATACATGGAGCATTAAAGCTACCACCCACTAAGTAGTTTAGGCTATAATTTCAACAGTTTTATGGACCATTTATAAAAAAATGCTTCAAATTAAGTTCACTAAAATAATGGTAATTTGCCTAAATACATTATTTGAATAGGCATAATACGACAAGATATAAAATAACCTACACATAACGAGGTATTCTCACTATGATTACGGCTTAGTTACCATTGAAAAGGCCCATAACAAATTATCTTTTGTTATCCCGCGCCTTAGTTTCAATAGGTTGGGAGAATTTGTGTGAACCTACGACTCTACCAACCTTTCTATGTCAAAGTTAAACCGTTAAGTGCTGTTACAAAGAAGATATGTTTCACGATTTTGTCAAACAACAATGCTCGAGCAGTTGTAGGAGATAAATTTCATTAAATCTCCCATTCTTCGTCGTAGTTATGCGGATAAAAAGCCGAGATGCACGAAGCGACATTTTTGCGTGATACCTTTTTGTGTGTCAGCAAAAATGCGTGTTTTGTGAAGTGAACTTTAACCGAGGGTTGAGGAGATTGCTTTCGTTAATGTAGCGGACTTGTTTTGATAAGAGGTGTATTGTTGGTTTTAAGACATGGATTATTTTGGGTTTGTAACTATAATGTGAATTTCAGACTGCACGTTGGCGATAAGGAATTGTGTTTTTTTACAGGAATTATAACCTCCTCAGACACACAGTGAGAACTTTTATCCTAATAATATTATACATTTAAAATTTAGGGTATTTGGAGGTTTGTTGCTCAGATACGTCGGAACCGCTGAATGGATGACGTTGAAATCTGGATCAATTAGATTGGAATCGTACATCTAGGCTTTTTACGGCGGGATAATTACGGGAACTACGCGGGTTAAACCAAGGGGTGGTCCTAGTAGACAATAAATACCTAGTGTACACTTACCTTAGTATGGGTATTGTTACTCGTATTTTTATGTTTTTGGCAATCCTTCGTCTTTTAACGTTGGCGTGAATTTTAAACTATTGTTAATACTAAAGAAACTCTACCACACAGTGATGAGTCAGAGTAATGAGTCAGAAAAACATGAAATTAAAACAATTATACTAATGATACTTTAGATTAAGTACTTTGCGTAATCCCATTTTAGTGCAAATAATCTTAGATAGGATCCGCAGATAGACAATAACATTCCATTTCTCCAGCAGTTTACAACTAATTGGCGGAACCATAACGTGACAATAAAATACAGCTTTTCTTTTTAATGACACAAATCAAACGACATTGGACAATTCAAAGATCCTTTTAAGTCAAAGGTATTTAAATAAGTTAAGTTATAGGTCTCTGAGTTTGTCCGCGTTGTTCCAGTACTCGTAAGTTAGTAAGTAAGTAAACAGTAGACCATGTGCTAATGTACTTTGTATGATCTTACTATGTTCAAAATATGAACCCGACCCATTCAGTAGTTCCGACGTTATTGCAACAAATAAATATCAAAACTTTCAGATTTATAATAATAGAAGTATAAACAATAAACCTGAAGAATTGTACCTGTTGTTTGTTTGATTGTTTCAACTCATTATCTGGAACTAAATGGTAGTCATATTAAAAAAAACCTTTAGGTAACCTAGATCAATTTCATTATTAGCCGTTCAAAAAAAAAAAAAACCTCTTCAGCTTTATAGCATTAGTAGGTATACATAGATAGTTCATCGACTTTATTCATTCCTGTATACAAGCAGAAATTCAATGATAAGACATAAATCAAATTGATGTGATATTGAAAAGAAAATTGAATAAGGCTTTATTGGTTGATATTGACAATACATATAGGTTATACAGAACGGAGTCTAAGATGGTAAAAGTAATTTCTTTCACATAACGAATCACTTATTTGGAATCATACTTAAAATCATAAAAAATCTATTCTATATAACGGTGTAAATTAAATAGAATAATACCTTCGAAACATTTTGTTCATAAAATTTTGGTGGTTATTGTGACAGTTTTAAAAATTTAACATCTCATACCTTTTACCCAGTCATTACTGTACAAGGTTCATTTTTTAGCAACATAGTTCTTGATAAAGCATATACTAGTTTTGCCATATGAATTATAACTACTGTCACGCAAAAAGAGCGGTTTTTGTAATTTTATGGTTGGTTTCATTCTAAAAGTTGTGTTAATGACTAGTCTCAAACCATAATCTTTTCATGCTCAGTGTCATTGTAACCCGATTTAAATGTCGAAGTCTATAAAAAAGATACTCAAATAATGAATTTGATACTACAGTTAATTGAAATCTGTAAAGCTTAAAAAAAAAAATTAACGTACATATATAAACAAAACAAGACAAGAAAGTGAACGAATGCCGTTGTCCCAGTTAACGTATATTTTTAAGCAAAAGGAGTTTTAACCCGCACTTGGTGGATTATGGCATTAGTATGTATTCGCAATTATAAAAGTATTGTATCAGATATCTGTATGCCACAATACAAAGTTTGCTTCGTTGGAGCTAGTTAGTACCTATTGTGTGAGGAATTTTCAAGAATAATGCGGGCTTTCTGGGTTATCAAATTTACTTTTTCTGCATAGCCCCGTATTTGTGGATGTACCTCCCCCGAGCACGCACCCTCATAATCCTGTCTAGACAACCATGTGAGATCTTCAAACTACAAATAGAGCACTTGCAAACAACAAACGAGCTTTCTCGAGGATATCGTTACTTTTACTTTCAATTTTCATGATCAAATTAATTTTTAAATATACTTTTTTATCGGATAAAACTTCCGAGTCGGCTTTCACTCGATAAAAAATATTCAGTTCTCTGATAAAGTTCATGCTCGTATCGTAATCGTTTCCCGCTTGTAATCTATGAATCATTGATCGATTAATCGGATCACAACGATCGTTCAATGAAAAACCCGACAGAGCGTGTAAGTTACTAAGTACTGAGATGTTGACCGCTTTTCACACCATCGCATGTTTTCTGGACGCGAGTAGGTAATTGTTTTGGAATTTATTGCCATGACTATTTACATTTATGGTAAACGGTTCAGCGGCACGCGTTCCGAATACGATTTTGATTCACCCAATTTTTGGGATGCATGATTTAACTGTGTTATGTATGTAGGCAATCCGTGTTGGCACGACACCGATTCGGTACTTATTCTCTATCATAAAAATAACCAAAAGAGTGAATGAATGCCGTTGTCCCGGTTAACGAATCATTTTATGCAAACGGTGTTTTTAACTTTAAACTTGGTACAAACTTAGCTACATAGACAAATATAGGAATTGAAATTGAAATGGGTCACACATTTTGCTACGCATGTAAGCTTTATTTTAGTTGTAGATGTTTTGTTATTGTCCTGATACTTTTTATGATCCTGACACAAGTCCATTCGGATCTTCTGCACTATGACCGGTGGGGTTACCATGCAAGTTTTGGCTGTTCTAAATTGAAAATGTCAACATATCGAAAACTTTATCTACCGATTATTCACCGCGTATTCAAGCAGTCATACCAAGGTTTTCAAAATGTCGTCCAAAAAAAATAAGGCAACAATTTCAGTTTAAATATACTAAAAAAAGTGACCTTGAGTATCGACAATCAAGCTCATGATTACCTATTTGAAGAAGACTGATCACCTGAATGAAGAATCATTCACAAATAAAGAACATATAGAACATTAACAACATTCTCAATGTTCAAATGCTGGACGCTGGCGAAAAAGCGGTGAGATTACCGAATGGAAACCATAAGAAAAAAAGAAGAAGACTTTGATAAATAGTCTATAATAACTATGGTTAAATATTTGTGGGCTATGTGTGAACTAAATACTTAAAATAGTGAAGAGAAACTTCGATCTAACTTTGTAAGTTTCAATATGACAAATGATTCAGATTCAGATTCAGATCATTTATTCACCATTACAACATGTTAGTTATACAAGGTACGTCATGGATACAGGAATAATCAATACTAGAAACAAAGATAGTACGTAAGTTATTTGAAAATTAATAATTGAAATTTACAATATATTTAAAAATTTTGCCATCACAAATTATATGGCTAGGTAAATAAAAAATAATATTTTTGTTTTTGAAGTATACATAATACATGTCAAATGTTATCTAATTTAATCTAGGTACATAATAATCTAATTAAACATTAAATAAAATAAAATTGTTAAATAAGTAGTTTAAATGTTATAAGTCAAAGTAAAAATATGTATGAAATGTCAATGAACGCGAATTTTTAAATAAGTCAATAAACAATAAAATAAATGTTACCGAAGAAACACAGATCAACCAACCATCGTCACCATTTCTTGGAAAAGAAAATCAAAATAAGTATACAGTCCAGCTGTGGCTGAGAGCAGTGCAAGTGGCGAGAAACCGCCAATTTCCGAAAGATTTTCCCCAGAGCTTTCCATATACGTTTAATACCTACACATTACAACATAGCGAACTAATCTCCTTTTCCCGGTTCGTGCACCGATCTCCAGCCTGTAATTGGGTATTAACGTTAATACCTCAGAATTACGGACCTGCTCGTACCTCTTGCACTTTATCGTTCTTACTATCATGATATTGTATAGAATAAACACTGGATACGACGTGACTATAACTTTCAACTGATACGGGCTTAACTTAGTAGTTTTGCGAAGTGTCATATCATATCATATCCTTTATTAATTGCAAAATGCACATTATTAACTTATGTAAAATTAAATCTACGTACAAAAGTTAAAACTGGATTAATTCTTTTAACTTTGTTATTAATGCAAAAAAGAGTATATTTATTTTCTTCATGATCTATATTATGACGTGATAAGCAAGACATGCGCTTGATAGTAAGCTACACGTTTGCTCAACGCAGCTATTCCAACATCCAGTCCAATTCACTACGTACATCGCGATCGTTAATGTAAAATTATTTGTCTACACATACTGCCCTGTAATTTCTCCGAAAATATTTAGCCTCCAAACCGGAATAGTACAGTAACAGAACAGTGTTTGCACATTACTGCTTGGCAATAAAATAGTTTGCAAAGGAGTACTTCTGCCTCAGGCCGACTCTGCAAAAAGTTTCATCACTTTTGAATTATAATATGTTTTGTGTCAAAATGTCACGCTCCCTGAAAAGATTGGTCTGAGATATTTTTTCCAAAAGTGCATAAAACGATATTAGTTATTTATTAATTAATTGATTATTCAAACAACTAATTTATTGAAATGGCTTTCTTTGGATACTTAATCGGTTGGATACCTACTTAACAAGTTTTGACATTAACTATTTACAATACAATTTATGGGCATTTGTGCAGTATGAAGCACGCGCGGCTATCAGGAACCTGTTTAACCACCAAGCCTTGCTTTTCGGGGAATACAGGCTCTGACCAGACAGCTCCACAATCTTACAGTGCAATTCAATATTAGGCTTACGAATGATTACAGTTTTATGAGCTATGATGTCCATGAAAATATGCGTTGGTGCAGCGGTAATGATGACGGGACGTGTTCCAATTAATTTCTCGCAGTTAGGGTAAGGGTGTATCAATTGTACTCTGTCCGCTCGTCGTCGGATTACAAATATTATAGAAACGCAGTAAATCGGACAGTGATTTATAGAGCGGGGGTGGTGCCACCCTCGCGAGGGCCGGCCCGGGACCAAACAACATTGATTTCCACAAACCACCGGACAAATTCGTTTGACTGACGTTTTATGGAGCGTGTGTGACACAAGTGTCTTATCACGTTTTCGAAACTACGCAGACTACGCAGTTCTCATTGCATCCAACGCTTTCTAAAGTCGCAACCATAACGTTTCCTTACTTTTGTTCTTATAAAACCATCAAAATAATTTTGTACCCGAACAAAATCATTGTGTCAGTCATGCTCATGCTATGAGAGAGTGCAAATTCTGCTGATCCATGACAATAACGGTATAGAAATCTTATACGGGGCTCCATCGAGTTTTTACTCGTAAATTGTTTAGTTAAGTGTCAGCACGCTGGTTAATTTAATTAAAGGTATCCTGATTAGAGTGATTACTGATGGAGGGAACTAGGGCACGTCGTATTGGCAAGCGGACACGCATCGCAGTATCCCGTACGGACCGCGGATGAATGTCGACGGCCAACTTTTTGCTCTCCATCTCAATAACACAGCCTGTCATCGCCGCAATAATTACTTAATTGAATTAAACACTGACAGCTACAAAAAACTAATCGAGTTAATATTAAGTACATTTTTTGCAGCTATAAAATTAGCGGTCGAGATCGAAAACAAATCGCTAGAGATAAGCTTGCGTGTTCCGACAAAATGAGTTTGGACTTCAAATCTGACATGATATCATTATCTTTCTATTCATTGCGATGTGAAGATGACACCTTGATGTAGGTTAGGATTTAGAAAGTTGCAAGGAGGTGAAGGAGGTAACTGGGGTATTCCCATGACGTTTGAGCGTTATTGTGGGCCGTAGGCGCTTAGTGGATTTATATGGATCGATAGGGCATGAAGGGTCGTAGGCACTGCGACCTCGCCATTGACGGCGCGAGCAACGGGATCCAAGCTGACCAGTCCATTCACCATGCATGCACGGCCCCGGTTTCATTGCACTTGCGCCAAAGAGTTTTATGCTGATGTTTCAAAGAAAAGGCTGCTTATAACTCGCATTCATTTAAAAATTCTAGAAAAATTTATAGCTCATAAATTCTATACAGCGCAAAATTCATTCAACTAAATGAATTTTGATTGCGCGCAACTCAATTAAATTTAAATTATATCTACTAAATGTGTAAGCCAATAGTTTACTTTATGTTTATTACTCTTTCATGCTCTAACACCGCTCCGAAAACAGATTGTATAGAAGATAATTTAACTTTTTTAGATTGTCATTTAGACTACATTTATCGCGTAATATATTTATATAACTATGGCTAACTATTTGTCCTAATTGAACTCTTCCATTAGGATAAATAGTTAGCCACCGAGTGCATAGTTACGCGTGTAACTGCAGTGTTTTACTTCGGTCTCTTCGTAGCGTTTATCATTAGCATTATTATAAATTGATCGTCTTTATAAAACTATTTTTCTAAATTACAATCAAAACTATATTAAGCTTCACTACATACTTACCTATTTCCATAACTATGTTCACGAACCAAATTTGATTTATCCATAGACCAATAAATGTCTAGAGATAATCAAAATTATCAAGTCGGAAGCGTAACCAGGCATTTCAAAACAATGCTTATCCGAGTACGGGTCTCATCCAAAGAACAATTTCTGCAGTCTAAAACTAAAAAGTAAATCACTAAATAGATAAACTACTAAGTCTATAATGGCAGTTCCTGATTTCATGGTTTTATACCATCACATTGTTACGCCATTCGCTGGATTGGCGCTCATCAACGTTGGGTTTATGATCATTGCTGCTTTTGCTTCGTTAGCGTGTTATGGCAGTTTGCGATTTGTAATCAGCCTACTTGTTTGTCTTCGGGCCGACAGTTATCTTGCCGTTGTTAGCGTGAGCTTATGCGACTATACGGTCGTCAATATTCATATTGTGAGGTGTTTGTATGATTGTTATGTAAATGTAACACAGTGTTTTAATTAAGTTATAATGTACGGTAACATTGTGAATATTGATACCAGAACTTCTATAGTATTAAAAAACCATAGCCGTTTAAAAAAATGTAAAATTTATTTTATTTTTACTTGCCGTGTTGTTAGTTGTTAGGTTTTTATTGATTTCAATTGGCTTCATACATACATACTTACATATGTATCTGTAGAGTAACCTAGTGGTTGAATGACACACAACTTATTCAATGTATTGTCTATATTTTAAGGCTGTCCTGAGCTTACTATACGTGTGCCTGTGGTCACCTTTCTAAACATTGGCGGCGACGCTCAGCTGAAGCATGTTAGAGGCAACCTGAGCTTGGGTCATTTTCTTAATAAGCTTTTTTCTTTTATCGACAATAAGTTTACACTTGAGCACAATGGCACCTGATGGCTACGAATCACGGCTCGATAATACGTTGATTTTATAAGTATTACAACTTACAATCGTGGGAAAACGAAGTAAATCGCATTGTTAATTACCAAAAACCTATTGGTCAATTTAGATATTTTGTACATCAAATTAATTAAAAAAAAAAAGAAGTAATATATGTCAAGAAAGGATTAAACTCTATATTACAAATATTTACTTAAAGCCCGAAATCCGTGCTTAAAGCTCACGTGGCAGAAGATATTGGCATTACAAAAATCATACGCCAAACAAAAAGATACAAAATATAGCAAAAGTCAAGTTTCGTTATTCTACAGGAAGAGATAGAGAGGTATTGATACACGTGATGCCGCATAGGTACACCAATCAGCTTACAGTTAATTAAGATAATAATGTCTTACAACTAGTCATCGCGCCATAAACGAAGGTATCACCATCCAAACCCATCTAACAACCATTGACACTATCGGCATAGTTATCAGAAATTGGCTCACGCTTAGCAAACCAATTTAAACCAATGAATAAAAAAAGTCCATTATGCAACTATAATTGCGTTGGGTCGTTGACTTGAAGAAGCGGCAAAACATGTGTGACGTCATATGGAGTACCTACATATTTTTTTCCTTAATTAACTTTTTTGCCAAACACTTTCTCACTTAGTTTTTCTTGAGGCACGCGTAGCGTAACAAGATTCGTATCGCATGAGTAGTTGATATGGGGTACAATGGATTCTAATTAGATGCAAAAAGTATTGAATGAAGAAGTTTTACAAATGGGAACTACTTGAGAATGGCTTTCTTTGTGGGCTAATATATCTGTTCTTTATCCACTTTACTAGTAAGTGGATATCAATGTTCTTGAAGACCTACTTTCTTGAATTATACTATTTGCACTCTAAGACCACATGGGCCCATGCGTTTCATTAATAGATACAAACCACAAAAAGTTAACGTTTAAACCGATTTCCCCACGATATCCTAATTAAATTTAAATTGCGCATATTATACCGGCAACAACACAACTCCCTCAATCAACATACCCATGGGCTGGGTACATTTTTTGACATGATTACGACAATGTGACCCCCAACCACTTCCCAAAACAATTCGCTAAATTTACATTGATTTCTAATTCCTGTAAAATACATTTTGTTTGGGTATAAATAATAAACAAATGTAATACAATTTAATTTGTTAATCTGTTTCAAAAATAATATTTATTTTACTTTAATTATCCTTGGATTGAAGCCAAAGAAAAAAATCTTAACAAGGTACGTAAATACCATTCATGGTATACCAGGAAATAAAAACCTTCGTATGATAACGTTGATAAGCAAATTCTTGAAACTACGGAGAATTTTCCTCAACAAAGCTATTCTAATTTTATTCACACCATACAAAGATTTTCTACATTTCTCAGCTAGGATTCTCAAGAAACGAAAACAATGAGCTAAAATCAAAACAGATGTACTAAAGACAATTAAAGCGGAACTGGGATCAAAGCAAACCGAATTCCCACATACATGAGCAATGACAAAACAAACGACACCTTAGATTTCTAAGACACCATTTTTAGGGTTCCGTAGCAAAATACCTTATAGATTATAGATTTGTCATGTCTGTCTGTCTGTCTGTCCGTCCATATGTTACACTTTTCTCCGAAACTATAAAAGCTATTAACTATTGAAGCTATTGAAACTTGGTAAGTAGATGTAATCTGTAAAACGCATTAAGATTTTGATTCAAAAAATAGAAAAAAAACAAAAAAATTTAGGGGTGTCCCATACTTAGAACTGAAACTCAAAATAATTTTTTTATCAAAACCCTACGTGTGGTGTATCTATATATCTATGGATAGGTCATCAAAAATTATATTTAGATTCCAAACATTTTTTTTTTCTAAAATGAATAGTTTGCGCGAGGGACTCTTCCAAAGTGGTAAAAAGGGTGTTATATAATAACTTAACCCTATAACTTCTAAAATAAGAGAATGGCAAAAAAAAAAGTGTATGATGTACATTACCATGTAAACTATCAACAAAAATTGGTTTGAATGAGATCTAGTAAGTAGTTTTATTTTAATACGTTATAAATTGACTATTGTTAAACACTACTGTTAAACACTGATTTAAGTAACAACGAACTACAAAAAGGTTTATATTATGTTACTTGCTGCTACGGAAGCCTTCATGGGCGAGTCCGCCTCGAACTTGACCACTTTTATTTCCCATAGCCCATCGAATGTTGTTAGAATTTTCAGGAAACTTCTCCTTGAAAAGATAGCTAAGATAGAATAGCCTTATTCTCCAATTCGGAAACAATCTAAATATAAGGTACAAGTCCTTAAAGGCAGCAAGCTGCCGTGGTGCACATAGAAGTTGTCAAATAGGCTGCTAGCCCAAGCGTCCGCTTTAGGAGTAACTTAGATACATGATACGTGGGGGCGATCGGCTTCCCAGAAAGCAAGATGTAATTGCAGAGCCTCTACAATACATACTCTGTTGTTCTTGGTGTTTGGACTCCGTAGCGATTCTGAACCCGGTCGGATTGATCTCGACACAGAATCCAAACTCTCGGTCTTTGTCATAACCGTTTAGAATGACAGAGACAAAGATTGTCATTACGAATATGAGTTGTTCGGATTGTGTTTAGAATCACTATTACAGACTTATACTCAACCTGTTCTGCTTGGAATTGCAGTAGCCAAACATTGAGAAATAAGATGGACCCTCCGGTACCAGTAGGTAATGTAATTCCAAGCAGAAACTTTAAACGACTAATAGAAATACTACAGTTGAATGTGAAATACCAAAATAAATAAAAAATGAGCATCTACGTTGTTCGAAACGATGGCATTATTCGCAGACGTACTCTACCCACCTAGTTCGTCCTTAGTTTCCATTGCAATGAGGATCACAGGGCTCGCAATAAAAACATTGAGGCGGTAATTGAGTACCCTCCGCTCCCGGCGTTTCCTAATTGCGAGATGACGGACAGTGTGATACAGTTGCGAAGCTTGTTGATGAGATTTAGGAAGATTATTTTGAAAAAATTGATAGTCATTTTAGTACGTTTATTTATTTCCACAAAAAGAGACGATAATAAATAATCTGTTTGCTACAAAATACAAAAATCTTTATTGCTGTTTGCAGGTAGGCTAGTGAGGAGGCTTACTATAATATAGGAAGGTCTAATAGCCAGCCGTAGGTACGCACTAAAATGCTCTACTTTGTTGAGTCAAAGGAATAAAACCATTCAAACAACTAAAAAAATCGTATAGGCCATAGCAGATATAAGTTTAGACCTGATCCATATATCTGAATATTCGTATTTCTCAAATCTTCTGACCATTACAAACTAGAATGATAGCAATCCGCTGTTATGTTGATAGCTATCGTTTTCTAAACTAGAATGATAGCCAACAGTTGTTAGGTATCGTTTTCTAGTTTCCAATTAAAGAAACCCATAAAGACATTGTTCTAACTTATAACGCAGAAGGTGCAAGCTCACATACTGGTTAGATGTATACCAAAGCGGGAAGGCTGAGACCATTCCCACGCGCCGAAGATCAGCCGCGCTGCATGCCGTAGTTATGTAACTTTAATCAAAATTCCGTGAATCTCAGCTAACTACACGTTTGATGGGACTCGACGGGTGTAGACCACCTCGCTTTTCACTAATTTACACCGCTTCTATGAGCTACTAATTTGATGCTATTATGGCAAGATTTAATAGGGCCTACTTGTTTTGATCCAAATGATTGTGAAATAGAAGCCAATAAAATTCTGAAGCTGAATATGTAACTTAATTTCCTAAAATTATGCTGCCAATGATGATCCGAACAAAAAATCATTTATCAATTATATCTAACTTATGGGTACCTAAGTGGGTACTCTTGTTGTCAGAGTAACAACAAGAGTACCCACTTACAACAAGTAACAAATGCTCAGCTAACTAAATTATACTAACAGTTTTACCCCCGTCGGTTTTACCCGCGTAGCTAACGTTCTCTTTATTTTCCCGTGATAAAAGGCCTGTGTGTTATTCCAGACTATAGAATCTAACTGTGTTTTAAATTTCGGCCCGATCCGTTCATACGTTGCGACGTGAATGGGCAACAAACACACAAACATCTAAGTATCCAAACATGAGCATTTATAATATTAAGTTGGATTAGATTGAGCACGTTTTGTAGATCTATGAGTGACGAGCGCAGTGCAGTGCTAGGTGATGATTTGGACTCTTCATGTTCCAATACACACTCATTCATACACATTCATGTGTGTCATTGTGCTGTTATGTGGCAGGCATATTGCTTACCATCAGCCACATGTCCTGCTCGTCTCATCACTCTGCACTCTGTACGATATGTATAAAAAAAGCACACAGCTGAAAAGAAAAGCATTTTTGACCAATTCATCTATCTTAGTCACGTTGATCGAAAGTCTTGTTTCCCGAAACTAAATACATAGATGCAAATGAGATCTGTATGATCATTTTGATTACGTTCTTACAGGATAACCATCAATATTTCCGGATAAACTCGAGCGAAGTGGTAATTTAGGTGACGGAAATGGCTTCACATAAAAACAACAGCGTCGTCCGAGCTCCGAATGAGTTTTTAATCGGTGCATGTCGTGGATAGCCACACTCGGTGCATAGGAATCATGGAGACTTGTTATTGGGCGCAACCGAGCGACTCGTAATTGATAGCAAGGCGATCTAGCGGTTCTTGAACGATGTGTGTGAGCGACCTTACGGCCTGTACACTGTACACATAGGACGCCGCGGGAATATTTAAAATATTTTAATTTGTTACATGTTTATAACAAATTGATTCTTGAGCTTCATTCCATTTTAAAATAAAATGACCTCTTAACAGATTTCGTTTATTTTTTATGATTAACGATTTAAATTATCGCTACCAGCCCAACGCGGTTTTACTCACGCAATTTCCATTACCTTTATTTTTCCGCGATGAAAAGTAGACTGTAATATTCTGAGTGAGTGAGAGACTGTGTACATATTATTCTAAACTACACTAATTAAAAATAAATAATTGCTATCCCAATTTCAATCCGATCTCTTGAGCCATTCTGACGTGAATGAGCAATAACCATCCAATCACATTTAAGTATAATATTAGTACGATTATTAATAAAACTAAATTCCAATGAAAACTACACTACGCTACGTGCTACACGCTAACATAACCAACTATTTATGCACATATTAAGCACATCTAAACCGTCTATATACCTATTGAAGGGCTAGTGATAACTGATAACCTAGATGCTTAAACCCATTACCATTCTTAAGGGTGCCCAGGATACTGCCGGCAAATACATTTGGTTGCAACAAAATAAAAGAAAATATAACAAACTGGCAGTACCCCGCGGCTTGATCCGCGTAATTTCCGGGCCCATCATTTTCATGGGTCAAAAAGTAGTTTAGATGTATGTGTCATTCCTACTATATAATCTGTGTTTCAAGTTTCAACCGGAGCTATTTTGACGTGTTTGAGGAACAATCAATTTTATAACATTAGTAAGTAGGGTGTACAATGTAGTTACATCTGAAAATAAGAAAGACATTACTATTTTGTGCCACCCCGTTTGGTAACTAAGCCCAAGTTTAAAGGTGTGGTACTTCCCCAGACGGACTCAGCAATAAGTCCACATTAGCCAAACCATCGGCATCGTAACAGAAAGTGCTGCGAGAATAACTGGCGTTTATTTGCCACTTTCGAGTTTCTTACTTCTGTTTTCGATTCAGTCCTTCTAAGGCGCTTGTAATCTAAACTGCATGTTAATAGTTTCGTTGGCGCTTGCCAACAAATTTTAGCATTGCACTTTCTTGGAAGACAGCTTATTAGTGGAAATCGATTTTGAAACACAATGAGTTTCTCGGCTATTTAGCCCAGAAACCTAAAGAATTTTCAGGTTAATTCCATTATCACGCACGTGGAAGTAATTCGTGATGCTTTTTCAGGTCTTAATTAGTGAACTCTTACTCGTGTATGCATTTTTCCAATAATTACTCGTAGAAATAAAATGGTCATTTAGGAAACTGT
The DNA here is from genome assembly GCA_017562165.1 of Ectropis grisescens. Lineage (NCBI taxonomy): Eukaryota > Metazoa > Arthropoda > Insecta > Lepidoptera > Geometridae > Ectropis > Ectropis grisescens. The sequence goes on along the minus strand of CM029776.1, from coordinate 10,906,681 downwards.
TGATAACAAATCGCTATAGGTTACTTCGGTCTTTTGAAGGTTCAGCATCATCAGCCGTAAGACGTCCACTGCTGAACTTTAAATCATTGTGGAAATCTAGGGGGTAGGCCTACACCCCCTAGATTTCCACAATGAACAACCCTGCGCAACCTGCAACCAGTAGTTTCCAGCGACCTTTGTGAGGTCATCTGTCCATCTAGTGGGATGCCGTCCAACACTGCGTCTTCAGGTTCGAGGTCGCCACTCATGAACCTTTCTTCGCATAATATAGAAAGTAAATAACATGATAGAAGGTTGTAGAGTCTCAAATATAGGAAGAGGACCGAAAGGAGTGTACCTACGAGTAAGTACCTACATTATACTCTGTCCTTGTGGCTCGGTCGGTAGTAAGTCTATGCACTGAGCCGGTTCAATTCCCACCCAGAACAAGAATTTGTGTGATGAATACCTCTTACTTATTTATTATTACAGTTTTGAAAGTTTTTATGTATGTGTATGTGGTGTACTCGTAAGTTTTCTACTCCTTCAAAACTTGAATACTATTTGAATACTGAATAAATAGATCCGGATCCGAGGTATTGGTACTGAAATAGATTAAAGTCTGGAATAACTCGAAGGCCACTTTTTATTGCAAAAAGATTACAAGAACGGGAACTACATGGATAAAACCACGAGGTACTACTAGTAGAAACAAACACGATGTCGTTTTATCTCATACATACTTGGGATAGTTGTATCTTGAATGGTTCTGACGCTACGCTTCCAGTCCGATTCTGGCCATCTCGGCTTCGGTGTTGCAACTATTACAGTTATCGGCCGATGATTATCGTATGTTAATACGATTAAATGTTCGTGTCTAGTCCGCTATTAACTTGTAGATTACAATTTGTTTTGACGGGTTCTGATGGATAGATATGTAATACAAGGCGGTACTTTTTCTATAGCATTTAGTTGCCGAAGTAACGTTTCCGCTTCGCTCTTTTAAGATTATGTATTCGTCTTAGTACCTACCTTTGCTTGGTATATTTTTACAAAATATATCATCTCATTAAATTAAAAGCCAATTACTTATAATTTATAACCGTAATTTGTCGGCACTGTTTGATATAGGCTCACCTGCTGTTCGCCAATCACTAATTAAATTTAGATAGAGTGCTTAAAAGCGTACATTTCGTCTGATAGTAAGCAGCTATGACCGGTTTGAAAAACCTGCAACATTAAAACTGTTGGCGACTATCTAGTAAAGAGTGACGAGATGAGCAGGGCATGTGCCTGATGGTAAGCAACACTGCCCTTAACAGCACAGTGACACACAGCTATTGAAAAACTTGGAGCTTTGAGTACTGCACTGCGCTCGTCACCTAGATATATAATATGCTTTATCTCTATGACCTGTAATTTCTCTGTAAATATTGCCATTCAAACCGGAACTCAGTGATGTTTGCACATTACTGCGGTAGGATAGCTGGCAATGATGTGGTACTTCCCAGACGTACTCTCAAAGAGTCCTACTACTAAGTACTAAACTTCGAGAAAAGACACCATTCTTGGACTAAACTGATCTTTCTGAAGTTGTATTAAGTAGGTACATCGGCAGTCTATAAATTTTATAAAACTTACAGAGATTATTTTGAGTATTTAAATACAAATTTATAAATTTTTGGTGTACCTATGCTGGAGACATTGTCATCTTGACGTCTTTATCTTAGTTTTTGATTATTTTTTTCTATATTGACGGCATCATTAATTTAACAGTTCTTTAATTACTTAGGTATATCAGTTATCGGTCTGGCTTCAGTCTCATTAGATTTTCATAAAACTTTTATGAAGGATTGGCCAAACAAACTTAAGCGTACTTATTAGCTAAGCAATAATTCGCGATATTTGTAATGTAGAGCCGTGCAAAGTTAAAATTATCGTAAAATTTACAGAACAAAGGCAAATAAGACTAAATAGGTTGTGCTCTATCACTCCGATAACTTTAAATAGATTTACGTACGTGGTCTACGTTCAGATATATTTCAGTAGTTTAGGTATTATTACTAATTTGACCTATATTTCAGTATATGTCATACTAAGTCATCATCATCATCAACAGCAGTCTAAAAGTTCCTACTGCTGGGACTCGAGCCTTCTCTCGCAAGGAGAGAGTTTAGGCCATAATCCACCACGCTGGCCCAGTGCGGGTTGGTGGATGACACATGACTTCGAAAGGTTCTAGGTACATGTCGGTTTCCTCACGATGTTTTCCTTCACCGTTTTAAGTTAGCGGCATTACGCACATGACTTCGAAAAGACAGTGGTGCGTGTGGAGTTTGAATCCATCATCATCATGCTAAGTACCTAGCAGTAAACAAGTACCTATTATTTATTTAAAAATGTTAATAATACGTTCACAATATCTTTATTTCTTACTAGCAGTGCTCAATCTCGTTCCTGTTATTTTCCTTCAATTAAAAGGGGCTTTTATACTATTCCAGACTCTCTATTTCCAAATTTAAGCCGATTCCGTACAGATGATCCGCAGTACAGTACAAATGTATCGCTTTTAGCGATTAGGCCGCCGATTGTCATCATCATCATCCTAGCGTTAAATCCCGGTTACATCCCAAGCTTTCGCTTCGGAGCCCAGGGTCCGCTTTCCTACTTCTACTTTTCCACTTCGCACGGTCTTCGGCATCCTTCACTGTGAGACCATTGGCACGCATATCATCCCTTACGACGTCAAGCCAGCCTCTCCTGGGCCTTCCTCTTCTACCAGGTCCCGGCGGTGGCGGCATGGCCAGACATTTATTTACCACGTGGCTTGCCGGTCTACGCAAAACGTGGCCGTACCAGCGCAAGCGACTCTCTTGCATTTTGTCTGCTATGTCACGAACATGAAGGCTTCCGCGGATGCGAGAGTTCCTGATGCGGTCCTTCCGCGTCACTCCACTCATCCAACGCAGCATATTCATCTCCGTGACACGCAGCTCTTGCTTATGTCGTTCAAGCAACGGCCACGCTTCACTGCCATACAAAAGAACAGGCCTAATGATGGATTTATAGACCTGTCCTTTTAACTTAACCGGCATTTTGGGGTCACAAATGACACCAGTTACCTCACGCCATTTAGCCCAGGCTGCTGAGATGCGTGCCCTGACGTCGCAATCAATGTCCCCGGACGCATGGAGTATAGATCCCAAGTACCTAAACTGGTCTGACCGCTCAACTATATCTTCGCCTATGCGGACTGACGTGGAATCTATACTATTACAAGCCAAGTACTCAGTCTTCGCCACATTTAGTTTGAGACCACCGTTTTCAAGCGACTGTTTCCACTTATTCGCACGTCGTTCCAATCGCCCCCTATCTGAATCCGCCAGCGCGACATCATCAGCATACATTAGCAGCCACGGGGGGTTGCTCATGGGTATCTTTGATGCTGGCTGACACTTCGTCTAATATCACGCTGAACAGAAAAGGGCTAAGGACAGAACCTTGGTGAACTCCAACGGTAATGGGAAACGGTTGAGAGTCGCCAACAGCAGTCCGCACCAGTGATACGGAATCGAGGTACATGTCTCCGATAATGTCAATATAAGTCTCTGGTACCCCCCTTGGACCTCAGTGCCCACCAGATCACCTCACGAGGAACACAGTCGAAGGCCTTCTCCATATCTAAGAACAGAAAATGCAGAGGCGTATTCTTCTTTCTGTATTTCTCCATGATAGTCCTTAGGGCAAAAACAGGGTCCATGGTTCCATGACCAGGGCGAAACCCATACTGACTCCCAGAGACAGCACACTCCTGTCGAATCCGGGAGTCCACTATCCGCTCAAAGAGCTTCATGGTGTGGGACATTAGTTTGATACCGCGTAGTAGTTTTACACTCCTGCACAGAACCCTTACCTTTGAAAATTGGAGTGATAATACTCAGTCTCCACTGGCTGGGGATATTTCTTGTGAGGAGTATGCGGTTAAACAGTTGTGTTAAAATGTCCACACCACGAGGACCCATCGCCTTCCAGGCTTCGATAGGGACTCCATCAGCACCCACAGCCTTCCGGTTCTTCATGCGGCGAAGAGCTCCGTGGATTTCCTCAGGTGTTATCGGTGGTACAAGTCCTTGGTTTGGAGGGAGGTCCGGTGGTTGTACCTCTTTATGTTGTTTGTTGAGTAGCTCTTGGAAATATGAGCGCCATCTCTCCTTCACCGCGTGTTCTTCATACAGTAAGTTGCCACCAGAGTCTTTTACGCAGCGGCACTTAGAAATATCCAGTGCCGCTTTGACTCTCGACCGTGCCAGCTTATAGATGAGCTTCTGCCCCTCAGACGATTCCAACTTGTCGTAAAGTGGTTGCAAGTGGTCATGTCTGGCTCTGGCTACAGCTTTCTTAGCTTCGCGTTTCGCAACCCTGTATGCCTCGCAATCTTCGGGGGATCTGGACGCTTGCCACTTTTTAAAGAGGACTTTCTTCACTTTTACCTCCCTTTGGACTGTCGCGTTCCACCACCAGGTCTCCTTGTCACATTTGCGTCCACCCTTTGACATGCCAAGAATCTTCTTCGCCGCGTCGGTGATGGTTGCCTGAATTTTGTCCCAATGTTGTTGGACTGCTTCTTCCTCGGCACTAGTGCACTTGTCACCTGTAACCGAGGTGAACTCTTTGGACGCGGTCTTATCAAGCATCCACCACCTGATTTGGCGTTGATAGATCTCAGCAGGCCTGTCAGTGGGCCTCACGCAGAGATCCATGACAAGAAGGCGGTGTTGGGGCGAGAGACTCTCGCCGGGTATGACTTTGCAGTTGGCTACTCTGCTAATGTGATGTCTCCTGGTGAGCAGGAAATCGATTTGAGTCGCGTGCCTGCCACTCCTATAGGTGATTAAGTGTTCGGATTCTTTTTGAAATACGTGTTCACAATGGCCAGATCCGCAGCCATACACGTCCGGAGAATTTCTTCCCCTTCCGCGTTCCGACTACCATATCCAAATCCACCGTGAACACGCTCAAACTCCTCACACACCTCACCCACATGACCATTTAGGTCGCCACCCAAAACGATGTCCTGTGATAACGGGATGCCGTTTAGCGCTTCACCAAGTTGAGTCCAGAACCGCATCCTATCCGTGTCACTGCAACCAGCCTGCGGTGCGTAGGCACTTATCAAGTGGGTTACGACCCCTTTGACAAGGACCGTCACGGTCATGAGCCGATCGCTAAAGCGTTTTACCTCTAGAATGAAGTCGTGTAACTCCCCGGAGAGCACCACGGCTACCCCCGTTCTCTCCTCCAGGTGCACCTGTGTAAATTAACTTGTAGCCATTCCCAATTAACCGGGATCTGCTGCCTTTCCACCGAGTCTCTTGCAGAAACGCTACCGCCACTCTCCGTCTGGTGAGTACGTCGGCCAACTCTCTTGCGCGTCCAGTCAAGGTGCCAATGTTTAGTGTCGCGAAGCGGATTTTACTCCGTGTGGGTGTTGTTGGGGCTAACTTCTTTAACCGTGCCCGCCCTTGACACGGTAGCCCTCGCATAATTGTCGCAGGAGTCAGGCAGGGCTCCCGCGCGCCGTTTTGCGGCGGCGCCCTAGCCGTATACGTGATCTTTGCTCTTTTACTGTCCATTTTTTTTTGATGTGGCTAATTTTTGCTTTTACGAGAGCGACTGCCGTCTGACCTCTCAACCCCGCGAGGAAAGCCGTACTAAAGATGAAAATTGTACGCGTGCACTCCCTCAGTCGACTCTTACAACTTGCACGGGATGAAAGGCAGCTGGCGCATTCGCAGTTTTTCTATCGCTCCCAGACCAGCATAGAAGCAATATTTGCACTGGGTGGGAATCGAACCCAAGACCCTCGCCTTCGCAAAAAATAATCAAATTTTTCCATGATACCTAATCTTGTTCGGAAAAGTCTACAAATTCAAATTCTTGAACATCAGCAGAAAGCTGAAGAACGTCTAGGCTGCAGAATGCGTTGCCTGAGTGAGTTTTTCCGAATGGTAAATAGCTTTGTATCTTCAAGTCAACAGTGAATATGAAATCGGTATCTTTTAAGTAAGCACACTCTATGGTAGACTATATCGTTGCTTAAATATAAGGCGAGATGGCAATCAAGTGGAAACATATTGTTAAAAAAAGTGTATAACAAGTATAATAATAATATAACAAGTAGTAACATGTCATATTAAAGGATATTAAAAAATTAATTACAATTCCAATTCAATAATAAATATGTTTATGATACATTTAGACATAGAACAAGTATTTTTCTAGGCTGGGAATCGACCTCCGGCTTCGCATAAAGACTTCCTACCAACTAAGCCACGACGCCCGTCGAAATAAGACGTTCCATTCGGCTTAATAAACATAATACTCTACATTAAATATCTGAATAATAATATTTCAACGACCATTAAATAATCCTACAAAAACTATTAACTCAAAAGTTATTGATAATATTACCTAACTAATCTGGAATAACATATATGGGCTACCTTTTATCCCAGAAAAATATGGGATCGGGAACTACGCGAATAAAACCGCAGGGTTCTGCTAGTAATTTATATATGAGAGTATTTTATGTTTACCTTTTCTTGCAAATTACCCGTAAATCACTGTCCATTTTATTACTTTTACTTGAGAATCTCCACGTGTGTCAACAGTATTTTATAGTTGAAAGTAATTTAAGATGTCCTCAATAAATAATTTTACGAAATAATGAATTAAACTTAAGCAAACTGAATATTAAAATATTGATTAAACTGTATTTTTAGAAATTATATTTTCAGTCAATAAAAAATATAACCTGGGCAATAAAAGTAAATTAAAAAAAAACATACAGCCGAATAGAGAAACTACTCCTTTTTTGAAGTTGGTTAAAAAAATAAAAGGCCCGGTTCGACTTATGAGAAAGATCTTAGTATTTAAATTGGAACGTAATTGAAAGAATCAATAAATAATAATTATTGAAAAATTTGTGTTTTTTAAACTTATGTAAATTAAAAAAAAACATACATTTTCAGCACTTTCAATATAATATAATAATAATATATTCTATTTAATTGCATTTTTCTAATTTCAAATATATACTCAATAATATTTATGTAGGTACCTAGTTCTTTGAACCTCGGTGCTATTCTTGATTTTACAGAAAAGTGACAAATGAAGAAGGGACCCCCCAAATGGTAAGTGGTAACCGTCACTTATTGGCATCAAGAGAATTTGATAATGCTTTACCGACCTGGAAAAGTGCCTGTACGGTTCTAGCTTTTCTATTTGAATATGGATTAGATATATTCTTAATGTCCTAATAGATAAGTATAACCTATCATCTATTTCACTCATTGAAGTGCATAGTTTGAAAAGTTAAAACCCATTTGTTGTGTATTTAATGTCCACAAAATTTGAATAAAACTTTTCTTTACGTACTATTTTTCTAAATCAACGTACACTACTTACATCATTTTATTCTTTTTGTAATATTTTGTAAATTTATTTATATGCATGTTGCTGAAATTTTCACCCTTAGCTATTCTATTAAACATGAAAATTTCAGTTTAATAAATAATCAGGATCAATTCCAAAAATATCAGGGGCATGTAGCACTACAACTTACCATAGCATTTATTACGACGAGCCATCTTAAAAACATGTTCGCTTCTATATTCATTATCACGGTTAGCACTTACAACAAAAGTTTTTATTGATAAAAGAAAATCCGCGTATTTTCCTTGGCGCCAAAAAGAGAGCGGCGTGTAGTATAGCGCGCGGTTGACCGTGGTCGGCGGGGTAGCACGCAAAACTGATGAGAGTTACTGAAGCTAGCCTCGCCTCGTAAGCACCGTGTGAGCTTCGCGAACAGTCTTTCAATAGCCCTCTCCAAGAGGGAACGCCGAGGGAAGGGAAGGAAGCTAAACTCTTAGGGGACCGATACCGACCTCTGCGGTATTGGTAATTCACTAAGAAAAGTTATTTGACGACGGGGGACGAGTGATAGAAAAATGAAAATGTTTTATTGGAATATTCGATGGATTGCTGGAAGGAACGATTTGCGCGGTTCAGGGATCTAATTTGCGAGCTGATTTTTCAATTTACGTATTGTGAGGAATTTGCAGATTAGAAAAAGTTTTATGCTGACGCAACACTAATTTAATTATAGGAATTTAAAATGTGGCTCTTACATTCTTTGTCAGCATCCTTATTTAGGAAACATTTCATTTTGAAAACACGCAACTGTAGGTAACTGCGAACTATTAACCTACGAGAAGTTCGAATACTAACGCGACACAAATGTAAGTATGATTAAGAAGTTAATATACGAGTAATGCCTTATTGATTTCAAATAAATCTTCGGTTTCGTTTATTTCCGCTTAAGCTAATTAAACCATACTAATATAAGTGCTATTAACATTGTATGTATGTCTATCTGTTACGCTCTGATGCCTAAACTACTTACCTATCTGATTTGAATAAATTTTAATACAAATATGGTCTAGCCTAGAGCCTAAAAAAGAACATTCGCTACCTAGTTTTAAATGCGAAAAATGGCTTAAGGAATCGAAATTTTGTTTGTTTTTTTTTTAATTTTATAAACTAGGAGCGTGTAACTTATTTTTTAGTATTTTGATTACCTATAACTAAGATTATAAAGTTGAAGGGTTTATTTGTTCGAACGCACAAATCTCAGGAACGACTGTACCATTTTTTTTTTAATTGTTAGTTATGGATGGACATTTCACACACGGTGTTGTGTGTCTGATACCAAACTAAGCAAAGTTTGTACTATGGAAGCCAGATAGCTGATATAATATTTATATATTTTTAAATCCATACTAATATTATAAATGCGAAAGTAACTCTGTCTGTCTATCTGTCTGTCTGTCTGTCTGTCTGTCTGTCCGTCTTTACCGCCTAAACCAACCAACAGATTTTGATGAAATTTGATACATAGATAAAATAGATCCCGAGAAAGGACATAGGCTACTTTTGGTTCCGAAAAAAGGGTTGAAAGGGTTAAAATAAGGGATGAAAGTTTATATGGAAAACTTCGTCATTGTTAAAGAACTATGAAACTTTACGTCTAGATATTTAACACGAAACCATAAAATGTATATTTAAGCAGTTTTGTAGTTTCGAACTGTACCTACGGGGTTGGAATTGGGGGTGAAAGTCTGGAAGTTCAATATTATTGAAGATAAAACCATGAAACTTTGTATCTAGACACTTGAAATGGAGTCGATAAACGTTTGTTCCAGCAATTTTATAATTTCTAACTATACGGGGATACTTATATAACCGCTTGATACACTGGCCGCTTTTCGCGTTTTACAAATTTGGCGGGAAAACGGGTGTCAGGTTACATAAGTGCGGTGTTTATGTTTCGGCATATGAAGTGCCGCCTTACTTTTACCCGTTTGAGCTATTTACTCTCAAGAGCGTTTCAAGACGCTTCTAGCGGTATCATTTATTTATAATTAATGTACTTAAATAAATTCAAGATGGCCGCCGCTACAAAATGGCGGATAATTTATGTTTTATTAATCCCATCAATATGGGTATCAAATGAAAGGGCTCAACAAGCAGAATACAATATGCTATAAAAAATTGAAATCCAAGATGGCGGCCGCTACAAAATGGCGGATAACGTAGGGTTTATCAATCCCATCAACATGGGTATCAAATGAAAGGGCTCAACAAGCAGAATACAATATACTATAAAAAAAAAATCCAAGATGGCGGCCGCTACAAAATGGCGGATAACGTAGGTTTTATCAATCCCATCAATATGGGTATCAAATGAAAGTGCTCAACCAGTAGAATACAATGTACTACTATATAAAATTAAAATCCAAGATGGCGGCCTCTACACAATGGTGGATAACTTAGGTTTTATCAATCCCATCAACATGGGTATCAAATAAAAGGGCTTGACAAGAAGAATACAGTGCACTATACAACCTCAATATTTAAGATGGGCGCAGCCACTAAATGGCGTATCAGACAGAATTTTTGATAGTCGACGAGATTTCCATGGTGTCTTATCAAATGTTATGCATGATGGACGCTCGATTAAGGCAAATTAAGAACTGCGAAAATGAGTTTTTTGGAGGAGTAAACGTATTACTTTTTGGTAATCTTTTACAACTGCCTCCTATAAAATGATCAGGAACACCAGTTTTCAATTCTAATACGAAATTATATGTATGAAAGTAGCTCTCTCTGTCCGTTGACGTCTAACGCCTAAGGCACTTAAAGAGTTTGTTACAATTTGGTGCACAGATAGACTAGACTTAGGAAAGGACAACGGCGACTTTTATCACAGAAAAGAGTTGAAAAGAGTGGAAATGAGGAGTAAAAGTGTGCATGGAAGGATCTTTGCACTCTTTGTATGCTATTTTAACCGACTTCAAAAATGGAGGAGGTTATCAATCCAGTTGTATTTCAATTGTGAATCAATTTAGATGGTTATTTTTTGGTTGGTAGATTATAGTTCAGAGGTGGTCATATAAATTTTATCGAAATCAGTGGGGCGGTTTTTGAAATATGAACAACAAACTAAAATTTGCGTTCATGTAATCAGACGATATATCTACTAATATCTACTAATAGATTCTAATAAAATTTGGTGGACCGTCCCAATATGATTTTAAATTAAAGTCTGTTTTGATTAATTTTTGAGAACATAGTTTTTTTGTAATTTGTCGTAAATTGTACATTTATTAATAAATATAAAACTTTGACTTAGACCGATTTTGATTAGGAAACGTGAATTTGTATGGTAGTAGACATACGAGTAGGTACTGCCTCAATTACTTTAATAAATATGTGGCGCGGACGAAGTCGCGGGTAAAAGCTAGTATTATATATAGAAAACACCCAGGCACAGTACAAACATTAGAATTCATCACAGAAACATTTACACTGGGTGGAGATCGAACGCACGACCCACGGCTTCGCAGACAGACTTAGTACCAACTAAGCCACCAGGTCAGATATACATATATACCTACATAATCCTTGAGCGCTATATACATATATACGCTATATTTTATATGTACTACCGGCGAAGCAGAGCCGGATCGCTGGTACAAATACCTGTACCTGTAAATAAATATGTCATTCAAGCTTTGTAAAAGCTTGGGCGTAAAAACAAAAATAAACACCGCGACTCGTGGGTAGTTTTTATAATAAACTTTTACTAAACTAAACTAAATTTACATAGTGATGCAAAAATTAGATACAAACAATCCTTGATGCGGATTATATATCACTAGATGTCCGCCCCGGCTTCGCCCGTGGAACATATATAGCACTCATCGATACACCCGTGGAACATATATACCCAAGATACAGGCCTAGCCTAGTTTGGGACCCACCGGACAAACTGCCGAGCTACAATTGGGTTCAAAATGTATAGAATGTGCTTTAATTTAAGGATAACAATAATGTAATTTTGTTTTTGGTAATAAATGACTTATCTTATCTTATCTTATCTTATCGAGATCCCGCACATATCCAACGGTGAACAAATTTTAGAAATCGGTTCAGTCATTCCTGAGAATTTCGCTTTCAAACAAAACACCTCTTCAGCTACCTGCTACGCCACCTGTCGGAAATTGGTCGTACCAACTCAGAGATTAGCAAAAAGGTTTTATATTCAAGAGGTATGTAATCTGTGATATTCAATGACGCAATCTTAGACACATGCTGTCATGTGTCATGTCAAAGCACGAAACGTACGACAACTCTCAAAAAGGAATATTTTTCCCCGATTTTGTTACATTATTGATTCATGCTCCGCTTCTGTTAATAGTAGCTTTATTTTCTATAGCCTTCCTCGATAAATGGACTATCCAATAGAAAAATAATCTTTCAATTCGGACCAGCACTTTCCGAGATCCTAGCGTTCAAACAAACAAAGAAACTCTTCAGCTTTATAATATTAGTATAGATTTTAAAATTTTAGCTCGATCGGTGCAAAACTCTTTGAGTTTTTGAAGCGTACAAAAACCAACATAACATTTATTTACCTACTTATATAAAGATTCGTTTTTGAAGTTAACACAAAATACTTGTGAAGCCGTTAGCCTAGTGGCGAGAAGGTCTGATTTCAGAATTTCTCAAAGATTTGAATCCGGCTGTACCTCTGAGTAAATCAAATTTAACCTTTTACCTCAAATTTAACCTTTTACCTCAAATTTAAATTTTCAGGTTTGTCATCGCCTTTGGCTTTAATTTTTTAATAGTTAGGGAAAACATAGAGAGGAAAACCACCGTATTTCAAAACAGACATCCTTCGAGGATAAATATGCGTCATCTACCAACCCACACTTGGCCAATGTGATGACTTATAGCCCTGACTTTTGTCATGCGAGAGAAGGCCCCGAGTTTCAGCAGTGGAAACATTATGCTGTTTATCCAAGAGACTAGGTATTATTAAAATGATGATGTGGTGCTTAATGCATTGTGGGTTATAAAAATTACAGAAAACAATATTTTTTTAAAGTAGCTGTCTGAGTTAATCTTACTTTCATTCAATCAAAATTAATAGCAGTAAATTAACACTTTCATTGTGAAATAGCGTTTACGTATTAATTAATCTGGACGAGGTTACAACAATCTGACATAACTTCTCGACAATTTACGAGTCAGCCGGTTGATTCTGAGAAGACATCTCGACAATGAGTGCACTCATCATTCAGACGAGACTAGGTAAACACGCTCCATCATACACCGCATCATCGTTTAACATCAGGCGAGATGGCGGTCAAGGGTAAACCTATAAAAGTAAAAAAAAAGACGAGGTCGACTCTCGCTTGATCTAGGATATTTTTGAAGATAAATTTTTGGCGCACCACACACAGATTTTTCGTGGGCTGTGAATTGAACTCAAGTGTCACCCTCGTAAATGAAATAAATTTTCGGCGAATTCGGGACCATGGCATGACCAATTGACCATAACCTGACCTAAATGACCATGGCTAGAAGCAATGGCATCTAGTTTAGATAGCCATGATAAGAAGACTTATTCAGACGACAATACTTTGAATATTTATTCCAGAATCCCTCCTTACGACCGCCTAAATAAAACGGTTTCCCATTATCATAATTAGGTCATACTCGTCCACTGCAGAACATATACCTCTCTCATAATTCACCACTCAGCCCAATACTCGGCTTTACATTTTTAAGCACCACCTTTCGTAAATCTTTACTCTCTCTAGTTTCAGGGCGTTCTACACTACGTTAATAGATTTGCGGTCTCTACTGAAAAACGTGAACACGTCGTTCACGTTGGTCACGTTGTCGAACAAGGGTGGTGTCGAACAACAAATAAAATGGTTTTGGATTTGCTATTCCCTATCGTTGTCATCAGCCCATAGAGTTGGCCACCGCTGGACATTGGCCTCTCTTAATCTACACTACTACTGATCTTTATCGTTCGCTCATTTTGTCCAATTTCTGCTCGTTATTTTAAGCAAGCCTTCACTCTATCTGGCTGTCCTACACAATATTTACCCAAACACTGCATTCACTGAAAAACGTTAACAAACATTTCTTTATCGATATTTTAATAGAATCGAGTTGCTTCACTTTTATCGTTCACCCAGTCCTAGTCAACCCAATATGTTCCCGGGATAAAAACCCTATGCCCTAGCGCCTAGCGGATAGATAGAGATATTATTGCCATGCCCTTACAGGGTAAATACTCAGCTTAATTCGTCAGCTTTGTTATGCAATAAATTATGGATTGATTGATGAGCTTTGTGTATTCCAGACTGTTATCTATCTATGTACCAAATTTCATCCCAATACCTTCAGTAGTTTTTATCTGAAAGAGTAATAATCAACAATACCATACAAACTTTTTCATTTATAATATTAGCAAGATATCAGTGGGCTAGCTACTAGCTCCAATATTATGCACCACAACTTTTCTTAGTTTAGGACTAGGGAGTCTTGTGTTAGAAATGTCCACAAGTAAATATTACCTAATAATATTATAGTATTCTTTTAGTACAACCTTTGCTTATTTTGGGGTCACATGGTTATGTGTGTGAATTGTCAACTCATGTTTATTTATTCGATTTTACTGAACTCCACAATTTATAACTAATTCCACTATGTATTCTTAATTTCAGAATCATTCTCCAAATTATGTATATTTTTTCTCATCCTTTGTATAGAAAAATACGTGTATAATAACAATTATTTGATTTAGGCGTCATTACGATTCTTCTACAATCGACCAATTTGTTTTGCTCCACAAAAATGTATGAACCTTGCGAATCCAGTTACGACTTCAAAGGTCAACTTACAGTAGACATGAGCTCGACGTCGAGTTCGCTGTTTCAGAATCGACATGCAGATAGCAATGTCATTGTTAAACAACACTTTCATCCTCAGCAACTTACTTTTAATTAACACTTTCAAAATGAAGTTTGTCGCAGAGAGATTACGAATGAATAATAATTATTTGCAATGATGGCTGTATTCTCTATGCTGCAATGCAGACTTTCAAAAGGAAATTCAAAGCGAATAAGTGAAATTTTCTAAATGATTCTATGGGCTATTTTGTAGATGAGTTACCTACCTACACATTTGCAGTTGTGCATTTGAGCACTCGTGCTGAAAGGCTCTTTCTTGCGGCGACTTTGTTCATCACAGTAAATTAGAAATGCTTTCGATTATATACCCTACTTCTTCGATCTTAAGGGACGACGCAATGAAGCGCGCTTTCCTTGAAGAAACCGATTCGATCTCGACTTTAAAATACTAAGATTTAATCCATCAGGGCAAAAAATTCAGCAACACCATAACAATTTAGCTGTTTGTATAAAAACCTATTCGTTTGGATCGCAGGAAGGTCAAAAATGAGGCGTACAGATAATGTCTTATGAACTCTTCAACGGGGAGACTGGCATGTTTTAAAAGACATCCGTCGAGGACAAAATGTGTCACGTATCACGTTCTTACCGACGCATACTTGGCTAACGTGGTGGCTTATACCCTTGACTTTCCCCTTGTGAAAGAAGAACCCGAATCCCAGTGTACGATTAAGTGGACTAATAATTTTATATATTTTTATCTCCATTACCATTAGTAGTGGTAGGACTCTTTGCAGAGTCCGTCTGGGAAAGTAGGTACCATAGCACACGGGTTATTCTACCACCCAGTAGTAATGTGAAAATATTACTATGTTCCGATTTGAAGGGCAATGTTTCATTTTTCCAGTGAAATTACAGGGCAAACAGATAAAACTTCTTGTATCTCAGGGTGACGAGCGCAGTGTAGTGCTAGGTAATGAGTTGGACTCTTCATGTTCCATTAGCTTTGGAATGCGTTGCCTGAGTGGATTTTTCCCGATGGTTACAACCGATGTATTCAAATCGAGAGTGAGTCGGGTTTTTCTAGGTAAACACGCTCCATCGTAGACCGCATCGTCGCAGGCTTGTTCGCATTAAGGCTTGTTCGCATTAGGCTAGTAATTTAGTCTAGTGGCGAGTAATTTAGCAACTAAACGTGTATGAACAGTGAAAATTTAGTCGAGTTGTTTAGGAAGTGATTTAGTCGAGTCAATCCATTTTGTTCTATTTTCAACGGGCGAGTAGCACCCCCCACCACGCGTTCGTTGCGAGCGGTGCGCTCATTGGCTCGCCGATTAAACAGGTTCGAACTTGTCGAATTAGTCTGGAAAGAAAAATAACTTCAAACAATTTTCCAAATACGAAATTGTCTGTGGAATAACTTATTTTATTGATCACACAAATTTCCTCATTCACCTCTTCTAAAATAGCCATTACGATTCGATAAGAATTAGCTTATTCATTCATTTATTTTATTGCGTTGTAGGATCTTCATGTTGCGAAACGCTACTCACTTGTGAACTGTACTAAAGCACGGTGCGAACGATTTTTGAATAGTAGCGAGTATTTTAGCTACTAAATTACTCTCTACTAGACTAATTTGCTAGCCAAATGCGAACAAGCCTTTAGGCTAGCAAATTAGTCTAGTAGAGAGTAATTTAGTAGCTAAAATACTCGCTACTATTCAAAAATCGTTCGCACCGTGCTTTAGTACAGTTCACAAGTGAGTACCCAACAAACAAATACGTCGTATAAGTCTTGACTTGTACGACCTAAAGTTGGATAGCAGTCTTACAATGGTAATGAGATGACTACCAGGTCTTATAGATGTATTTAATGCAACTAATTAGTCATGCGACGAATATGTCATAGTAAACTGGTATTAGCAACGTTGGGGAGACTAAACGATACGACGTTATATAACAGTCTTAGCTAAAACGTTTGTACGACAACGCAATAGTCATACCAACGTTATAGTCCAATAAACGTTTTGAACACACCAAATTATGTTTTTGGAAAACCTTTATACGACATTTATACAACGTGGATGTTATATAGACGTTTTCATAGTGCCGTTTATATAACAATCAGTACCTTGTTTTACAGCGGTCAATTAAATACTCTTAAATGACTGGGTTGTTTATTGACGACTCAAATATAACCTTTATATTACATGATGTCCGTTTGAAGTCCTGTCCTGACTTTAATCAAACTTGCAGTCGCATTTAAGTCAGGTTTTGACTTTATAATGATTAGACGGTCATATTTACGGAAAAGTTTGATGAATTTTTCCTGTCATGGCGACCATCATCATCATATATATACATCTATTTGTACATATTTATATATACATCTATATATATACATACTTATATATACATCTATTTGTACATATTGATATAATTTTACTGACATAGCCTCTGTACAGCTGCATTTATTGACAAAGCCTCTTTACAGCTGCATGTATATTGTAAACGGAATCAGTATTCAATAATAATTGTTTTATGTGACGTTACCAAGTGATGTAATATCCTAAGGTTCGAAGTAATAAATTGAATTGAATTGAATTGAATCATCAGGTCGTACAGAGGTAAGTTTGCGACAAAAGCAACAGTCAGACATTTTTAGAAAAAAATAAACCTATTTTTGTTAATGAAAATATGATTATAACACAAAATTACGAGGGGGGCATGAAAATCTGAATAGTATTCACATAGGTATATTATCATAAAACTTCAGTTCCCAGTTAAACTAAATAGCATGAGAGACAGATAAAGTAAGCAAGATATGAAAATTAAATAACACTCACCTTAGTATTTCCTTGTAGTATGTTTTTATTTTACACTAAAATAAATCTTCGAACCACAAACACGTTGCGACGAACATTAATATGAATAAGTCGTACAGGTGTTGTCACTTGACTCAAACAAAACGTTTTAATCATTCAATAACACCTGTATGGCTACAATACAACAAACGAGTCGTTGTAAAGTTAGGATGCGACTACTGCGCGACGAAAGTGGTTATCACATAACATTTGTACGACTGTTGAATGACGTTAACGAAGTTGGCTCGAGCTTTTGTATGACCATTATACGACCATTTAGGTCGTATAATCAGCCATTTTCGCGTTTAGTAAACGTTATTATAACGTTAGTATGACTTTATTACAGCGATGTATGGTATTCAGATAACGTTTACTTAACCTTTATACGACGTTAAATTGTTACTTGGGTAGCGTTTCGCAACATGAAGATCCTACAACGCATTTGTTTGAAGTTATTTTCTCTCCAGACTAATTCGACAAGTTCGAACCTGTTTAATCGGCGAGCCAATGAGCGCACCGCTCGCAACGAACGCGTGGTTGGGGGTGCTACTCGCCCGTTGAAAATAGAACAAAATGGATTGACTTGACTAAATCACTTCCTAAATTACTCGACTAAATTTTCACTGTTCATACACGTTTAATTGCTAAATTACTCGCCACTAGGCTAAATTACTAGCCTAGTGCGAACAAGCCTTTAGCATCAGGCAGGATGGTGGTCAAGGGTAAATCTATAAAAGCTGCGTCTCACTGTGCTGTTATGGGTAGTCATGTTGCTTACCATCAAGCACGTGTCTTGCTCATCTTGTCACTCTAAACCGTAAAAAAACATTTCATTAACCAACTTAGTCTTAACGTGGTCCATCCACGAGCCAGCTATGTGTCACAAATCTCAAGTATTTACGGTTTTGTGAGAAGTATCATACTATGTATTATATCAGCTATCTAGCTCCCATAATACAACCTCTGCTTAGTTTGAAGCTACAAGCTACTTAATGTTATGTGAGGAATGTCCACCAATCTTTATAACTATTTATTTAAATATATCGCTTTTATTAACCCCCGACCAAAAAAAGGGTGTTATAAGTTTGACGTCGATGTCTGTCTGTGTGTGTGTGTGTCTGTCTGTGACACCGTAGAGCTTAAACGGATGGGCCGATTTCGATGCGTTTTTTTTATTTAAAGGTTAATATCCGTGCGGATGTTCTTAGCTATGTTTGGTTAATATCAATTCAAGATGGCCGCCTCCACAAAATGGCGGACAAAATATTTCTTCACAACCTACCTCAATATGGGTATCAAACGAAAGGGCTTGACTAGTAGAACGTTGTACAGATAACAAATCTGAGGTAGTCGGGGGTTAATCAAAATTTTTAATTTTGTTCTTGTTAGCCATTCTGAAAACGGTACAATGAAGTTACCTATGAGATAGTCATAGCAATGCAACTTTTATCTTTAAATGTATTTGCTATAAGCATATCGTAGATTATTATTTGTTTTAGGAAAGTAGTACTAAATTATTAAGCAGTTGTTAATCTAACCTCTGACGTACTCGTAAAGTGAGGGGTGTTGTAAAGCTGGAAATATCTGTCTGCCCGTGACAAAGTAGCGTCTAGTCGAAAAGTGTCCAAAAATTTAAAAAGATGAACTGATTGAGATATAAATTCGTTATGTGTAAGTCGCAGTCGTATTGTATAATTCGCCGTTTTACATTACGGCTGGCCGTTTTGAAAATCAGGGCCGTTTTGTAAAGCGGCGGTTTAACGATTAGCCGGATTGAATGCGGCTGATTAAAAAACAGCCGGATTGTATTCGACCCCATACGTTATTCAATACGGCTATTCGTAATGTAATAAAGCGAGAGATTAGCCGCCTCTTTAACAAATTTTAGTTCCGATTCTTAACACTCATGACGCTGCCTGCCATAACAACAACTACCTATGACGTTGAATACAGTAAGTGTGTTGATAAATTGCTATCGTGACTGTGGATTCTGGTATTCGGCGGAATCCTAAACAATATGATTGGGGTAGTTTACCACCGTCCACCTTTTGAGACGAGCCGGCGACCTCCGTAGTAGGGCGCAGCCCGAGTATGGAGAAGCGACACTCAGGGCTGACCGTAGAGCTTCTGGCGGGAGCCCACCCGAAGTTAAATCTCAATGATAGACCCTTGTTTATGTGCACCATTTCTTAGGTGTACCGACACCCATATCAAGTTAGGGGCTTTCAAGTTAAATCTGAAAGGTATGATGTTTTAAAAAATAATGAGGAATATAGTAAGAAGTAATATCAGCTTTTTCTGATTAATACAATTAATTTTCATTATATACATTGTTTATTTTAATTTGAAGAACGTTTCGCAATGACAATCCGGCTAATCGTTGAACCGCCGCATTACAAAAGGGCCCTGTTTTTCAAATCGGCTAGCCGTAATGTCAAACGGCGAATTATGCAATCCGGCTGCGACATTTATGTTACTGCATCAACATAAACTAGTACCTAATCAATACAAAACATAGAATCACACATGCATAGTATTCTGATAAATGCAATATCAAATTCAAAGCGAATACCTACCTACTTATTGAAGTTACGGCTGGCTTAGTCGGGAAAACGCCGGCTGCCGATCCGGAGCCCCTGGTTCAATTCCCACGCGCACCACTGTTTTTTTCGCAGTCATGTGTGTGATACAGCTAACTTAAAAACGGCGAAGGAAAACATCGTGATGAAACCGACATGTCCCAAGAATCTTTCGAGAGCATGCGGCATCCGCTAACTCACACTGGGCCAGCGTGATGGAATATGACCTTGACTATCTCTTTGCGAGAGAAGGCCCCGAGTCTCAGCAATGGGAACATTTCGTGGGGTATAAAAATTTATAATCTCTATATATGAAAATGTTACGTTGGTTTGAGTACGCTTCAAAAACTCGAAAATTTCTGCACCAATCGAGCTGAAATTTTACAATGATATATAATTCGCATCAAGGATTGTTTTTATCTAATTTTTGCATCACAATGTGCCACAGCGAAGCGCGGCAGGGTACATCTAGTATATAATATGTTTGTGCTCTATACCAATCATGAAATATCAATATCATGAAATGCAAAACAAATTGTTTGTTTTACACATTTTGATGAGTGCAAACAGATGACTTTTTGTGATTACAGGGTTTCTCCAAATTTAATATAGGTATATATATATTTGACTGTAACTAAAATTATCTTGTAATAGATATGCTCACGGACATGTTTGCGCACGCGTACCTAAGTTTATCAATGTGACAGGGTCAGAACGCAAACCAATTATCTCCACTGGTGGTCAGTTTCGATTAGATATGTAACTACGTGCAGTAAAGCGGGTGATGGACTAGCTAGTAGGCTCGCCGACATGTAATTTTCTACTCGGCGCGGCGTCACTTTAACTGATAGGTATATCAGGTCTTTATGACGTGCCAATAGAGTTGTATATGCTTTGAAATCATATTGAATTATGTATGCTTTTAAAAATATTGTCTACTAAACAAATTAAAAAAACATTTAGAACGCCTTTGAGACCTGTATGATGTTTTCAAACTGTTAACGCTTGTTGTTCACACTTCACAGTGTGTTTATGAGAGTTTAAGGTGGTCTGCGAGAAATGGTGTAATAAATGACGCATTGCACTGATGACTTACGAGAAAAATTTAACAGTTGATGAACTACTGAATCAAAACTGAACAGGTAGGTAAGGTCTAGCATTACCTATCTGCGAGTACCTACTTAGCGACTCCGGGGTCCGTGGCCTTTGTCATTACCATACATGTTTTTTTGGATTAGGACAAGAGGAAAACAGGGGGGTATTGTGAACATTTTAAACCTAATTCTAGTACTAGACACTCCGATTTCGTCTGTTACCGGTTGGGATTCCGATAGTAATAGATTCGACATCGTCTTTTGCCTAAGTCGCCTCCTCCCGGCCCAAAACCTCCACTACGGCCGCATTTCAGTCCTTGATGGCCACCTGTACCTACGTTGAATTCTCGGATGGTCTTCGGTGATGCAGCCAATGCTCGCCGTACAAACCGACCTCTGGTGTCGTCATGTCGTCAGCATAGTATGTGACGGTCCAAGTCCCCGTGTGCAATGAGATTGCAACATCCGCATGGGGCACGCTCTCGTCCAGTTTCATGTTTGCCTTAGGTACTTTTAATTACGATGACCGACTCGTATGCCAATCCCTGAGCTTCATGGATAGTGAAGATGCGTGACCCGGTACCCGGCCCGTAACCCTGGTTTGTCAGGGTCTCCTTCTCATCTTGAGTATTCACTAAGAAGAGGGTGTTGGTGTTGTTGTGTGTGTGCTGGGTGCCGGGTATTTGCGCTCCCTTATACCTTCTCTGTTCTAGGGACTTTATACGGGGTACTGAGGAGTAGATTTCCCTCAGCGCATATGCGACAGCTATTGGGAGGCGATGTGTGCAGATCATCTCCTGGCTGATCTTTGTTACCAAGTTCGGGCGGTGATACCTACCTCATTTAAAGAGTTTTTCCTGTAATAAAGGATATAGAGCAAACAGCCCAATAAATGTTACCACTGCTGGGACTCGGGGTTTTCTCTCGCAAGGAGAGAGTCAAGCTCAAGGTCATAATCCACCACGGTGGCCCAATGCGGGTTGATGGATGACACATGACTTCGAGAGATTCTACGTAGGTACCTACGGATTTTGTGGTACCTATATGTCGGTTTCCTCGTGATGTTTTCCTACACCGTTTCAAGTTAGCGGCAGTACGCACATGACTTCTAAAAGACCACTGTCTTTTAACCCCGCGCACCACTGTGCGCGTGGTTTTGAATCCGAGGTTTGCGGATGGCAGTCGCCGTTCTCCCGATTAGACCAGCCGTAACTTATAGACATTGTTTTTAAATAAGCTACCTAGAGTACTGTTTACGTTTCCTTATAGCTTACCAGCTCTTTTACCGCCTAACTAAATCGGCTATGGCTTTACTATTGCTGTCTCCATCATTTCAAGCGAAAAGAAAAGAGAGAACAATATCAAAGCTAAGACAGTTTTAGTTAGCCGGTAGACCCTCTGGGGTGGGGTGCTAAGGTGTGCTTCTCTACAAGTGTTTCAGGATAGTACCTATACATCGACAAGCTGAATTGAGGCCAAACGTAAGCCTATACTGTATCTACTATAAATAGTAAGAACGCCGAGCTTGCTCGCCACGATTTTGCTCGCAGGTCTATCATCAGCTTAATGGTCATGTTTTCGTTTTAGAGCGCATAGTACTGCTTATTAGATATCTAATCTTTACCGAACAATGGCCTTGCAGTCACTAACAAGATAAAGAAATTTAGAATTTGTAAGCATGACAGATACTATTTGTTTAGAATTTAGAAGGTATTGCATGAGACTTGTCACACCTTTTTACACAGTTCGCTAATCATTTACCCGAATCTGTTCACCGAGCCGTAGGCTCGTCCTTTCGATTGGTTCCTATCCCAGAAAAAACAATTATGTCATGAATAAGAATCTTTGTTCTGGTGGTTTGCCTGGGTGTTTTTATGTATCACAAACATGTATTTGAAATCAGCTATCTGGCTTTCAAAGTACAATAAATATCTAAATAGGTATTGGTGGACATTTCACACAGAACACCATCTATTCCCAAACTAAGCAAAAGCCTTGTACTATGGGAGCCAGATAGTACATACAATACTTATTATACATAGAAACACCCAGACACATATTTTTTTACAAGACAAATATATTTGTTGTAGGTACGAGTACAAATATTTTTGGATTTATTTTTTTGTTGGAATCGAACCCACGACTTTTGGCTTCTCAGGCCTCAGGCAGACTTACTACCAATTAAGCCACGAGGATAGTCATTTCGCTTAGTTTCCGACTGTTATTGGTTCTTTAAACGTGTGAAAAATGTCAACCAATCTCTATAAGAATAATCTACAAAATCTCTGTAAGAATCTATAAACTAGCTAAATTTAACAGCACTAAGTCAGAATAAATTAAGAATAAACGCGACCCATTCATAGTATGATGCTCGGCATGACCTTGCAAAATAACAAATAATTAACGAAACGCTTTTTAAAACGAATAAAACAAATACCAAAAAGTACGCATGTAAGTAAACCTTGGATTTCATGAATAAATTGAGTAAGTATATAACATACATACAAACATGTTGAGCAAATGAAAATTGTCTAAAGTAAACAAGCAAAGCCACAAAAAAGAAATACATCTTTATACTTTGTTTAAAATTTTATTACATACGACAAATATATTAAGTTCAGTGTAAAAGTAATAAATAAAATGCTTCAAAATACCCTTAACCCCTTTGAGACAATACCTATTATGGAGGTTAAATTGAGAACGTAAAATGTATGCTTACATTATAATCTGCTCATTTCTCTCTTATGTAGTCATTTACCTAAGGCCGCCGTCAGGTTTTCAGCAAGTTTGTTTATGAATTCGAAAGTCTCATAGTAGTCGGATCTCTTAACGTTGTTCATGCCCTTGATACATATGGCGAGATCCTTAGTCATGATGCCAGATTCAATGGTATCGATACAGACTTTCTCGAGGGTTTCAGCGAAATGGGTGAGTTCGGCGTTGTTATCGAGCTTGGCACGGTGTAGCAGACCTCGAGTCCAGGCGAAGATAGACGCAATCGGGTTGGTGGATGTCTCCTTTCCTTGCTGGTAGAAGCGGTAGTGTCTGGTCACAGTACCGTGAGCTGCCTCAGCCTCGACGGTCTTGCCATCAGGGCAGACAAGAACAGACGTCATCAGACCCAATGATCCGTATCCCTGGGCGACGGAGTCAGACTGTACGTCACCATCGTAATTCTTGCAAGCCCATACAAAACCACCCTCAGACTTCATGGCGTAAGCGACCATGTCATCGATCAACCTGTGCTCGTACCAAATACCAGCAGCATCAAACTGTGCCTTGTACTCCCTGTCGTAGATATCCTGGAAAATATCCTTGAAACGACCGTCGTATTTCTTAAGAATAGTATTCTTTGTGCTCAAGTACAGAGGATACTTCCTATCTAAAGCAAATTTGAACGAAGAGTGAGCGAAATCGATAATGGATGCATCAGTGTTGTACATAGCAAGAGCTACTCCAGCGCCCTTGTACTCGTTAACTACTTGACGGATGGGCTCGCCATTCTTGGGAGTAAAGATAAGTTCTAATTTACCTTCGCTCGGTACAACAAAGTCGGTGGCTTTGTACTGGTCTGCGTGAGCGTGACGACCGATAATGATGGGCTTCTCCCATCCTGTGACGAGTCTGGGGATATTCTTGCAAATGATAGCCTCTCTGAAGACTGTACCTCCGAGAATATTACGGATTGTCCCATTAGGACTCTTCCACATCTTTTTCAGCTTGAATTCTTCGACGCGCTTCTCATCGGGAGTGATTGTAGCGCATTTGATGCCGACATTGTATTTCTTAACGGCTTCAGCGCAGTCTATTGTTACTTGATCGTCGGTCAAGTCGCGGTTTTCCATTCCCAAGTCGTAGACATGGAGTTCGATGTCGAGGAAGGGTAGAATGAGTTTGTCCTTGATGAGGTCCCAGATGATTCTGGTCATCTCATCCCCAAGGATGTCGACAACGGGTCCGGCCTTGATTTTCGACATGTTTTATCTGAAATGAGAGAAATAATAACGTAAGTAAATTTAAATTATGTTGCCGAATCAATTTATTTGGCTAAAAGTTGAAGTGAAGTATTTGTCTCCCACAAAGGCGACGGACCAAACGGAATGAAAGAAGAATCTATTTTCAAAAAGCTTAAAATAACCTCAGCTGGCCAGTTTTAATTTTCACCATGATTATCTAAAAATATGTACATACAATTGTGATGTTAGGTTACGAAGAAAGAATAATGAGGTATATTTGTTTTACATTAAGAGATATTGTTTTGTAGTTAGATTAATAGATTAGGTAATGTTAATATTTTTATTGTGTTAAAATGTTTTAATTTTTCATAAAACATCCATCACATTACTGCCAGCAAACATCAATTTCAGTTGCGGAAATTTAAAAATTTAGGTACTATTTCTTGTGAGCTAAATAGATGTATAGCTAAACTAGAAGCGCCCCGTGATACCAGTTCCTGTATTTTCCCGCCATAAAAAGTCGCTTATGTCCTATTCCAGACTATAATCTAACAATGTTTCAAGTTTCAACTCAATCCGTTCAGCAGATTGTGATAAATTTATTTTTTTAATTTGTTTGGCAAATAAATAGTATTTTGTTGTCTTTTTTCTTACTTATTTTATAAACATGATAAATAATATAAACGGAATGATCTAGTGCATAAAAATTTGCTATCATTTGTGGGCATGAAACAAGATAACAAGTGAAGTGGTTGACAAGTCACTTTTAGGTAACAGTCCCAAAGATAAAATTTGATATGTCACAGGACTAAAAGTAAATATCAAACAAAAGTGTTATGATTCCATGATAGTATCCGTTTTACATTATGTACACAGACAGGGTTTTGCTGGACACTTTTACTAAGCTAAAAAGTTACATTCTAGTTTACCATTATGAACAATTTATAACCTGTTGGTATAAACTGTACCAAGCAATAATAAGTTGGTATTCATTGTTCGTAATCGTAAACTAGAATGTTACCTACATAAGTACACAATGTAAACCGAATACTATCAAAATAATAAGATAATTTGTATTAAGAGGATATTTTTTATTTTCATTTATTTAATTGTTCGTAACCATCATAATCAACGAAAATAACCCTTATAAAAGAAATGCCCACAAAATGACATCAAATATTTTTTAGTTTTTTTTTTTCGAAACGTTCTCCAGTGAAAAAATAATAAAAACGCCATCAATTTTTTACATAAGTAAGCCTTTCCTATTTTTTCGGTAAATTTGTCGAAAATTTAGAAATCACTACGCCGTTTTCGTAAGAAAAATACATGGAACCACCTCTAAAGTTTGATCAACCAAACAAAAAAAAGAATCATCGAATCATCAAATCGGTTCACAATTGGTGGTGCCATCATGTAACATATACCTATAACTATATGTACAAAAAATCATACAACCGAATTAGAACCGCGAACCTCCTTTTTTGTAATCGGTTAAAAGTAATTCGTATTTTTTAAATCAACACTAATATATCTCACACCGTACCATTGCGAAACGACAACAAAATCACTTTTAAAAAAATATAGATACTCAGAATCCCATCACATACGTTAACTATAAAACTATACAATTACGTATTACATTATCTCTTATGTAACGTAAACATGCCAATTAACATAGATCTAAGGTTAGTAACCTTCAGATTGTCGTACAATACACTTTATAGATCCAGAGTAGTTTCCACTCTAATTGCACAATAATAAAAGTATTCGAGTTGTGCATATTCAGAGTTACATAAAAGGATACTAAAATGTATGACACATACTATTTCCAATGGTGTGTAAACGTATTGCTATGGGAGTGACCTTGAATACCAAAGAAATGCTGTTCGGTAGGTACATAAATATCATCACCATCAGGGACCTTCGTCCAATACTTGACATAGGGCTTTCAGTTCAGTTTCAGTCAGGATATGCCAATCAGTCCTACTTTCGGGTTTTCTTCTCCAGGCACTGCCTAATGCCTTGCGTAAATCGTAACTTTATCGAGTTTCAAGGAGTCTTACGCTACGTTTGCCGATTCGCAATTTTCACTCGGAGTAGAAGTTTATAAAGATACGGCTCGAACAAGACCAACATCTAATGGTAAGCAACACGCTTTCCTGTAACAGCACCGTGACACGCAGCTATTGGAACATGAAGAGTCCAAATCATAACCTAACACTGCCCTGCGCTCGTCACCCAGAGATATAAGATATTTTATCTCTATGCCCTGTAATTTAACTGGAAACATGTTTGCACATTACTGCTTGGCGGTAGAATAACTGGCAAAAATATGGGGTATGGTGCCTCCCCAGACAGACTCTCCAAAGAGGCCTACCACTACAAATACAAAAATGTTACGTAGTACGTATACTATGTCATTTAAGTTATTCTGTATTATCGCAGTAAATGTGTACAATCAATAAATTATCAAGAAGCCAGTCACTATAATCTGTTCACAGGAGGCCTGACTAAATAAAAATAACACATTCACTGACTAAAGTCCAACTACCAAAACAGGTATATTATCTGATAAATTATGTAAATGTAGAGGTGTGTCTACTATCTTGAATATTGTATCCAAATTATCAGTTGGTTTTTTGATTTTTACAGTACCAAGATACTACTAAAAATGACTTCGATTGTAGTGCTTCAAAAATGTTGATGAAATAGAATCATTTATTGTATAGCGTAAGTGTAATACAGTCACAACAAGTGATGTAGACTAAGAGAGGCCAATGCACAGTGGTGGCTGCTAACAAGTTTAAAATTATTACATAACTGTGTACCTACAGATTTAGACGAAATATATGTCCAGTGTTTAAAGACAGTTTTGTCCTTACGGACAGCTAAGTTTCGACTTTTATAGCCATAATGTAAAAAATTATTACAATTTATCTAGCAAGTATTACCAAGGTTTGTTGAGTGACCTAATAACAATAATATTTGGTTATGAATATGAGTACATAGTAACTAGGTGTCCTCTCAAAGGTGCGATGGTACTTTAAATCTGAACAGTTACTTTTGTTATTACAAAGCACATCGCTCTTGTATGGAGTACTGTTCGCATCTTTGGGATAGATTGGCTAAGCTAATTAATAAAGCTAAGGGAAGTTACGGCTGGTCTAGTCGGGAGAACGGCGACTGCCGATCCGGAGCCCCCGGGTTCGAATCCCACCACGCGCACCACTGCCTTTTCGAAGTCATGTGCGTAATGCCGCTAACTTAAAAACGGTGAAGGAAAACATCGTGAGGAAACCGACATGTACCTAGAATATTTCGAGGTCATGTGTCATCCACCAACCCGCACTTGGCCAGCGTGGTGGATTATGGCCTTAACTCTCTCCTTGCGAGAGAAGGCCCCGAGTCCCAGCAGTGGGAACATTTTGTGGGCTGCATACTTATTATTGGCTAAGCTAATCAGCTTGAGGCTCTGGAATCGATCAAGAGGCCTGCCAAGGGGCTCATAGGCAAAGAGATTCTAGTGCGAAAAAGACTTGTCTAGGCTGTGGAATGAGTTGCCTGAGTGGGTTTTTCCCGATAGTTATAATGTTGGTGTCTTCAAATCGAGAGTGAATCGGTTTCTTCTAGGTAAACACGCTCCATCGTAGACCGCATCGTCGCTTAACATCAGGCGAGATGACGGACAAGTGTAAACCTATAAAAGTTAAAAAATATATATTTATTCAAATATATTCATTTGATGAATAGAATTATCAAGAAGTCATGATTATAAAGCATTTTTTAATGTTCTAGCTAATTTCCATAGACATTACACCTAAACCCAGCAGTGCTTTGTTACATGAGTATATGGCAAAAGATATTGTTAATAATAATATTTTGGTGGTTTAGAGTAAATAAATAACTAAATATTACCCATAAAATTAAAAATCTCTGAAGATGTATGCTGTTATAAAATGTAATATATAATTACATATTAATAGTACTGCTTTGAATCGCCTCATTTTTTTTTCTTTTCTATTTATAGTTATGTATTAAATGTTACTTACAAAGAAGAAAACTGTAAGTCACAAATATTAGGTAAGTATTTGTTGTTATTGCAATGCTACTGAACAATGCATTTACAATAAATTGTTTATCGGGTAAACATAAATATGGATAACCCCTGGGTCACTTGAATGAGAATGAGTTATTTACACCACCGAACTTGTTGTTTTACTAACAAATTATTTTAAGAACAAGCCAATAACATTCAGAAAGAAATTGTAAATTCCAAGTTGAGAGGCATCAAAATTCTAATTTCCCTGTGTTTACAGATTTTTACACTGTTTTATGTTTCCACTGGAGACAAATTTTTTTTTCATAACTCAGTTGATATGGGCATTTCACATGGGCTACGTTATGAAACTTGCTAAAGGAGATATAGAACCTAGAGATATGGGCTTAGAGAAGGAAGACCCACACTTGGAAGTAGCTTGGGCATTTATATGTTGAAAATTAGCTAACCAATTTTATTATAGGTAGCCATTACTAGATAAATAGATAGAAAACTCTTTACAGAGGCAAACATAATTAATATTTTACGGTAACATAATAAATACATTTTCTGACTGTGACTGTAAGCAGTACTCCCTATGGGTAGGACGTAGAGCTACCGTGCAACATAGTTATTTAAACTTGGACAGTCAAAGTGACAGCCTGCACTGTCATCGTCACCAAACCTTTAAGACAATTTATATAAATGCATTCTGTGTTCTCTAGAAACACTGCCCATCAAACCGAAACACAGTAATGTTTACACAGAGCTACTTTTTTATAACTTTAAATAACTAGCAAAGGTGTAGTACTTCCCCAGGAGGACTCTGCAAAGAGTCCTAATAATATAAAGAGAAAGTGTTACACATAGTTAAATGTAGCCTAAGTCAATCTGAAGATCTGCTCTTCTCAGATGGTGTAAGATTTATCGATATAAATCATCATAGTGGCTTGAAAATTAGCCCACATGTTTAAACAGTAAACACATCTGGCCAATCACAGCCAAATGGAATAGTTTTAGGTATCTATATTATCACTTATTAATTTTAAAACAGCTCTTAATTTCTTTAATGACTGGAAAATGTTGGTGATGACATTAAAAATACTTACCAAATCAAGACTCATAACATTTGAAGAAGTTTATATGTTTGATGTAAAATTCAATTTAATAATCAATTCTAGATATTGGTTCCAAGAGCAAGAGCAATATGTAACACTTGGGTGTTAATCAAAAGACATGGCCATAACTGTTTAAACAGGTTTCAATTCTTGTAATCAATCTACATTCATTACCATAGACAGTTCTCGATTAGTTTTTTAATGGATAAAATGTTTGTAGTGTGCTGTGTTTACACTACGTTGTTGATTAGACTACGTTTAGACTATCGCATTGGTCAAATTTCCAATATAAAAAGTAGTAATTTTAATCTACTTACAAGTTTAGAAACATAGGTACCTCAAAAGTTATATCTAAAACCATTTTAGTAGTTTTAGAATAAAATAGTACTTTGAATTCTTATTCAGAGACCACAACCAATCACACAGTTGCACAATAATGTACATAACGGGAAACCAGTTTTATGGTAATATATTGGGTAATAAGTTTAACATTGTTTTTGTCAACTTTTACCCGTTAAGAATTTTAATTGATTTCCTAAAAGGAGGTTATCAATTCGATGACCATAATATACTTTTTTACATAATATGTTACCGATTTTGCTTTTATGTACCTGATCACTGAACGCAGTGATTTCTATATGGAAACTAGGTTACTGTGTGTCAGCATTGCTTATTTTATATCATTTTTTTACTAATATTGTAGCTTATTAAAAAATTTACTTTATTAAATGTATAAAATGTTAAAATTTGAAGCAAAAATTTGTAACTACAGGGGTAGTTTTATGAATATTGTGCAGATAGAGATAGAACATGAAACTTCACATACATAAAGTTTATAAATCGTCGTTGAAGTTCTAACACCACGGAAGTCACTTTTTGGTTATTTTGACTTTTTGATGCCATTCGCTAGAGAATCGGAAACGCATCGTTTATGCCAATCGGGAACACGTAACGACCAAGAAAACTCGTGAAATTAAAAAAAATGCAACTACACGGGATCCACCAAATCGGCGTTATATTTGGAAACAGCACGTAAATCATTTAATTCCATACTGAGAAATGGACTACCCGGTTGCTTCAAACAATTTATGGAAAAAAGGTAATAAAATGTCATTACATTATTAGAAGGTTGTATTTGTTGATTTTTTAGAAATCCAGTTTTTTTTCTTTCCTGAATAGTTGCTATTTTTGACATACGTGGTGTTAGAACTTCAATGACGAAATGTATTTGACACACACTACCATGTATTTGACATACATGCATAAAGACTATTGTTTATTGTGGTCAAATTGAGAATATTGATTTATGGTCCCATTTCCACCACTTAGTCAACTATAGGTATATAAGAAGATAATAATTATGTTTATTATATGTTTGTTCTCTAATTGCCAAAAGAGAAAACTGGACAGTTTATAAGCATGGATAATATTAAAATTCTAAAAAATACTTTTCAAACAGTCATAGGTTTACCTTGGACTGTGACTTGATAATTAATCAAAAAAGTCTCATGATAATATTTTGAAGTATTTTTGCCTTGAAAGCAGGTCTGTCTTACAAATAGGAGCAAAGTTCAACTGCCATTGCGGATGGAAAAATCACCATAAAGACGTAGATACTACTATGTATAACCATTAGAGCATTAATAATTAATACAATTATTGTGTGTAAATACAAGCTTTTCTAATTGAATGTAATTTGAAAAGTTTTGTGACAAAATTTCCTGACAACAGAAATGGTAGGTAAGTATCTTACCTTATAGTGACGCGGCAAAGCAATAAAATTAAAATTATAAGCGACCAACTACGCCCACTCTCGGAGTATGACTGAGAAAGTGAGAAAAAGAATGTGTAAATTTATAGGCCACGGCGCCACGGTAGCGATTGGTTAGCTTGAACACCGCAACACCGGCTGCCGGCTGGCCGTAGTCGGAGGAAGGAGGAATGTCGACAATCGACGAAAATGACGAAGGATGAAGGATGTGACGTGACGTGTATTGAACGTGTACATACCTTTCGTACAGCAAGTTTACAAAGTCTAGCAAGGCTTGAAGCAACAGGAAAACCGAACTCCTATTGTACAAATAAAAATGGAATGACACAAAACTACAACACAGACACCGAACACCGGTAGAAACTGACAATGACAATTGACAAACGACAAAATTATACTGATACTGATAGGTACCTTCCTTTTCTAATTTCTTTGACTGATACCTATTACCTACTGATATTACGTGTTACGTGATAGGTACTGTAAAGTGAAAGATTTAATCTGAAAATCTGAAAGTCGAGTAGGGTAGGATTGCGATCTGAGATCGATTAAGCGAAAAATCGATTTAAGGAGCAAAACTGATCGATTTTTATATCAACATGTCGTACTGATTCCATTCATGAATCGATACTTTATCCTTGAAAAATCGACACTCGATATTATTTTTGGGATAAACCCTTCGACGAGGAAATGTAAGGACAGCAGCGTAGCGATTCACAATCCATTCGGTTCGGGCTGAGCCACGGAAACGGGCCGCTACCGACTGGTTTGGGCAATTTGCGATTCACAACGGAGATTCCGATTACTTTTGACGTTTGCAACCGACTACCAGCTGTTTCTATTCGGTTGAGATTCGGACAGCTTTTTTATCGTGGATAGCTAAATCCGATTTTCAGATTATTGTATTTACTGAATTTTTCTCTGTTTTTCTCAATATGTTTGTAAGATTATGGATACTAAACGAGTTTTTGTTTAATTTAGTGTATAATATGTGTATAGTTTTTGAAATTTTGGGTTTTGAAGTTAAGCTTGTGCTCTAAAAAATTGCTAGAAATGGATTATTGCCATACTTGATTTGTTATTGTTTATTTTTGAGATGAAATGATGAAACATGTGATGATTGAGCAAAAAGGCAAGAAACCACCAAGAAACTTTGGAGATACGAGACATCACGTCATACACGATATAACAGCAAGAGCGGATCCAGCATTGGCCCCAGGTGGTGGTCACATACTCACATAGTCGGCGCTAAGTAAGAAGTGTGAACGTGTGATAAGTGCGTGCGTTTTACTTCTGGAACCAGCCCAAGAGGGGTCATGACCCACGACCCGACACGAGAGGGAGGTCCCTCTGGTCCTTGTATAACAGACAGTATTTTTGTATCTGTTCGACTTTAGCTCTATCTATAGATGAAGCAAAGGTTACTTAAATTTACTTCTGCCAGAAGTTATAGGTCCTTATAATGACAAATCAGTGTACGTGTATTTAAACGTAGAATCTTGCCGGTGTAAGGCATATGTGATTCAACGTGGAAGATATGGATCATTGCCATACTCAGTTTTTTGAGATGAAAGGATGAAACATGTCATGATTGAGCAAAAAGGCTAGAATTCACCAAGAAACTTTGGAGATACGAGAAATGACGTCATATACGATATACCCAACAGCAAGACCTCAGGTGGTGGTCATATAGTCGGGTCAAGTAAGAAGACCGTACGATAAGTGTTTTAATTAATGGTCTACCTAGGTTCTGGAACCAGCCTAAGAGTGGTCATGACCCCTTGACCCTCTCTGGATCAGACCTTGTATAACAGACTTGATGAAGCCAAGGATTTCTACCAGAAGGTATAGGTACCAATAATGGTAATGCAGAACTAAATATAAGTAGAATCTTGCCGTTGTACCACATGTTCGATTCAACAAACATTTACTTACCTATGTCCACCATTACCATTATAGACTTAGATAGAGATAGATATGTTTTGTAAATAAAAGTAACATGTATCACAAACTATGTATATTATTTAATCCTACTGAATATGTGACATTCCTGTTTGCTGATAGTGTTATACCCACCTCTTACCTTACCTCTACATTCATGAAGCTGTCACTTAGATAAAGTATAAGTAACCTCTTTGGGCCGTGGCCTCATTAAAGTTTCCTAGTATAATAAATGGGTATCTAATTTATTCGGTTGTAATGCACAAGGTGATTATTATAACTAGAAGATCAAATAAAACATCATTTATTATAGTAAATATTTTAATAATTAATCTGAAGAATTTTTTGATGCTTTATATTCAACATATTTAGCAATAAAGTTTAAAAACAGAGATGGTGTATTAGCCTTGCTATTTTATCATTGAGAACAACTATTAATAAAAGACTAAACAGAAAATTATAAAAATGAATTAGTCATAAAATGCTCTCCATACAAAAGTATAAACCGGAGTCAATAAAACCTTTAGATTTTTTGTACATACTCCATGTTTTATTTTCCTAATTGTAGACATAATACAACTAGGGCTTTCGAATACCGGATTTTTTCAATACCGGTATTACTACCGGATGTTTTTTTCTAAATACCGGGATTCCGGGATACCGGTATTGAAACAAAGAAACAGAAGAACGTATTTAGAACGTAAAATCAATAAACAAAGTTTCAATGTCAAATCATACATTATTAACGTGTGGTACAAACAATATTTTTTTTTTGTATAACAATAATATTAAGTTCAGTTAGATCAGTATTTTTTTTTTACGATAATCCTAATAAAATAGTGTTATAAAAATTATGACTAGTAATAAAAATCTCAACGATATTTGGGTTTTAACATTTAAGATAGACAATAACAGTGAAAATGAAAACTTTTTCATACTCTGTAATAAACACATAATGTCTAGCTAACAAAAGTTATTTTTTTTAATAAAATCTAATTTATATTAATTTATCTTAATAATATAATTTGTATACCTATGTAATTTGGTTAACATATACAAACCTTCATATAGACCTTCCACTTGTACAGGGATTGCATTACAGAAGCGAATATCATTACATTTGAAAGAGTTATTTGTTTTCTGAAGTCTGCTCTTAGGAAATACAATTTTGTGTTTATGGTGCACTTTTGGATTCAGATCAGTTATTTCTGCAGACGACTTCGATTTTTTCTTACATAGGTACATTAAACATTCATAAATATACAATGAAGGGAATGTTAATATGTTAATAGTTTTGAACATCTCCCGTACTGATTCTCTAGGTGATAAATTATATATACCACGGATTGCTCTTTTTTTGCAATATGAAAACAGAGTCTCAAAATTCAAAGCCACATTTTTTTTATATAAAGAGTGACGAGACGAGCAGGTCATGTGCCTGATGGTAAGCAACATGCCTACCACATAACAGTACAGTGACACGCAGCTACTGAGATCTAAGATATATTTATCTCTAAGCCCAGTAATTTCTCTGGAAACATTGCCCTTCAAACCGGAACACAGTAATGTTTGAACTTTACTGCTTGTCGGTAGAATAACTGGAAAAGGTGTGGTACTTCCCCAGGCGGACTCTGCCAAGAGTCGTAACACTATGTTTTCCACATATTATATAATGCTAATTATTGAAGTTAACGTTACTTCACAAATAAGTATGAAGTGAAATTGGTCTTTATCTGTCTATGGCCCAAAGGAGTCGCGAGAATGTTTCAACCATTGAGGAGTCGCGTTATCAAAATTATTGACAAGAACAAAAATAAAAAACTTTGATTAATCTCCGAGTACCTCGGATCTCGGATTATCTGTATAACGTACTACTAGTCAAGCCCTTTTATTTGATACCCATATTAAGGGAGTGTTGAAAAAAGAAATGTATTTCGCCATTTTGTGGTAGCGGACATCTTGGATTTAAATTTGTCATAATGCAATGTATTCTACTAATCAAGCCCAGTACTAGTCATTTGATACTCATATTGTGGTAGTAGTGAAAAAAATAATGTAATACGGCATATTGTGGTAGCGGCCATCTTGAGTTTGAGATTTGTTATAATGTATCGTATTCTACTAGTCAAGCCCTTACCCATAGGCTGTGAAGAAATATTTTGTCCCCGTTATCCGAGGAACTTTTTTCATTCACGAACATGATGCTTGAGTTCAATTCACAGTCCACGGAAAATCTGTATGTGGTGCGCCAAAACAAATTATCACTTAAATTTTTTTATGAACTTTTTGATTGACGAGACATGGAGGTCTGATAGCCGTGGCATGGTTAGACACTGTCCCTGGCTTGAATTTCAGAGGGGGGTCATCAGTACGCAACCGTAAAAATACTAGGACTGTCCTACGATTTACCCACGTAGTTGCCGTTCCAGTGGTTTTCCTGCGTTAAAAATAGTCTATGGACTATTATGAGATTGGACTTGGGCTTGGTCACCCACGATAAATCCGAGCAATCCATGGATGATAAATACCATAGTTGGTCTGAGGAGAAATCCTGCTTTGGGGCCGGTCGTGTAGGGTTTGTCTCCAAGCCGACGACGATACGATATTACGATCATGTAGGTTGCACGGATTTTGGGGAATCGGTGCAACTGAAGTAGACCAAGATATTAGAGGGTTGGCTTCGTAGCTACGGTGGGAAAGGACCACCGGTATGACGGTTAGGGCTTGCATTTGAATAGTCGAATTATACGAATAGTTATTCAGCACGAATCTTCGAATAGCAAACACTTGACATTCGAATATTCGAGTGTCAGTGGATCGCGGCTAGAAGTAGAATTAGCCACATTTATTGTTGCTTAACATACATACCCAGTCATAATCCCAATTACGACCATCATTTTCATTGACGTTTTATCGTATTAGCTTTGTTAATATTCATCTAGCGAAGGAATTGTTTAAATAAGTTAAATGAAGCTACTGTATAGACGTTGACGATTTTAACGGCAGAGTCATGGAAATTGTCCAAACGATTGGAACACTATAAAATCCATCGTGAAAAAGGAAACAAAAAGATTTCAGACTTTAAGAAAACAAAGAAATAATATGAAAGATTTCCTAAAGCTAAGCTAAGGAGACGTGCGAGATCATCTTGGAATCCACAAGTGATCCTTTTCAGTATTGAAGAATGAATAAGCATATTTTAACTAACTATGTAACTCGCGATATACACAGATTAAAAATTAAATGGGTTGAAAGACCATCTAGCAGAACAAAGGCTCTAAAGTGTTCGCAAGGGATCCGTCTATTGATCAAGGTCAACTGCTGAAGGTCAACCTGACTATTCGAATAATGCGAATTTGAAGTCGAATATTCGAATGCAGAAATTATCGAATATTTGCAAGTCCTAATGACGGTGCGCCGTTCTCCGTACGTGCCGCGCTGCGGCTTTGACGTTGTCGCCATCGTTAGATGGCGATTGCGGTAGAAAAAAGTAGTTGAGGAAACAGGAGCTAAAGTTCGAGGTTTCGAGCTAAGTTTTTGGTGATTTTCAGACTTGCAATACTGAGTATCCGGTTTTTTGTTATGGCAGCCCTCAATATTTTTTTGTTTGAAATTTCATTTTGAATGATTGATTTGATTTGATTTGAATCGATTGAGTTTTGTTATTTTTCGCGAAAGATTTTCGAACGAAATGTGAGGTTTTTATAGAAAAAAGATGAGTTAAATTATTACGATTTGCTGTTTTACGAGCCGTGTGTATATTCATATGGGTTATTAGAAATGGTTGTGCAAAAGAATTGGAATACAAATGAAGCGTCTCAACAAAATGCCGTATCGGAAAGCTCTAGCACTACTTGGAGTTTTCAAGTGCCTAAGACAATAACTGTGCGAGCGACAACAGCTGGCAATATGCAAGCAGTAAGTAGAAATATCTTAAAATATTCTAGTGGTACCAGTCCTTCGAAATTCAGGCCAGAACCTTGTCCTACAAGGTCGTCCTTGGTATGAGCCTTGAATGGCAAGGTCGTGGGAAAATATTTACACCCAATTATTAATGTAACATTACGGTCAATAGCTACGATACTTACGATATTATCCAACCTTTGTTCATAACTATTGTAAGCGTTAGCTTTGGACGACATGTTACTGGTAAGTATTAGCTGTAGCTTC
Organism: Ectropis grisescens; assembly: GCA_017562165.1. Classification (NCBI taxonomy): domain Eukaryota; kingdom Metazoa; phylum Arthropoda; class Insecta; order Lepidoptera; family Geometridae; genus Ectropis; species Ectropis grisescens. Next base: position 10,868,835 of record CM029776.1, on the reverse strand, counting down.
ATTTTAAATACTTACTAGTAGATAGGTAAATAAAAAGTATTTATAAAAAGTTGTGTTTCTTTATAATGTTTTAATAAAATTTGGTCCAAAGTTGTTTTGTAATAAGTAAGCAACTTATTAATTTGTATTGATGGAAAGCTAGCTAAAAGCTAAAATCAAAGTATTAAGTTCTTGAAAATAAGGTTGCATAAAAAAAATATTAGACATTTTAATTTTGTTCCAGAAAGCTCCAATAACTCGACAAATTGCCATAAACACATTGGCAGCAATGCATCGAAGGTTTAGTTTGCCAGGCCCTGTGCAACCTCATTCGAGACCAATAGCTGAATTTCGAGCAAGTGCTAACAAATCATTAGACATGCTCCGTCAGACCATACAGTCTGCTGTCACTAGAGAGATTGATCAAGTCATAAAAAAGTATCTAGAAGTAAGTGTAATTTTTTTTCACATATATATGAGAATAGCATGATCTCAAGCTAAGCTATAAATATTAATTACAATGGTTTTTTCATAGTTACAATATGCCTGGAACCATAAATATATCATAACAAATCATCTAATAACAATAATATTGTAATTTTCAGAAATTCTTTGTACCTGCAGTGAACAATATTAGATTAAATTTGGGGGATGAATCTGTTAGTGAGGACCAGGTAAGTCATCAGCATAAACTTTTTCAAACAGCCACATTATATTTACACTTGAATGTTTTTGCATCAAGGCACAAAATATTGAAGAAAAAAAAAACTATTTGTTTTTGGAATATTAATACTCTAGATGACTTTATTAGTATGTACAAAACATTCTTTATATTGAAGAAGCTTGAAATTATGGAAAAACTTTATTATTTTTGGATTTTTTATTTTATCATCACAGCGGTAAGCAAATATTGATTTATATCTCTTTGTATATTACAAGTACATATTATAATAATGATCTAATAATTGTTTAATCAAAAAAATACATATCATATATAATCCTATTAATTTTATGAATGGAAAAGTTTGGGTGTTTGTTGTTCAATCCCAAACAAAAATTGTTAATTGATTCTAATAAAACTAGCAGTACAGATAAATTATAGCTTGAGTTGTTTTTTGTATTCTGAATGCAAAGGAGGTTTCCTTAATACAGAAATGGCTAAACTTTTTCTAAATTACCTTAACTCTACACAAGTGGAAAAACTGGCAGGTAAGGTCTTGAATCGAGCCGCCTGAATTTAGGGGGAGGAATGGGTGGAGGGGGGCACAATATGATAACGCTTTCAGGGCATTGATGTGGCTGCCCTGCCACTGCAGTGCATTGGGGATGTTTGTGGATGCTCATGTAAACGGTTTTGCAGCCATTATGCACAAGCAAGTTGCGTCCCTGATGCGCAGAGTGCAGGGCAGCCAGTACAGTACAGTAACCTAGAGCTGTTTTTCCCCAGATGGATCTGGGCTGCCTAATAATTCAGTACTGGATTGGTGTGCATGTTGGTCATTCCAGTTCCAAACCAATTATGTATTATTAAGTATTTTTTTTCTTTTATTTAATTTTATAATGACACTAGCGGCCCGTTCTGGCTTCGCTCGGATACTGTCACATAAAGCCCATTAATCGAAATATAAACTATCCTATCTTTTAAGTTGGATCAATCTACACATGCTGTCCAAATTTGATTAAAATCGGTTAAGTAGTTTAGGAGTCCATTGCGGACAAACATCGTGTCAGGAGATTTATATTTTTATTAAGATGTTGTTTTAATATGAGATAATATAAGATGGACATTCAGCAATTAATTTTAAAGATTTTATTTTAAGTAAAATCAGACTCTTATTTTTTAAATGTAACCAGGATATGGACTTTGTCTGAAATTTTTATTATATTATTATATAACCAGGGCATAGAGATAAAATATGTTAAATCTCTGTGATGAGTGCAGTGCAGTGCTAGGTAATGATTTGGCCTCATCATCTTCCAATAACTGTGTGTTACTGTGTTGTTATAGGCAGGCTTGTTGCTAACTTTCATACACATGTCCTGATAGTCTCATCACTCTGTACTTTAAATAAAAAAAAAAACCGTTTATACACATAATAAGTGGTAGGCAAGCAGCATAACCTGATGTGCAATAGAGCAATGTGGTAATGGTATGTGCAATGTTTTAGGTAAGAGCTGTGTGCCGTGCCATGCTGGATGCCACTCGTTTGCTGTACACAACACCACAGAAGCCAGTTCAGAGTAGCGAAACTACTGACTCAGAAACTAGTACTACTGATTCCAAGTTTGGTATCAAACAAACCAATGTAAGTAATTCTCAATTTTCTATGCTAATTCGTAATTTCATCTGTACTAATATGTCATGAGCCTTTCAGTAGCTAGATCCCAAAAAGGATTGACAACAAACAGAAGACAAATTAACTTTGTAAAAGAGGGCTCAACTTCAAACTCCAGGAACAAGCCTTACTCAATCCTGGGTACAGCACCTGATTGAACTATTTTAATGGACACGTATGAAAATCACTACGAAATCCATATAATTTGCAGTTTAACTATCCTGATTCTATAACATGAAACTGGAACATATTTATACAATTTCTCTTCTTTCGTAAAATTCTACATCACAGTATGTACATGCAGTTTCAGAATATAACACAAAACAAGAGGAAGGAGCCAGACAGTGAAGTAGACTTCAGCATAAAACGTAAGAAGATAAAGGAAGAGACAGACAGTGGCACATCATCCCCCGTGCCAGCTGTGAGAGATCCAGAGAAGTGGAACCCAGCTCGGCTTACACAAGAAACACTTTTCATTATGGGATCCCATGCACATAAGGTACATATATATATATATATATTTTAAATAGAGTGACGAGACAAGCTTGTCACGTGCCTGATAGTAAGCAATATGCCTGCCATATAACAGCACAACAACACACAGCTATTAAAAGAGAGACGATTTTCTTAGCATTCCATTCACCGTGCGGGTGCCGGGTCCATCGTGTGGCAGAGAGAGAAAACCCGAGTAGACCCCGAGACTTGTGACTCGGGCGTAATTTGTCTTTTGTTTGTCGTCAATCCCTTTTGGGCTCTAGCTACTAAAAGGCTCATGGCTTCACGTATGATTTCAAGTACTCTGTCATGACGCCGTGAGTAATGACCCCCATTAAGGAGCACCTTGCATCCCACCAATATGTGCCTTGCTGTACATATCGCCTCTCCACAAGGATAGCAACATTTTTCAGAGGCTTTTCCCCACCTTACCAAGTTACTCTGGTCAGGGAGGGTCATTTGGAATGCATTTAGATAAAATTTTAATAAGGCAGGGACCAGTCATAGATCAAGGTGCGCCACTTTAGAGCAAATGGGATACAGAACTCACCTATGGTTAACCACTCACTTTGCATTTCTAAATTCATATCGTGCACTTTGTAACCGTCATTTTCGTCTTGTTGTAGAAAGGTTTTTACCATATCTCGGTCTTCCCTTTTCTTTCTCGCACCCAACCCAGCAGTATTTACTTGTGCACCTGCCATAAATTGTTTATGGAATTGAAGTCTAGATTCCAGGTCTGAAGCAGTTTTGTCTTTTGGGAGAGATGTAATTAATTCGTCTTGCGACTTTCCCAAAACATGCGTTTTTGTAACTCTTAGGTGAACTTTACGTTCAGACGGTTTCTTTAGTTTCAGCCCAAAACTATTGTGATCCCTAAAAAGAGTAGAGGGATCAGCCGGATGTGCCAATCCGAACCATGACTTCAATATCTTTATGACATTGGCATCTAGCTTTGCCAAGAGAGTTTTACGGATGTCATATACTAGGAAAGGCCAAGTGAGACGTGATGTGAGGTAGTTGTCATATATCCATGCTTTTTTGATATTGCTGATAGGCTGCTGGTCTACCTTATTGAGGTTGTTCATGAAATTTTCAACAACCACCTCTAATGATGGTGTACGTCCTTTGTGATCTATCTTTCTACCAAGAAATTTGAAAGGCACTGCCTCTGCAATTGTGGCAACTCCTTGGCCACTTATAGAGAGTCCCGGATCGTAAGACGTATATTTGGTATTTTGTCTACCCAGACAAAGACAATGACATTTAGATGGTTTTGTCCTCATTACCTTCGTCCATGTACAGAACTCATCGACTTCGTTCAACAATTCTTGACACTGTTTGGGATTACATGTAAGTATTGCAAGGTCATCCGCAAAGGCCAAGATTGACTCAGTGTACTTATTGTTGATTTTAAACCGGTAGCCCCATTTCTTTTCACGGGATATTAATTTGTCTACTAAAATATTTATAACTATATTAAATGCAATTGGTGATAAGCAGCACCCTTGGAATAGTCCTACATTGTATTCAAGTGGTTTTGTGTATTCCTTGTTTACTGCTATGACGAATTTTAAGTGGCAATAAAAATAATTAATTATGTCAATAATTTCAGCAGGAAAGTTATACCATTTTAGGGCAAATATCATAAGCTCATGCTGGACACAACCAAATGCGTTCTCTAAGTCTATCCAGCAGACTGTTATTTGCCTCTCATGTGTTCTGGCATCTTTCAAACTTTCTGCTAGTAATGTATTGTGTTCCAGGCATCCAGAAATACCAGGCAAGAACCCTTACTGGTGATTGGGCCTGAAATACCTATTGCTAGTCATAAATGTGGTAATTTTTGTTTGCAAAATACTGAAAAAGATTTTAGAAATTGTATTGGTTAGGGCTATCTGGTCTGGTGTCTTTGGGATGAGTTACTTCCTGCTTTTTAGGGATGAGGACAAAAATTGCTCTTCCGAATGCTACTGGGACTTGCTTTCTTGACCAGATCTTAATGAACATATTCAAGATATGTTTACGAACTGATGGACACTTTTTATACACTATGTAAGGAATGCCATCTGGGCCAGGAGCTGATTTAGTAGTTTTCTTTTTAATTTGATAGTTTACTTCCTCTTCACTAGGTGGGGTGACTTGAAAGCCTGTCAGAGGATCATTAGGTCTTTGGATGTTTGGTTCTACGTACGAGCTCCCGCGTTTAGGCACTTTGTGTGTGCTTTTAAAGTGATCGTAAATTTGCGCGTTAGTCAAGATAAGCTTTCCATTTGGCTCCCTGAAAATATTTTTGGAGTATTGAAAAGGGTTTTTATCAAAGTCTACTTCGTGTTTAGCTCTGTTAAAATTATCACGATTTTTACTAATTTGAAGCGATATTCCGTGTATTAATTTAAGGATTGATCTTAGAGCCCTGGACAGTTGGTGAGTTGGTTAGGTGGTTGTCGCCCATGGTTTTAGCTACACGAAGACGTTTTATTAACTCTCTTTTCTTCCTCCGCAATTTCATTTTGAACATATTTTCCTTGCAATTTTGAGCATAACAAGTTGATGGTGGGTAATGTTCCGAGAAGTATGTATATATGGTGTCCTGGAAAGTTTCTACTTGGCTGTTTAGGTCTCAATTGCAGGACTGATCATTGAACTTGGCATCCATTTATATCTTACTTCTTTCGTTGTTGAAGTCAACAATCAAGCCATGTATCATAGTAGGTATTGAACTTGGCTCTCATTTCACATTTATGTTTTTGATGGGATATGTATATTTAGTTGATTAGTTGTGCATACGTGCGTGCTTGTGTATAGTTGTGTATGAGAGCATGTTTGTGTTGTGAGGGTGTATGTATATGTGAGGGCGGATGTGTGTATATATATATGTTTGTATTTATGTGTTTGCGTGTGTGAGACTGATTGTACTTGCTTATGCAATGTGCATTAATATGAAGTACTCGTATTTAAGCAAACATACACTACACAATCTATCTTTGCTTATAAATATATATTCTTTAAATGGAGTATTAGTATCTGCCTGTAATTTCATCCATGTAAAATCTATAACGGTATTATTTCCTGTGAATACTGATTGTTTTTATTTATCTGAGTTCCAAATTTCGTACTGATCTGTTTAGTATTTACACTTCACGTCATTGAACGAAAACATCAATACCATAAAATATATGTATGATACTGGTCAAATAAAAAAATTTTTGTTAAATATATTTTTGTTCTATTTCAGGTGCTTGGTCTCGGGAATGCCAGAGGCCGCCTTTACACTCGTCACGCTGGCCTGCTGAGATACCCAGCCGATACAGCGGACAAAGAATGGATCGCCAGTCATAATCTAGTCAATGCAGTTGGCGGGAAAACTTATATTATGGTAATAATTACATTTGTTATTGTTCTTTAACATTCAACTTGTATTTTGAATCTTGGCACTGGTCTAACCCAAGCCCGGTGCTAGATATAAATATTTTATGAGTGTAGACCACTTTATTTCCGCCGCTCTGTGTACCCATCTATAGTATTAATTTTCCATTGTCTATATGAAAGAATTTCCATCCAGTGAGTGCCTTCTGAAATCTGCCGCCGCTAGGCCGCTGCCTATACGGCATGTTGGCAAATTAAGAACTGTCCAAGCTTGTTGTTTCGGTCGCTTGGTTAGAGTTCGAAGTGTTCGAACCTCATCCAGAGCCTACACCACTAAGTATTGTCTTAAGCGCAGATGGTACTTGTTTGTTATAATCACTTTCATTGATACGAAAACATTGTAAACAAACTTTGAACGCTTTCTATGACGCTTCAAAGACAACTAGTCCCACAAAATCCAAGTTAATTCGCTTGTAGGCCTATAATAAATAAATAAATAAATATTGGTGGACAATTCACACACAACACCATCTGACCCCAAACTAAGCAAAGCTTGTGTGATGGCAGCCAGATAGCTGATCTAATACTTATATAGTTTTAAATACATACTTATTATACATAGAAACACCCAGACACAGTGCAAACATTTGAATTCATCACACAAATATTTGCACTGGGTGGGGATCGAACCCACGACCCTCGGCTTCGCAGGCAGAGCTACTACCAACTAAGCCACTAGGGCAGTCTAATAATGATGTAATATCCTAATAAAGGACAACAAATCGCAGCTGTCGGATGCGTATATTATGGGTTAATGACACATGTGTTTTACTGGTTTATGTCACAGTCAGAGTACATTTTTCAGGTTTTGGAAGATATCGAAGAGCTAGCAAAAAGCGAAGCATACAAACACACATCACTGCCAATGCTGGGAGAGTTGACCGGCTTCAAAGTACCCTTGTTCATGCTTCGGAAAATTAAAGCTTATGTTCTGAAAAGATCTCTTAGCGGGGACATCGGAAACTCTGACAGTCCAACGCCATCCACCAGCACAGTAGATGAAGACAAATACAAACTCGACAGTATAAAAATCGAACAGCAAGACACTTTTGATACAACCAATTTTAACGCAAGTCAATACAATCTCGGACCTTCAGATAATACCAAAGATTTCTCAGATGTTCCCATGATGAAAGAAGACACAGACTTGTCTGATATAAAAGTCGAAGACATGGATATCAAAGTAGACGGTATCAAGGTTGAAGACTTAGATGAGATAAAAGTGGATGAGATTAAAGATGGTGATTTCGAAGTCGACATAAAAGTTGAGAATATTGAAGATATAGAAGACATAAAGTTGGAAAACGATGACTTTTCGCTTTGCAAGCAAACTGATGAAGAACAGAGTAACTTAGTTGATGGCTTGTTGGAAGCTGACATCGAGTTTTTGAGTCGTAATCTCGGAAATATTGAGAGCGATGCTGATGCTAGGAAGACGATTGAAAAGTTGACCGGTGCCAATGCCGATACGCTGACCTTAGTTGGTGACGAGTTTGATCTGGGACCCACATTGAATACTAATGTAAGTTGTTTTATAATTGTAACACATCTTTTCTGAATAATGTCTTTCTAATTGTTGACTCTTAGATTTTCATGATATGCTATGTTACATGGTTATATGTTGGAGCAAGTCCCTCATACCTACCAATTCATGAGACTCGTTCCACCATTTAAACACAGCGAATATTCCGCTATTACTTACTAGTATGGTGAAGAACTGTAATTTTAAGACATGATTCATGATAATATTTCATATTTATGTTTAGATCATGAATAATTGAAAATGTTGTAAAGGACTCAATTGCGATCTAAATTACCTATCCTTTGATCTGACGGTTTCACTTTGATAGATTACAATCTACTGAAAAATAATGCATTAAATTGTAAGCATGGTGTGACAGTTCACAATGTTTATACAGATTACAATTTCCCTAGATAGATTGTAATGTAATGGTGTTTGCAATGTAACATTGACATATTATAATGATATTATTATTACAAAAAATATAAAAAACACGTCTATGTGGATATTCACGAAAGATGGCATTTATGTATTTTTGATCCCACTTGGGAGATAGCATAGTTAATAGCCCGATATGAGAGATACAATCTAGAACTTTTTAAGGTCAGAGTGAATAGGTACTTTCTAGGCCAACGTGCGTCATCTTCGACCACACCAGGCGTGTTGGTGGTCAAACACGGACCTATACGCGATAAAAAAAATATGGTCGCAATTTTTTTGTCGTAAATTGTTACTTTATTAAATGATATTACCCGAGCGGAGCCGGAACAGGTCGCTAGTAATTCGAGAAATATCCATGTTCAAACCACAATCAAAATCCAAATTACACGGTTTCATGTAATTTTCCACATTTTTGCTTAAAATGCGGCCAAAACTAACGTAGGTACCAACGTTTCTTGTTTCAGTTTCCAAGCAAGGAGACGAAATGCATCACGGTAGCGTCAACCACGAGCGGAATGGTCCACAGCGTGCCCGTGGCCCACATCGCGGCCCCGCCTCGCATCACCGGTAGCACAGTCCACTATTACACCAGCTCTTCGGTGCCGCAGCAGAGGAACTTGCACCATTTGCCGGCCACCGTCACTATACAGAGTATACCTGCTTCGTCGTCGCAGATGATACGAGGGTATGTTAAATATATATTTTTTAAATTAACAAATCTAAAATACAATGATAACTACACTACACTACGCTAGATACCTAACTACTTACACTAAGCACACCTGAATTATCCATATACCAATGAAGGTCTACAAATTATCAAGATGTTCAAGCACATTACCAGTCGGAAGCGTGCCCAGCATGCTGGCGGCATTACCACGCTGAATGGCAATGCTTATGTGTTGGGTCAAATAAACGCCAGCATTTTAAAATTAAATACTTATACGTTGTTAAATGTTATAGCTGATCTCGCACACGTACTGCGTACTGCAATATCCCAATGTATAAAAATCCAACGTTATGATGTTTGTTCCGAGTGAACTCTGTACCCTGCGCGCTTTGCTACTGCAATATCTCAGTATATAAAAATCTAAAGTCATGATGTTTGTTCCGAGTGAACTGTAGTCCATATCTCCAGTGAATGCTGTACCCTGCGCGCGTTGCTAAGCCATTTCTGGAAAATTGGTCGTACCAACTCGGAAACCAAATAAAAAAGGAAAAAAGCAAATGGTAACCTTAGCCCTAAAAGCGACCTCTCACGTAAAGTATAACTTCTTTTCCATCCCTCATCCTTACAACCTATTTTCAATACAACCAAAAACAGATAAGAAATAACATAGTTAATATCGTGGCACAAGATTTTTTTTGGTTGATGTTATGGTTATGACCGTCGTTGGTCCACCGCCTTTTCCTCCACTAAGCCATGCCTCAGTACCGTATTTGCAACACATAATGTTATCGGATTTTCGTGAATGATCGTGTTTGCTTACTTTAATCATTTTTGTTACAGTATTCCCATAAGCACGAAAACCGGGACATTTAGCACGGTGATGTCACAAGGCACAGCGAGCACTATCATCGGTTTCGGCACTCGGACCTCCAACTCCACCATAATAGGAACCCCTCAATACGTCAACGTCTCATCGAAATCATTCCCGACTGGCAACATATTGCACAACGCAATCGTTTCTCGGAACATTATCAACAGGACCAATTTGACTGCTGCCTCATTCACTGTGAAGCCTAGCCAAGCGACCCAAAAGATAAGTACAGCTAACAATGACTTTGACACTATTTCTACTACCAAAGATATGATCGATAACGCTTGTAACTCTTCCGTGATGTTGAAAAAAGTGTTGACTTTGGGTAGTGCTGGGACAAAGTCCTTTATGATGCACAACACCCAGAAGGTCCTTTCCACTGGGTTTGCTAATGGCGCTACTCCGCCCCCGAATGTTACCATCGTTAGCTCGGGGACTAGTGTGGGTATTCTGAACAACAATATCGGTCATTCGTCTGCCAATATTGTGAATGCATCGGGTACGCTAAGTGCCACTCATGCTACACTTTCGGCGTTGTTGTCTTCTGTTGAAAACGCTTCGTCTACTAAGAACTAATCAAGCGATCTCGAATCATAGGGTATTACAGAAGTGATGTGTGTAAGAGATTCTAAAGGTACAGTTCCAAGATGGACCGCAGGCGGCAAAATGCAGTGTCAGGTTGCAAGCGCCACTAGTTTGTGTGTATTTCTATGAAATTTTATTTCAAGCGCGGCGACAGTGGAGCGCTTAGCAACGGCAAACTGCAGCACTAGTGGCGTCGCAATCACAGAGAGTTAACGTACAAAATTGTGGATGTTGTCTAATGTTCTGTCTCACACGAAGGTATTGAATGACTGAGACATGCATCGTGTAGCCGCTGCTATTAGAAATATAAGCAACCGCGACCGCAGGCAGCACTGCGGTCAATCGCAGCCGCTAGCCGTAACGTCGCTTGCGATTGCAGTCTGTAGTCCATCTCGGATTAAGTGTGTATGACTGCACTTCCTCAAAATATTGATAAAAAAAACTCACTCATAGACATTACATCGTTTCTGTGTGAATCCAAATAGCCCATTGATTTACCTATCATTCCTATTCATTCCATAGTATCATTAGATGACGTGTTTTGATCTCAATGTGTATTAAATGTAAGGTATATCTGTGTTAGATTCATAGATGAAACATAAATGTAGTATGTCTAACTTAGATTATCAATTGTGTGTTTAGACATAATTAATAATTAAATTCGGGGTGTTCAGTTGGACGATGGGAATTCTCCAGTTCTATAGGAAAATAATTCTGCTAACCACATTATGATAATTAATACAACTTTAAACAATGTGAGAATTCCTTCTTTGTATGAGTAAAAGTAAAAGAGACCTTGTAATTTGTTCTAACTGATCAATATTTGATTTATTAGAAGGTAATTAATAAACATAATTCATTGTGTAACTATCCCGGGTCATACCTAGATTTCACTAGCACAGGACTGAGGGGACAAAGTAAGAGATAAACCTATACTCAGCAATCAAATAAAGAAGGTCTTAGATGATGATGCTTCATGAGCAACTCATGTAGTATGTAATGAAATGAATCAATTAATGAAATGTTATAATAGACAGTACATAGGTAAATACAAATATGGCAAGGAAGTTCCGCAATCCATGCTTTGTCAGCATGCAATCCAATAAAAGTTATATTGATTGTTTTATTTGAAAAAAAAAAAATCATGAAATTTAATCATGTAAACCTTATTATCCTTTTACAAGCTTATACATAACGGATGACATAAGCAAAAAGAAAGTGGTTGTGGCCATTGGTATAAAAAATTAGGGAGAGGCCTATGCTGAAAATCCAAAACACAATTTGGTTCTAAAACATATAATCAAACTCAAAATTCTGAAACTCAAATTTTCATAGAATAACTAAAGAATTATTTATTCATAAAAATATGTTACCTCATCCCATTTGGCTTAATTACTTTTGTGTAATCCTATATACACTAAGGAATAGAACAATGGAAGTCACCAATCTGAACACCCAAAATTTATTTGAACAACACTGCTATTATTGTTCCTAAAGCGCTGGTTATATGGTCCACCATTGGATGTTTTAAACTGTGCCAATCTTAGATTTAATATTTATAAATTTGATCATTTTGTTAGATTAAATATATGTATTAGTTTCGTATAAGTGGATTTAAGGAAATATTTTAATAAATATCAAAAAACTTGTTGTGGTGGACCGTCCAATGAAATATGTTAACAAAATGATTTGTAAAGTTACTTTAAGTATTTTAACTATTATAAGTCTATTAATTTCGAGTTTAGGTCTGTGTACTTTTAGAAAACTGATGGGATTTGCTTGAAGAATTTTTGCTCTTCAGGATATTGAGCAAGTACCTCATTGTCATACATATTGTTAGCTAATGTTACATTACTGGTGTTTTATTAGATGCTTGAAATGACTAGAATTCCCTTTTAGAATAGTATTAAACATAGCATTGAGTAGGGCATATTAAAAGATGTCCCATACAAGACGTCCCAATAAAAGAATGGCTTAACATAACAAAAGAATAACAATGGCATAACAAAAGAATAACTTCGTATTTTATCGTCAGGCCATATCAGTAAAATATAGGGTGAGAGAGAGGTACGAGCTTCAGTGCACCTAGACTCTTGTGAAGTGAGACATTGTACTGGCTTTGTAGGAAAAAGAGGCTATTCTTATTCACTCTTTTTCCCATGGTGTCCTTCCTACTCAAGACTAATAAATTAAATCTAATCACTTAAAATAATCAGATATTTTTTCTACAATTAGGTAAACAAATATAAACAACGTATACTTTTTACTTATTGGTTATCGGTGTCTTAATTGACTTTCTTTCTATAAAATTGGTTGTCTGTGAAGTCGGTTTATTTACGGACGATAGTTTGACTGATACGGAGCAAGCGTATAATGAGCGTAACGGGACATAACGGGACACTTTTTTTTATATAACTATTTTTTTAATAGTTTCAACGTTTTGATTCTAATTTGAGTGATATACATATGTGTGGGTCTCAACGAATATCTCTCGAATGTCATGCATCTAATGAAACATCTGGTAAATATATAATAAAAGGCGTTGTCTACCTCTCTCTATTGTTAACGTAATTTATTCTAATAAGTAGTTACTTGTTTCTATGGTTGTGGTATATGTCGTCAATATCGCTAAACACGTTGCATAGTTTGATCTTAGATCTTTATCAATATTGGGGCGTGTCCTATAAATACCTCTATTAGATGGTACTCTCATAGTCGATATGTTTGCGAATATAGTAGCTATTAATAATATAATTAGCGTAGTCAAATCTCATTAGCGCCACACGCAATGATGTGCATTCTAACATGACGAAACTTATTATGGAGGGCTTTAAAATATAATGTTAAAGACGCCGATAGATGGCGCAAAGTTGATTTTAATGCCAAAGTTGATTGTAACGCAAGATTGGTAAGTTTCAAACTCTGGTTTATTCAACAATAAATAACAACAAACTCAGTTTCTTTGTGTGTAAAACAAAGTTCTGAAGAATTTATCTATTTAAGGTCATACCTGGAGCCTAATAACAATTATGTCAAGTGTTATTTTGATGAATAATAGTACATCTCTAAATTTATCCATATATCTAAAATAGTTTGGTAAAATAACGTCATTTTCCTAAAATATTTCCGATACTTTCGGATTATTTTGTACTAACGATTTTAACCGATGATTTAACCGTCTTGAGAAAAGGAGTAGGTTCTCAATTCGGTTGTACGTTTTTGTATGTAGGTTACGCAATAGCTCCCCAATTGTTAATCAATTTCTATGGTTTTTTTTTGTTTGGTACATCATAGTTTAGAAGTGGTCCCATATACAGTTTATTGAAATCAGTGTGGTAGTTTAATTGGATAACGGGACACTCACGTATATACGTATATTTGCCAAACGGGCATGCTCGTTTGAAAAAAGGCCGCCGGACGCGGCCGAAACTCGAGTCGGATTGACCGACCGTGAGTGTCCCGTTATCCAATTAAATATGTGTAACAACCACGTTAATTTTAATACTAAGAGTGTGGTAGTTTTTGAGATATGAACAAAAAGCTAAAATTTACTTTCGTATACTTAGAGGGCTACTTGTGAAATTAGGTCGAGTGGCTGAATTTAATTTTAAATTGAAGTCTGTTTTTGTTATTTCGGAGAAAATAAATTATTCTAAAAAGATTTAGTATGTATGTTTATTATTTTTAACGCGAAAGTTTAAAAACAATAAACTTTAGTATGGCTGAGCAATTCAAAGTCACACAATTTTTATTAAATTTAAATAGTTTTAATCGAATTTGAAGTTTTATAACTTTAACTTCTTCAATAAATCTTCTATATATAAAAATGTTATGTTGGTTTGTGTACGCTTCAAAAACTCAAAGCTCTGCACCGATCGAGCTGAAATTTTACAGTGATATATAAACCGCATCAAGGATTGTTTTTATCTAATTTTTGCATCACAATGTGCCACAGCGAAGCGTGGCAGGGTACAGCTAGTATTATATAATTTCAAATGTAACGCTTGGCAAAGAGCATAAAACAATCCGATATTTTTGAAAATCGAATTATTTTCACTAATATTTCAGTTGAGTGGACTCAGGATGATAAAATAAAAAGTCATTGAACCATCAGTTAAATTATATAACAATTAGTTATGACCTAAGATGGGCCCAATAAAGATTTCTAATTTATTAGAATGCACATCGTAGGCGTTGGTGGACATGAGACGAGACATTTAGTGATACATTTAGTACAAACTTTGGCTGTTAATTTACATCGTAATATTTTTAGCAATTATAAAGTTTTAATAATAACTAATTTGCTGTTCTAAATACTTGTTGATAGTTTGACTGTTAGATCATTCTTTATTGTTCACACATTAGGTAGATTGTACTTATATGTCGCCGGCAACTAGTTTAATTAGGCGTTAAATCATCAGCCTAGCCTCTTTACTAAACAGTGTCGTTTGAGTAAACAGCATAGGCTGTTGATAGAACGGCTGATTAAGCTGGTTGGCAGCGGTATATTTAAACAAGGTTTAGCGTGTTTTAGTAATGGTAATTGTTAGTTGGGTGTTTTTATAGTTCTAAGTTATTAAGTCAATATTTTGTAATTTCGTATTGTTTCGTTTTGCTTACAAAGTAACTCGTTTTTATAAAGAGCCAAGTATTATAGAATATTGTTAGAATAGTAATTGTGAGGTAAAAATCATGTGTGGTTGTGGATTCTTCTCTTAAGAGCTTAAATTTTCGTCATTACTATTTAGATGTTAATATTATACAGGCCAACCGAATATTAACGAATAGTCAGTTATTTTATCATTGATGGGGTTACACGGAGCTTCTGTATTCAGCTAGAGAGGACGCGTTGTACTCAACATTATGATCAGATTTCATATGCACAAAACCAGTATTTTTTTGTGAGTCAAAATCATAATCCAATAAGCTGGCCAAATTCGCGTTGGCAAATTACGTCTTCGAAGAATGTCTTTGGAACATGCCGGTGACAAACTATACTAATTTATTTTGAAATACCAAAACTATTTTTCCAAGTACATAATCAATAACTAAATAAATATTGCTGGACAATAAAATTCACACACAACACCATCTGACCCAACTACCGACTACGAAAAGCTTGTACTATGGCGGCCAGATAGCTGATATAATACATATATAGTTTTAAATACATTACTTATTACATAGAAACACCCAGACACAGCACAAACATTTGAATTCATCACACAAATATTTTTTGCACTGGGTAGGAATCGAACCCACGACCCTCGGCTTTGCAGGCAGAGTTACCACACTAAGCCACGAGGCCAGTTATAATAAATATTACTACATGTATGTACTTGGAAAAATACTTAAAGGTGCAGGCGGGATTCGAACTTACAACTTCACGATAATCAATTTCGACGTTCCATCACTAGGTCACTATGGCTCCAGTAAGAAGTTTAACCTTGAAATCACGAAAAACTAAAAACCGGTTCCATAGATTGTGCTGGGTCCAAAGTGCAGTTAAATATGCAACAGCTGTTTGTTTTATGCGATTTTAGGCCTGGATCCATAAAATAAATCTGTCCATAATGATAAGTTACGTACAAGCCTTCCGGCATTAGTGCAAGTGTTCTGTTTAACCCTATAATGATATATATTACAAAGAATGAGAAAGGTATCATACTCAGAAAGGGCACTAAATTCAATGCAGTCACTATTACTTTCAACTATGGGATTCCAAAGGTTTAACAAGTAATTTGATTAAATATATGAAATACTGATTTTTTATTGTCGTTTCCACTGTAAAAGATGTTCATAATGTGGAAGGTACGTGTCTTTTTGACTTAGTACTTAGATGTGGACAAAACTATCATACTTGTTTTGAATCAAAATAACTTCTCGTTCGAATACGCCCATTATAACTGAGTGCTTGACTGATACTTTTAATATAGTCACGGCCTAAGTTTTCTACATTGATCTCAGAATATGCTCGTAAGATCAACTCGGATGTTGTTTATATCAAAACTATTTTGGTAAATACTGATTTAGGTACATAGTTATACATCTGCATTCCTGGCCTGACGTGATTATTCAATCATGCTCTATCTTTTATCATAGTTATTAAGATGCATAATTGATTGATTCCAATCATTTTGGGAATATTTTTTTTGATGTTCTGAATAGGAAAAACGTAAAACCTAGTTTGCTTTATCGCCTATTTTGTTTATGTAAAATACACGCCTGCGAAATTAAAGTCTGAATCGCTTTCTAAGCTTTATTTTGTTGCAATATCTTAAATACGATGTTTTTTTTATATAAGTCATTATATATATTTATTATATAAATTATTTAATTATTGCGGCGGCTTTTTTATGCGCGCTTTAGTTTCTAAGCAATTAGGTAACAAGACTTACAAATAAATAGTAATTTAATTTATAATATATACACAACTTCACGTATGTTATGGCTGGAATAAATACACAGAATTATGCAAAAGCTTTCCAATACAAAATGAAGGGAAAAGGTATTACGCGGACTATCTAACAATAAAACAAAAAATGCTTTAAGCAAAATAAAAGTAGCATAATTAAGCAGCCCATTCTAGACTCTGCACTAGGCATTGCTTTTGTTGAAGAATCGAGTCTGTTAAACTCTTGTGTTTTACTAAATCAAATACCATTTATATGATTAAGTCAAGACAAAAATCATAAAAGCTGCAGAACATTCAGTACTTTTATGAATATTAAAACATTGAAGTGCACACGAGGAATCAAGATATATTTTTTTTAGATTGACAAGCTTAGGTTTTGCGTCGTGTGACATACTACATTTCAGTAATGCCTACAGTCTTTAATAATAATTTCTAATTTAGTTTTTTTTTCCTTAAGAGTATTGTCCTCTTAACACAACTTTTAACAGTTGCCGAGACAAATTTTCCTATCGCAGAGTTGTATGAAATTTGTCGTAAGTGGGTATTATTGTTTCCTGGGACAGTACTATAATTATATACAATATACAAACCGTTTTCTTCAAACTGGTAAAAATCGCACTAACGATACATGAGATTATTAATAGATACTATTGAAATTATGGCACTAAGTTGAGAAAATTGATAAAACATTCATACCTGTGTCGCGGCGAAAGGCTGAACGATATCTGAATGCGCTGTTTCAAAAAATAATATTTACGAAATTTTATATAAATATGTACTCTATACGTTAGCAATAGTAAATACAGTGGGAGAATACACACCAATTATTAAAAGACTGATTTAAATTATGCTTTCTATTTATTATTACTTTTTAAAATGCAATAGTTTGCTTATGTGCAATGTACAACATTACTAGTTGTGATAGCTTGCTCTTAAATAAGCTCAACGATTAGTTAATTGTTTATTTATCATTATAAAATATTTATCGTTATCGTTGTAACTTACTTATTGCATTTAAATGCTTGCTTTCGTGCAATGTTCGTTTAGCTTTTAGTGTTGTTTGTGCAAATTATTTGATTTAATTGATTGAATGATTATTTATTTGCTAGTTATATAAATTTATTATATTTCGCTTATAAATTTTGTGGCTCTGATATTGTTTGATTTTTTACATTTTATTATAAAATTTACCGTCGTATTTTTAATTTTGTCGTCGTAATCTTTACGAGCTCAAGGTGCAAGGTTCGCGCGAGTCAAAAATCGGTCAATTTTAGTTAACTACATTCGTTATAGATATTTCCGTAGCTTCCGGCGTCAAATGCGTTAAAAAAAAAATTGAGCTGAAAAATTCTGGATCTGCAATACGGCGGTTTAATAGTTAATATCGTATTTTTATTAAATCATGTTGCAGAAAACCAATAACTCAATTAATAGCAAATTATATTAGTATATAGTTTTGTTCGAAGCTATCACAATGGTTCACTATTGCATCACGGGATATTTACTGTGGTTACGTGATGGAACGAACCCCGATATTTAAATACAGTTGCATTCACCACGTTTACGGATAATGGTAAATGTTGTAGGCTTTATAATTTTCATTGTTGTGATAATTAGTTACTACTTATTAGTCGCAATTTAATGCTTGCTCACGTGCAATTCTCGTTTACGTTTTGCCAATATTTTTAAAACAATTGTGCTTTTTGATATTTTTACACAATTATTACATGTTTAATTTATTTTTTGGTACAGAATTTGTACGTAATTTTTAATCGCTCCTTGTTTACTTAATACGTTTAGTTTTTTTTTGTTTAGGCTATCTACTTCCATAATTTGTTACCTTCATAGCTCATTGCAATTGCTTATTTTTGAAAATTCTGTAGTCATTATGTAGTCATTTAGACGCTGACCATGTTTGTCTTGGTATACAACGCATGTCATCGAAATCGAAAGATGTCGTATTTAGAATATTTTAAATTTAGTATAAATTTTGTAAATAAATACAGTACTTCAAAAAAGTTGAATTGTATGATCGAAATAATACAAAAACCAAAGCAATTTTGAAGTCAAAAATGTTGTTTGATTTTTTTTTGTAATAATTTTGGCTGTGTTAGTTGGTAATTGTTTAACTAGCTATTTGTTGATAAATTTCAATTTATCAAGAAATATTAGTAGCATTAATTCGATGTATTTGTGATCATTTTCTGGACCAATGTGAAATCAACGAAATCGAAATATAATATTACTTTTAAATGTAAGCAAATAGTTTCAGAAACCTCATATCTTCATAAAAAGTTTATCTTTATATTTGGCCATAACATTTTCTTTAGCAATACAAAACGGATTTTCTGGATGTTCTTGCGTTATAAATTGTACTCTACCGTTAAAAGAATAAGGTTTATATTGCGTCGATACTTTTATACATGTCTTTGTGACTAGAAGTGATATTATTTACTAAACTTCGCCGAGGTTAATCCCCTTTCAGAAAGTAAACACCGAAATCCTTTGAACGGTAACGTAAGAAGTCGAACTTTGGTGACAAATGTTTGACCTAGTTGTGGTTGAGTCACAATATAACTATAATACAGAGATCAAACGAGGTGAAAAAGATTGTAGTAAGTAAATAATACTTTTAACAATTTTTTTACCTGCCCAGCACTAAACCATTTAGTGCGTAAAAACTCGTAAAATGCATGCATGCAATAGCAATATCTAAGAATTAATACAATTTAGTTCAACAACATTTTAATGCGTTAATTCATACATTAGTAAATAGTATATCGTACAAAAAAAATTTGTGCACTATTCTCAATAGTCTGTCTATATTCAGGGTTAGTCAAAACTTCCTCTATAAGCCAAGAAGGACGCGTTGTGCTCATTGTCTTAAACAAGTCTTGAAGTATCGGACCTACTCTGAAATTGCAAAGAAATAGATTTATATTACGTTGGGTTTAAGTTTTTTTTAATGCAATTTACTCACAATCCCTTTCTAAGTTTAGAACAGGCAGTCTGTGGAACCCTTTGTTAGGACATATACATAAAAAAGTTAGTACTTTATTTTGTACGACACTTGATCTCTGTTCCATAGTTATATTGCGACCGTATTGTAAGTGTATAAACCCTTTCTTGATCCTATCGTGTAAGAACGTAATAAACGATGTGTTTACCGATATCCTATTGTATGATTTGCTGTAAGATTTGGAGAACTTTCGATCTACCTTCGTAACTTTATCTGTAGTCTTTGGTATTATATTTTATTTCGTTAAGTCGTGAGTTGTTTGCCACTCAGAACAAACGTTTTTGTGGCGAACATGCGTGTTTTTTTCTGTGTCTGGAGGTTAAGTATGCATTTAACATTCCGACTTTATTATAAGCTAGTACTACGAGAGCCAGATAAGTATCACATAGTACTAGCTTTGGTTAGTTTGGACTTAGATAATGTAAGAAACATATTATAAAATGCATATTTATGATTCATACAAATACCCAAACACAGAATATACATCCGTATTCAGTACATACACCTATGAAAGCAATAATGAAAGTTTTTGGTCCGTTGAAAAAATCTTTTTCATTTTACCACTTCGGAAGTGTCTCTCGCGCAAATTATTCACCGTAGGAAAAAATATATTAGAAACCTCAACACAATTTTTGAAGACCTACCCATAGACACCCCATAAGTACCAAACCCATACGTTTGAAGAAAATACATTTTTTGAGTTTCAGTTCTAAAAAGTTTGGGTCACCCCCAAAATTTTATATTTTTGTACAAAATGCTAATTAATGCGATTCACAAAATAAATCTACTTACCAAGTTTCAACAGTATAGTTCTTATAGTCAGTATAGATCGGAAAAAAGGGGGTGACATAGGACGGACGGACAGACAGACATGCCGAATCCATAAGCGTTCCGTTTTTACGTTTTACGAAACCCTAAAAAATTATGTATGTTTTCTGAACATGATGACGGCGAGTGATAGATAACCTACAGCACTTCATCGACCTGTTGTTAATCGTTAATTTAATTACACTTCTTTAATATTCTTTCCCCAACGCTTCCAAAATTGCCCCTTTGGCAGAGCAAAAAAAAAAAAAAAACATCTTGAAATTCAACGAAAATGCTACGAAAAATAACTTCATATTTTTAATACTAAAACTAGACTAATAATATTTATATAGGTAGTACCTACGACTAAAAACTAAACTAGTGGTAGGACTCTTGGCAGAGTCCGCCTGGGGAATTACCACACCGTTGCCAGTTATTCTACCGCCAAGCAGTAATGGGCAAAAATTGCTGTGTTCCGGTTTGAAGGGCAATGTTTTTGAGAAATTACAGGGCTTAGAGATATAACATCTTAGATCTCTGTGTGACGAGCGCAAAGCAGTGCTAGATAATGATTGTGGACTCTTCATGTTCCAATAGCTGCGTGTCACTTGTGATGTTGTATGGCAGGCATGTTGCTTACCATCTGGTAAATGCTCGTCTCGTTACTCTTTATAAAAAAAAGAATGCTAATTTATCTGCAAATGAAAATATTATATTAATGAAACATAAATACGGCTCAGGATAATAATACACTATACATATATGCCATTAGAACAAAGCTCTCAGTCGGAAATACTTCAACGATCACGCGCAAGTAGTCTGTGGCCTGGCCAAGCTGCCTCTATATTATTCATAATGGCTATTTTCGATTTGGATGTCTGCCCAGGTAACGATTTTCCTGTATTTGTAGACGCTTAACTGTGCTTAGAATTTGATACACTGAAATGGGCACACTAATCCGTTTATAAACTAAGAATTGACTCCGCGGTCTCCAATAAAAACGAGTACAGGAAGAGATTGCGTCATAAGGCATAACAACAAAAGTTTTTGAGGTTTAATGGCATTCTAGAGCAGCCTACGCGCGTAGGCCGCGATCGGTAGCGTAGAATGTTCGTAGCTGCCGCTACGCGCCGTTCGACACGAATGACGTCACGGATCGCGATTCCTTCGCTACGGCTATTTGGCAATGTTTGTAGGTATTTAGTGAGACGTGATGTGTTTGCCGTCCTGCCTACTTGACGTTACTATTCAGTCTACGAGTATATTGCGCAAGAATACGTCTTCCTAAATCAAATAATTTAGCGTTTCTGACTATGTTAGTCAGAAAATATACGTAGTATTTTTTTCAGTAATTAAAGTATTAACCATAGTAATACTACTTCGAAGTAGGTAGGTAGGTACTCTATTAAAAGTTACATTATCCAGAATATAAAGTTTGGGAGTTAGTTAAAAGTTAACAAAAGGAAAGAAAAATAAAGCTAAAAAAAAGTGAATACAAAAAAATTATTAGCGGTTGGTGGTTGATTTTCGGGCACTGCTGAGCCACTGGTAGTTAGAGTTAACAGTTGAGTATTTGATAGTAGTGCATAATCGGTAGGTATTGCAGTGTGAGTAGAGACTGGGGTTGGTGGGTGCGCGCCGGGGGTGGCCGGAGCCGGTGGTAGGAGGGCCGCGCGGTGGGCGTGCTCGCGGGGCGGCACGTGCGGCGCGCTCACGTGGCGTGCCCGAGCGCGCCGTGCACGGAGCCGCGTCCTATGAATAATTGTGTACGGAGTGAATGAATCGATGCCCGGCGCGGGAGCGGCGCGGGGCGGAGGGGCGGCGGAGTGCGCCGCGCCGCGCCGCGCCAGTCTCGTGCCGGTAGTCGGTAGTGCAGCCGAGCGACTCCGGGAGCCGTCCCCGCCGCGTCTCGCTCGATCGTAGTCGTAGTGTAAGCCCGCCGGCCCGCCCAGTGCCGCCGGCCATCCCATGGATACCCAGAGCCAAGAAGCCGCCAGGAGCCCCTCCGAGGCTACCAACGACCCGGGGTACGTCCCTCGCCGTCGGAACCCGCTGTCTGACCGCTCTTCCGCCTCTCACCGCTCTGTTTATCTTGCAGGAAGATGTTCGTCGGAGGTCTCAGCTGGCAGACTAGTCCAGGTACGCCACCGCGGCTTGCCGCCGCTGCCAGCGGACAGGCACCGCTGCAGCCGATCGCGGAAGACCGCGGCACACGCCGCGCCGTCTGAAGCGCGGCACGGTCTCTCTCTTCCGCTAACTTACCCGGTACATAAACACCGGTAAAAGTTTGGTAATCAGCTGATTACTCGGGGTGCACCGATCGCTAAGTTATCTGTGCGCAACTGTGGAGCACGTGACGAGATATATTCGAGGCGCGATTAGGGTAGGCGAGTAGGGTTTCGGTACGTCGCGGACAGTGTGAAATGCTGTAATTCAGTTATAATATCGAGACATATCGGAAGTCAGGTGTGCGATGGCGGCCATACGGGCTGCGCGCGCAGCCTCCGACCTTCCCACCCCACTGGCGGTCGCTGTACAACATCGGACCTTATTGCTGTTAGGTTGCGGTGCTAAATCGACAGGTTATATTGCCGGCTTCTGTCCCAAACAGTTACCATAACATAACCTCAATCTTAGTAGGTAGAGCACGGCACCGACCGCTTTAACCGACCTTCCGCGTCCTTAGGAGTTCGACGAATTGGCTTTTAAGTAACCAACCGTATGTAAATTAAATATTGTTTTTCCGAAATACATATCAAAATTTATTTCAACTATTGTTTTATTCCGAAACCTTACGAATCATTTCATAATTCATAAACTAAACGCAGATGTGCTCTCTGTCGTAAAGTTAAAGAATTTTCATTGAACTTTCGAAATTTCCTTCTTTTCAATCAGTAACTTCCATGCATTAGTAATCATGGTGACATACCCTGTTCTATTTAAACCTATTATGTGTACGGGGAAGTGTAATAGAGATGATTAGTTTCATTACGTGTACAAACACATTAATTGCGCCAGAGCAGAGCGCATCAACACGCAAAGGTCCGATGCGTGCGCGCACATCGTCATTCGCGGTATTGGGTCGAGCGCCCACGTTGCACTTTGATCCTATATCTATGCCAACTTTGTTCTTCTCCGGGATATCTAGGCCAGATCGGCGCTTACCAACAATATGCTAGAGCTATAATCGGATACAGATCGATTCACTTCCTTTACCTAGAAGCCCCACATCTAACCGTCCGTTCCAGACGTTGGCAGTTAGATAGTTTTCAGAAAACCGCCGTTCATCATACTCAATTATATAGACATCTATCACGAGGTTTCTTTAAATAGGTACCAAGGAGCGCTCGCAAATCACGTGCCTATTACATTCTGCCAATTTCACGTTGACCTGTACATTAATATGTTCAGTTTCTTTTACTATTCGGTAGAGCGCCAATTTTTTTTATAGTTAAAGAAATCCCTGGTCAATGTACTCTGTTTTTTACTTGTAAAACGGGTGAAGCGTTGATGTTTGTTTAAGATGTTTGCACCTC